>OZ020482.1:26626198-26992923 GCA_963971345.1 Andrena flavipes | reverse complement strand
GTAGTAGAGTAAAATACAACCTGCCATAACATCCAATTAAAAAAATTCTACACCAAGAAGGCTCGAAGCTATTATAAAATCAAAAGGCAATCCTACAAATTATTAAAACAGTAAATATTTAGTTTATTTCCATGCGTCCACTTCTGCACGTTTATTTCCTTTTATTCATATTTTTGTTAATGTTAAGGGGAATAAAAATTTGATTATACAAGATCTATTGTACAAACATTTAAGAATATTTATTAATCATCTTTTTCTGTTAAAGTTTAGTACTGACATGGATATACAAACTTTCACTTTAAATTAGTCGCTGTACGAATACTTTTTACATTGACTGTATACGTATATGTATGTACCGAGGCCTCCAACGAGTTAGGTAAATGACAAAGAATGGTGGTCGTTTAGTGGAACCCAATTCCGCCGTGCTAGGGAGATAAGTCAGCCTATTCAGTTTTTATTTATCAATTAAGAAGCATTATCCACCAAGTTCAACATCAATATGCCTCGCGGAAAGACACAGGAAAAAAGGGGTAGCAGTCCGCTGACTGCGCGTGGTCATGCCTACGTCGTCCTCATTTCAAATTAAAGACGGATCCCTTATCTCTCGAGTATATAAGTACACGCGCCCGAATATCAAAACAGAAGGACCCGCAACGTATTGGGTGCAAGGAAAGGTGGGTCATAGGGACGAGATTATATTCCCACATATTATGACCAATAAAGTGCTTCTCACAATCAGTGTTACATTTTGCGTATGTATTAGTGACGAGCGTCTGAAATGTCGAAGAAATTACGGTTTTCGTCTGCGGAGGATAAAACATTGATCCAATTAAGTATTGTGTCCTTTATGATTGCCAGGAGTGAAAGAAAATGTACGGAGAGAAGTGTCAATTAAATTAAACACAACAGGTAAAGTATTCTTCAATTATACTTATTTCTTTATTATTGCTAATTAAATTTATTTATTCTTTCATCATACACGTATGAAGCACTTAGAACCAAAGAGACGCCAGTGACATTTTTTAAACTGTTCAGTTAAGAGCAGGAATGGTTAGTTAAATCATTAAATATAATGTTATAAGTAATGTAAGTAATTTAACGTTATATCAAAATATCATTTATGTTATGTTTGTGAGAGATAACTAAAACCAACGTCCTCGAACCTTGTGGTTCAGATTCATGCAATATATTTACAGGCTATGTACTACATAAGGTTAATACTTAGAATGAAGCGAAACTCTACAAAGGGCGGGCCTACGCAAGTGTCGCTACGCCACGATTTCTCTCTCGCCGCTCGTTTCACAAAAACCCACTCTTCACGGTGGCGCTATCGATTGTTCCTTATAACTATTTCCATTTTTTTAATACTACTATATACAACAATTTAAATGCTAGAAAGATTGACAGCTAAGCAAATGATTGATAAAAGTTCGTGCCAAAGGTATGCAAGTGCTTTATTATCTCATGCGCTTCAGTATAAACACCAATTACCATTAGTAACGAGAATATGAATATTAGTACAAAGAATTTCTCTGAATCTGTTGAGTGACAATAAACTCAACATAGTTTTAATAATAAATTAATATTAGTATACATAATAAATGCATGACGGAGCAGTGTATTACAGCGATACGTTGTTGCAAGAATTTAACTTGCATTGTTTCTAATGCACCACCTTCCAACAAATACGTTACATTACGGCAAAACCGCTGCGGTACGTTGCCGCGTACATATAATCCATAAAATGGATTTACAAAAACAATTCATTTGTGCCGTTCAAAATCATTCTATTATATACGACAAAAAATTATACGGTTACAAAAGTCGAAATGTTCACGAAAATGCGAGGAAATCAATAAGCAGCGACATAAAATCAGAATGTACTATACATCAGAACATAAATTAAATATATATTTAAGATAATAAAATAAAATATTATTTTGTTCTGCTTTCATATTGCCAAGGGAATTCTTCAGCAAGCGAAACGAACCAGTCTGCAAAAGCGTTACGAATGTCTATAGTTTCTTTATTCAATGTTGCATAGCGTCTTGTCTTATTTGTTTTCAACGCGAATGCTTCATCTGCTATTAAAACATTTGGCACCGAAATGTCTGTGCTTAGGAGAGATTTAGTAGCTAGCACGTGCAAACTCGGATCACCAGTAAGCGAAGCATTTCCAAATGTACAATTGGCAAATACTGTTCCAGCACTATTCCGTCCAGAGGAACCGCCAATGGAAAATTTTCTCTTGCGATTGTAAAATATCGATTCTGAGTGTTTGGGAACAAATATATGCACGTGTTTGCCATCCACCGCGCCAACACATTTCGGGATATTTCAGTTTTTGTAAAAATCGGTTCGTTTTTTGTCATTTTTCATTGAAAAATTTTGACGGTATAAGCGTATTAGGAATCGTGTAGTAAATTTGTTGGACGATTTTGCAGTTGTCTCTCCAAGACGAAAACTGAAGTCTATTGCTTGAAAAGACAAAAGTGGACAGAATCTAAAACATTATTAAAAATAAGCAAAAATTAATTAAAATAAGCGATTAGTAATTTTGCAAATCAATAATTATGAAAGGAAAATCGAAAATCATTTTTCAATATACAATTTGGTTGTGACGTTAATATAACTGGTTCTCAAACTCATTCTGAATTAATACATTGATATCGATCTTTCATGGGACACGTGAATGATTTTCAGACAAATTATGTGTTAACTAACCCTAATATCCAATGTATAAACAATTAAATTAATCAATTTTTAAGACACAAATAATATATAGTTATAATTTATAAAATAAAATGTACTTGTCCGTCATACGCGCTGTACTTGGTGAAACGTTTGAAATGGAGCATTTTTTATTTCTATTCAGATTGTAACGCCTCTATCCACACGGTCCTGCTGCCATTCCACGGCCCCCTCCGGTGAATTGAAGTATGTGCGAAAAATATTGCGGACATTGAACCCCTCTGCACGACCATACCCTCCTGCTCCAGCCAATGGCATCATGTTGTCAGCAAGAATTGGTTCGAAATTCTGTTGTTTGGCCTGATTATCATTAATGTATTCATCCCGCAACATGTTGTGGAGGCAACATGTTGCGGTAATGATATTGTCTGTAGTTTCCGGCACTACTGCAATTGGTGCATGGAAAATTCTAAATGTTTGGGACAATATACCAAATGCATGTTCCGAGACCCTACGGGCTCGGCATAATCGATAATTAAAAATTTTTTTTGTCCTATCTTCCGTCGCTTGGTTTTTCGGATAAGGTTTTAGCATTCGTTTCGTCAAGCGAAATGCCTCATCGCCCACAATTACGTGAGGGGCTGTCACGTTCGTCCCGGGAAGTGGTTTATCCATGGGAAAGTTCAATTTTTCCCCATTGATCGCTTGACCCATAATCGATTTTCTGAAGATTCCGTTGTCTCCTTCATTTCCATACGAGCCAACGTCAACAATAATAAATTTATAATTAGCATCCACTAATGCTAATAACACTATTGAGAAAAAGTGTTTGTAATTAAAATAAAGAGACCCGCTATTGCGTGGACACTTTATTCTTATGTGTTTCCCGTCTATGGCTCCAACACAGTTAGGGAAATTCCACTTCACGAGAAAATCATTAGTTATTTTATCAAAATCCGTAACACTCGGCTGCGGCATAAATATTTGCACTAGTTTGTCGCACAGTTCTTGCAAAACTTTGCGTACGATACCGCTTATATAGCTCGGTGATATTCTAAATGAAAACGATAACGATTTAAAAGATTCTCCAGTAGCTAAGAACCTGTAAAAAATATATTTTCTAATTATTTTAGCTGGTGATTGTAAGAAGAGATGGAGGAACATATGTGATACATTTATGAAAATGAAGCGGGACATCAAACACGGTACAGGTTCGGCAGCAAAGCTAAACTCAAAATGGGTAAAAATGGTGAATGTATGGTTAGAGGGAAGGTCAATACTTTGTACACACAAAATGAGTTCTAAAGTACAAGGAATTTGAAAAAATTATTTCTTTTCGTGGTAGGCACAGTAATATGAAACGAACTAAAGAGGTTCAAAATGCAAGAAGGTGTGCGTATAGCGACATTCCAGGAACATAGATGGATGTTACATTCAGTTGGGAAGCTGCCGTAGAAATACACTCAAATGACAATATTCCTTCTTCGTGGGTAACAAGATGCGGCAGTACACCTACGTATATAGTGCAGCACCAAAAAGGCACAGGAATGATTCCGGTACTGTACTGGATGTTCTGACTTTGAGATTTTAAAAAGTATGGGTTTGCCAAAAAAGCATCACAATTAATTGCGGAAACAAAGGCGTTGGTGTTTAAATTGATTACTGATCTCGAAATAGGAACACTGCAAGATGCAAGATATATGTGTTTGTGCGTGTGGTATTAGTAAAATACCATAGCTGTGATGTTCACGAGGTCCCACCGAATCGTATAGAGGATGGTCACCGTGGGGTTTTATTCCCCGCGAGGTCAAGGTGTCTATGAATATTTCCCACGTAAAAAAAATGCGTCTGTGCAAAGAAGCAACCACGAGCCACACTGAGAGAAAACCGGTAGCAAATGATAGCGCGTGCGAGTGTGACGGTTAGGCGAGGACCGAATGCGTGATAGGGCAATTGGCAAAAGGAGAGAGAGAGAAAGAGCAGGTCAAAAAAAGCGGAACAGGGAGAATCGAATGAACGGGAGAATATGTAGCGAGTGAAGTGCGAGCGTGCAATGCATGTGCAAAGCAGTATTCAGGGCGTGATTATTAAGAGACCATAGGTACAGTAAACATATACAACTGTAATAAAATTATGCGAGGAAAAAATAAAATATGCTTGTGGAAAATTAACTTGCCTCAATGTCAGGAGCAACTTATCTTCGGGTGAAATGGGTTTCTTCATTCTTGTATACGAGGTTTTCTCCAAATCCTTTCCAATAAGATTCAAGATGAAATTAACCTGTCCTTTATTTAGCCTAAAAAATTGTCTATAGGTTTCGTCGTTATTCGCTAAATGGTTTGCTATCAAGATACGAGAATAACCCTCGGTCCTTCGAGTCTGGAACATCGTATGCATTTTCCTTTTTTTCTTTGATTCCACATATGCTCGCAAAAGAATATCGTCGTCTTCTTCTTCCTGCAGCAATGCACGCAGCAGCAATTTGCGATTCATTATAAGATTTTAAATCACTATACTGCACAGATCACGTCGCACTGTCACGTCAATACGTCACGAAATATTGAACACTGTTTGAACGTTCGTAGCTCACGAATTCACAGAGATGTGTCTGCTTTGAAGTCAGAATTACGAGTGTCGTTCTAGCAAAGGTTGGGAGAGGTCCTAAGCTAAGGGCAATGCAGTGACTACATTTATGGCATCCATTGGGTAGGTATAAAGGTAGAATCATACGGCACTAGGATCGGCTATCCTCGGCGAGCTTTGGCGAGCCCCTCGGCGATCCTCGGCGATCCTCGGCGATCCTCTTAGTGCCGTCTGATTCCACCTTCAGCTATTTTGGTGTAGCGGGACTTGGAGTACGCACACCAGTCCAAACGTGTTTTTCTATCTCATAAATGCCAAATAACCAGAGAAAACGTGACATATGTATGTACATGTATATGTGGACACCTGATTCGGCCCAAGTCCCGTGCAAGAAATCAGCATCCACCTCCAGAAGATATTACGATGCACAGATGGAAAGTTGCCGTTTCAAGCAAATGCAGTACCGATTGGTCACAATGTAATCTCTTTCTTATCGTTTACCCTCGCTCGCAGCACATACGTCAGCACGTGCTTCTGATTTGATGTTTCAACGCGTGTTTGCTTATATTCAAGAGATAAGTCAGCCGTTTTTAATCTGTAGGACGATGACGCAGGCCTCACTATGATACTGCTTTCTCGTACCGGATTTGTGTCAAATCAGGTGTCTACGTATGCATGTGCATACATGTGTTCCATTTTCCGTAACACTTGTAATTTTGCCTTCTGACTGAAAGTATGTCTCAAAAATCATCCTCCAAAACGCACTGATTATGAGCTACTGTAGCCAGAAGCATAGTCCCAAAGTAAAATGGTAGTGGTCTTTATTTTGCGGAGTCACGACAATTGACAACGACAATTCCAAACGAGGAGGTTCTGTGGTGTGAAAATGATTTAAATTATTAAAATGAACTGAACTGCAATTTGCTTCACATTTATTGCACGAAAAAGAAGATGAAGAAGAAGAAGACGACGACAATCATCTGCCAGCTATATTTCGAAACAAGAAAAAGAAGTGAAATGAATACGATGTACCAGACTCGAAGGACCGAGGGTTATTCTCGTATCTTGATAGCAAACCATTTAGCGGATAACGAGGAAACCTATAGACAATTTTTTAGGCTAAATAAAGGATAGGTTCATTTCCTTTTAAATCTTACTGAAAAGGATTTGGAGGAAAAATAGTATACAAGAGTGAAGAAACCAAATTCACCCGAAGATAAGTTGCTCCTGACATTGAGGCAAGTTAATTTTCCACAAGAATATTTTATTAATTCGTCATATGATTTTAACATAGTTATATATTTTTACTGTAGGTACAAAGTACCTACGGTCTCTTAATAATAACGCCCCGACTATTGCTGTGCACGCACATGCATTGTACGTTCTCGCTTCGCTCGCTGCATATTCTCCCGTCAGTGGTCTGGATGGTGGCCAAAATTCAATTTCTCAACAACTTCAACTTTGCAATGTCATTTTTTTGTATGAGGTCACAACTCTCCAGAGCTTCTAAATCCGCATAGCTTTCCCTTTTCAGATGATTCTTTGATTATATCTAGAGACGCGGTAGCGTCTCGACACTAAGTACATGAAAAAAAAAACACCCTGTATATGTCGATCGAACTGTCCCTGCCGCTACCGTGTATCTTTACTCGTCGCGGAGGCATTCTGACACTTATTTCATTATATCTTATTACGCCTGCAATATTTTCTAAATTTAAAGGCATTTTTCTTATGTAAACCGCATATCAGCTTTCGAATAAGACCAATTTCAATAAAATCGGTCCACGCATGCTAGAGATATCGTAATATCGTCTCATGGAAATGTCATTTTTGGTAAGAAAAATTTTTCTTCTCCAGTCGAAAATTTCGTCAACCAAATACGTATACTACGCGTTACACACACACCTATCAGATTCGCACACATGTTTCGTTCGTCGACTCTCGGGATCATTCCGCAGAGTATATACCCTTATATACCCCTATACTCTCATGTACACTCGGCTCAAACGATTGTGGCCGATCGAGTTTCGATTGCATTCGAGCTCACTAGGGCTGGCTTTTTTACACCGCTACGATTCTACAGTATTTCGTGAATATGGTGGAGGCACTGCCAACGGGAACCAGTGGCTTGGCAGTGCCTCCACCATATTCATGAAATACTGTAGAATCATAGCGATGTAAAAAAGCCAGCCCTAGTGAGCTCGAATGCAATCGAAACTCGATCGGCCACAATCGTTTGAGTCGAGTGTACCTACCCTTATACCCTTATACTCTTATATATACCCTTACACCCTTATATACCCGTATACCCATATATATATATACCATTATACCCTTATACCCTTATACTCTTATATATACCCTTACACCCTTATATACCCGTATACCCATATACCCTTATACCCTTATACCTTTATATACCCTTATATACCGTTACACCTATCACCATTTACCCTTGCACCCTTTACCCTTGCACCCTTTACCCTTGCACCCTTTACCCTTGCACCCTTTACCCTTGCACCCTTTACCCTTGCACCCTTTACCCTTGCACCCTTTACCCTTGCACCCTTTACCCTTGCACCCTTTACCCTTGCACCCTTTACCCTTGCACCCTTTACCCTTGCACCCTTTACCCTTGCACCCTTTACCCTTGCACCCTTTACCCTTGCACCCTTCACCCTTGCACCCTTTACCCTTGCACCCTTTACCCTTGCACCCTTTACCCTTGCACCCTTTACCCTTGCACCCTTTACCCTTGCACCCTTTACCCTTGCACCCTTTACCCTTGCACCCTTTACCCTTGCACCCTTTACCCTTGCACCCTTTACCCTTGCACCCTTTACCCTTGCACCCTTTACCCTTGCACCCTTTACCCTTGCACCCTTTACCCTTGCACCCTTTACCCTTGCACCCTTTACCCTTGCACCCTTTACCCTTGCACCCTTTACCCTTGCACCCTTTACCCTTGCACCCTTTACCCTTGCACCCTTTACCCTTGCACCCTTTACCCTTGCACCCTTTACCCTTGCACCCTTTACCCTTGCACCCTTTACCCTTGCACCCTTTACCCTTGCACCCTTTACCCTTGCACCCTTTACCCTTGCACCCTTTACCCTTGCACCCTTTACCCTTGCACCCTTTACCCTTGCACCCTTTACCCTTGCACCCTTTACCCTTGCACCCTTTACCCTTGCACCCTTTACCCTTGCACCCTTTACCCTTGCACCCTTTACCCTTATATATTTTTATATTTCACTGTTGAGCAGGGCTTGAAACCGTTATTATAAAGATTTAGGTTCTTGAAAGAGTTATGAAGAACCATTATTCTGAATAACCGTTATAAAGAACCTAAATATCAGACTATGTAAGTATTAGTTACGGTTCCTATATAGCTCTATAACTTTTATTTTTTAGGTTCTATATAAGTTCCAACCGGTTATAGAACCGATTCAATAATTTTTATTTTTTAGGTTCAATATAAGTTCCAACCGGTTATAGAACCGATTCAATAATTTTTATTTTTTAGGTTCAATATAAGTTCCAAAGCGGTTACAGAACCGATTCTTGTAACGATTGTACAGAATTTTATAGAAAATGAAATGACAACATATTACAACTATATATTACCGTGTATAACCAAATTGTTTAAAAATTATTATAAATAAGTAAGTAAATATTAATGCGTAAACATTTGACCCAAATGTTTCGATCTAATCGTATGAAAGTTTTTCCATGCATTCAGGATAAATAAACAATTAATACGTGTGTATGAATATGAATTTACATATAATAGTACAATTAATCTTTGAAAAAAGAAGTGAGATCCCCTCAAAAACTTCAATGAAGTAAAAAAATTACGCCAAGTACATGAAATCACAAAAATAGAAGATAATAATAATTACAAAATTAAAAAAAGATGTGAAATCAGAATGAACTGCCAGTACATAAAGATGCTTTCCAACTGCGCTTTAGCTGACACAACTACATATGCACAGCTAAAATTCCATTACTCATAATGGCTATTTATACAAAGAAAACATGTAAATCACAAAACATATAAGATAACAATAATTACAAAATTAAGAAAAGATGTGAAATCAAAATGAGCTGCCAGTACATAAAGATGCAGTCCAACTACGCTTTAGATGACACAACTACATATGTACAGCTAAGATTCCATTACTCATAATGGCTATTTATACAAAGAAAAAATGTATTAAATAATATTAAGCAAATATATTTTTACACAAATAAATATTTTAATACGAATAAATATTTGATTCAAAATACTTGGCGCTGCGCCCCGAATTGGTGTTGCTAAACTCAATAAATATGTATAAATTGGATTATCTTTTCTTTCTTTCTTGTACGTGCATGTGTGTGTGTGTGTGTGTGTGTGTGTGTGTGCGTGTGCGTGTGCATATGCTACGTATGGTATTAGAATTACATATATGTAGAATAAATATGACAGCGTTTCTAATATGTCTATGTATATGTATTTTATATTGTAATAGAGTTGTTGTAAATTATTAATTAATACTAAGGCAATTAACATTTTTTCGGTTGCGCAGCGCCAAGTATTTTGAATCAAATATTTATTCGTATTAAAATATTTATTTGTGTAAAAATATATTTGCTTAATATTATTTAATACATTTTTTCTTTGTATAAATAGCCATTATGAGTAATGGAATCTTAGCTGTACATATGTAGTTGTGTCATCTAAAGCGTAGTTGGACTGCATCTTTATGTACTGGCAGCTCATTTTGATTTCACATCTTTTCTTAATTTTGTAATTATTATTATCTTCTATGTTTTGTGATTTACATGTTTTCTTTGTATAAATAGCCATTATGAGTAATGGAATTTTAGCTGTGCATATGTAGTTGTGTCAGCTAAAGCGCAGTTGGAAAGCATCTTTATGTACTGGCAGTTCATTCTGATTTCACATCTTTTTTTAATTTTGTAATTATTATTATCTTCTATTTTTGTGATTTCATGTACTTGGCGTAATTTTTTTACTTCATTGAAGTTTTTGAGGGGATATAATATTACGAAGACAAAATCATGAAATTTTATGTGAATCTAATTGTTTTAATTACTCATTATAGAACAATAAAATATAGGTTTGTATTAGACCAGTATGTAGGTAAGTAAATATATTTTAGTTATTTATATGTGTTATAAGCATTTCCTAATGCGTGTATAAACAATGTACAATTTATAACTATTTACACTTTGAGAAGGCACATAAAAAAATGATTAGAAGTGATACACATCGGACATATTTTATATGAAAGCTTAGACAATTGCTGTTCAGATCATGTAAATTTTAAGTGCAACTTCCTGCAACCTTTGGCTCTATAGGGATTTTAAAATACGTCGCGCGAGGAGTTTTGGCGTTCTGAACGCGTGTCCCTATGCAACCACTTGAAAGGCGCCTGAGGATATTGAGGGAAATCCGAAGCGCTTTCATTGCGTGGACCTTATCTTCTGTTAGTATTTTATTTAATATTATTAATAATATCAATAATATTAATTTTACGTTCTTTTTAATATTGGCTACTTTTCCAAAAATGCTAACTTAACTAAATGTAATCGAATTTTGTTATAAAAGCAATTAATTTTGACTTACAAAATAGCCATAAACATGTCTAGAATTTTGCCGTGATATTTTATTCTTTTGTGTACAGTAACAATTACTATTCTTTTAATAATTCACTCTAAATAATCGTATTACATCACAATTAGTATAAATAGTCGTAATAGAGCAAAATGTGTGTGGAAAGAAATGGATATAAGTATTTTTTGAATTTTGGCCATGAAACGCCGCTCTCCAGACTACAATGCGTGCCATCTTGCATCTGCAATTTTGTATTTTAAATTTTTGGTGCCAAATTCGTTATCAGCGACCTCAAAAACCCTTAATCACCAAGCATCAGAAAGATCAGAATTGTGGCCGCTAAATGTAGATATTTCCAGACCACTGTGGGACGCAATGATACGCTCACGCTCACGGTGTTTCTGCTGCTCTGCTCTCGAAATCGAGCATTACATTAAGCACTGAACGCTTTGCTTCTGCAAGCAGTTTCCGCGGCAGTTTCCTCCCCTTTATCCCCATACTCTTAAAAAAGAGCATGGTTTCGTCATCCTCGTCTTCCATCGCCAGGTGTAGAAGTTGTTCTCTTTCGCGAGACCTTTTGTTTAGGGCGTCCAGAAGATCATTGTGGTTAGTTCTGCGCCTTTTCGGCGCTGCACTGGGAGTAGTCCCGCATCTTCTTTTTTCGGAAGGAGCGATCGTATCATCTGGCGATGTTTCTGGTGTTGGTACACCGTCCCAGCAAGCAGCGGTTTCTATCGTCTCTATGGGCACTGGATTGTCGGGACCGCTACTCACGGTATCATTCACAACTTCGGCAGGCAGTTCAATATTGCTCTGTGTGCTACAATAAAAAAAGACCGTCTATTTTATACTACACACTACAGATGTGAAACTTGCACAAAATCTACATATGAACTCATCTCGTGTTAAAAAAATACTTGCCTTCTCTCAGACGTGACATTATTGAGAAAATCTAGCAGCTTCAACAATGGCCATTCTTTTTTCGACTTGGCTGCCGACCCTGTACCGCACTTGTTGCTCCTTTTTTTTTTCATAAACCAGTCGCGAATATTCTTCCAACGCGTTTTGCATTCCTCAGCTGAAATAATTAGATAATATATGTTTTAGGGAGTTAATTGCTATTGGAGAAGTATCGAGATCGTTATCATTTGCATGCAGAATATTATATGGATACATAAGTGTTGTAACAAACGTACTAAAGCAGTGATGAGCAACCCGCGGCCCGCGGGCCACATTTGGACCACCTGAACATCGTCATATCTGTTTTTCATGAACTACATTTATATATTTAATATTGCGGCCCGCGTAGAGAAGTAGGTCTCCAATTGTGGCCCACTTCTGACAAAAGGTTGCTCGTCACTGTACTAAAGTAGGAGTGCCCATTTTTTTTACCTCAACAAACTTTCCCATTTTGAAAGAATTGCAAAAAACTTTATGATGAAATTGAACGTTTCAAATGCAAATAAATATAATTGAAGAATACTTTACCTGTTCTTTTTACGACGGTGGAGATCTCTTCCCATACATTATCCTTTAATTGCTGATCTCTGTGGGTCACGTCTGCAGCATCGTACAGGGCCGGATAAGATGAAACACTATTGATAAGCGCCTCGTCCTCCGCAGGCGAAAACTTTACTTTGGTGGCGGGCATTGCAAATTCACCGACACAACACTGTCACAGACGGCGAACTGTTGGACACTTCGCGTGCGGAATGTACAAAAATGTTTTCTGTACTGACTAACTATCGGTGTAAGTCGCAGTTTAGAGGCATACATCCTTTTGAAGGCGAAGTTTTGTACGACACTCCAAATATCATTGGTCACGAAAAATCCCACCTTTGGAAATCGTAGGCGTAGAGGTGGAAAAATACAGGTATACTATAAAAACTTGATTTTCTGTGTTTTCCCCGGGGGTGAGTCGCATGATGTACCCATCTGCGTAAAGCCCTAAAACGGATTATTGGCGGGTCACGGGTTACTACCGCTTTACGACACGCTATAAAGTAATTAGAAAACATTTACGAAATAACTTGTGGAACTACAGGACAGTTTTTAGGGTAAATTCTGAGTGCCCTTTTTTCCTGCACCTAATACGTCGCGCGTGCTTCTCTTTTTGATATTCCAACGCGTGTTTATACTCGAGAGATAAGTGCTTTCTCTCAAATTTTGTAGGGAGGACGATGCAGGCAGGAACACGCGCAGTCACCCGATTACTCCGTTTCTTCCTGTGTCTCACCGCGAGACGTACTGCTACTTCTTCAGAGTGACTTCGTTTCCTACTCCATTGTCGAGGAAACATTTTTCGATCTAACATAAGAACATCTTATTTTGTTCGTGGAGGAA
Organism: Andrena flavipes; assembly: GCA_963971345.1. NCBI lineage: Eukaryota > Metazoa > Arthropoda > Insecta > Hymenoptera > Andrenidae > Andrena > Andrena flavipes. The sequence goes on along the minus strand of OZ020482.1, from coordinate 26,979,683 downwards.
CATCTGATTCCAAAAAGTTAATCAGCTGATAGACCAAAGCGTCAGGCCAGAGTCGTGGTTTATGACCATATTGTCCCACGAGTCGGCGCGGTGGTTAAAGCCGCAGCCAGATCTGAATGCGTATACGCTGAGCAGGCTGAGCGCGCACGAATTATGCATGCGGAGGGGTCGAAAGTACCATTGCATCTTTCTTCACCAACTTCTGTCCTTAACTTAGCCCACTCCGCAGTCGTAAAGATGGTGTAATACATAGTTAGCTAAATAAACATACAACTCAACCCTCCGAGTCATCCCGTTTACCAATACAGAGTGATTGTCCACCGACGCGTGTCAAAGAGTTGCCACCTGGTACCCCGTGACTAGGACAACCCCCTGGAGTGCCTCACCGAATTTTATGGGTTTCGATCCTTCAAACGGTTGGAATACCATTATAAATTCAGAAATGTTCAAGAGTTCCGCATTTTTCATCACATCTTTGTGAAAACGTGTGTCTTGATAAAAGCGGGCTCAGAGCCAGGCAAAAATTCATTCATTCTTTACGATGGGTAATTTATTATTTTTCCAAGAACGTTTCGACAACATCTGTTTGCCAGATTTCTAAAGGGCAATCCATTTTATGGGGTCTTTAAGAATTTTAGACATTGTTCAGTCCGTGGTGATCCGTATAATTGCTCTCTCGCCGGGTAGTACGTACGATGGCTTCGGACTCGCACGTAGGTACTGTTGTTTATCGCCACGCCGACTAGCGGGACAATACGGCCATAAACCGCGAGTTTAGCGAAACGGTCCGGCCGATCGGCCCTGGTAAATTTTTGGCCACCAGATGTGGCATTTCCCTCCTCTACTTCTTGAAGGGTGAGAGGGTTCCTCCTCTACGAACGAAGTCACTCAAGGAAAGTCCCCCCTTTTCGAGGAACGGTGTTCCCAATGTATGTTTCATAATTATATTAAAACTACAATTACTTTCATGCATATGGAAAAGATGTCACCAATATAGCAATTAAAAAGTATTGTCCGCCATCAATTCGCCACCTGCAGGCTAGAGGGACGCCTGGTTCCCGCCTGCGTCGTCTTCTCCTCAAATTGAAAACGGATCCCATATCTTTCGAATAACCACGCGCTCCAATATCAAAACAAAATCAGGCACAGGCGTATGCACTGCGAGAAAGGGTGAGGCGTAGGGGGGAGATTATATTAGGACCAATCGGACTTACATTCGTTGCAGACGCAACGTTTTCACCTCTTCATAGTAATATTTTCTCTTTATGACCCACGTTCTCTCGCAGCGCATATGTCAGTGCGTACTTTTGTTCTTATATTGTAGCACGTGTTTATACTGAAGAGATAAGAGATCAGTCTCCAATTCGAAGGGAAGACCTGACAGGCGAGATCACGCGCAGTGCAGCGGACACCTCATTTTCTACCTGCGTCCCTCCACGAGGCTTATTGTTGCCCCCCCCCCCCCCCCGAGTAATCTCGTGTGATTTTTTAACAAAACAGCGAGTCGGCCTGGCTGTATGAATTAAGAACAATGCAAGATGTAGTGAAGAAAAGAAAGACAAATTATTCAGTAAAATAGAGCTTTAAAGTCTATCATATATGTTAATTGCATCATTATTATTCAAAATGTAATTTTTAAATTTTTGATTATCTGTTTATGTTAATATTAGCAATGGATTAAATTTATTTAGTCTATGCCTTCAATAATTTAAGACATTAAAATTAATTTCTATAGGAGTTTCGTAAAAATCACCGAAACCAGGAAATTTTGCAGATTTGTATTTTTTAAACAATTTCGAATCTGCAAAATGAGGACTTAACCCTCCCTAATTTCATATGGACTACCATATATGTATTTCAATATCATGAAAATCCGAGACATCGAGGATTTTAGAAAAGTATCACATTCTGCCTCTACCTTCCCCGCTGAAATCAATGCACTTCAAACTCCCTTTGATCTGTGGAAGAAAACCGACAACGGTCAGCTCAGGCCGGGTCGCATGCGCCGAGTCACCACGCCAGGAGCTACCATTTCACCTGTCCACATCAGAATATTCGTGCGAGCTCAGCCTGCTCAGCGTATACTCATTCAGGTCTGACCCCGGCTTAATAGTAGTACCTACGACCGGGTCTGAACCCATCGTACGTACGAAAGCACCGACAGAGCAATATACGGATTAACTCATTGTCAGACTGAAGAATGTCTAAAATTAAAGACGATACTACGTCCTTAACTACCCTTTAGAAATGCTGGCAAACAGATGTTGTGGAAACGTTCTTGGGTAAATATGAAATTATCGGTCGAAAACAACGCATTAATTCTCGCTTGGCTCTGATCCCGGTTTTGTCCAAACGCCCACTGGGCGTCAATCTCAAGAATAGAGAAAAAATTCAACATGCCACTTTTTCCAATCAACATGTCGAATCTTATGAAGCTACTTTACAAAACATCAGTAGTGTATCTGAAGAAATCGATAAGAAGTTTAGAAAATCTTCGTTTGAATCACAATGAGAATATTTTGAGCGTACAATCTTTTCTTTACTTTTTAAAACCTTTATTTCTAGCATCTTTGATCCCTTCATCCAATTAGCCGATTGGACGGTTGCCCAAATATTGTATAATTTCGTAGGAATGTATTAACCCTTTCTGAACAGAATTTGGTACCTATATAGGATAACATGCATACAGGTTTGCAAATATTTCTTCACTTACCACAGTATGCAGGTATATTTATCAAATTGTACTAGTTTTATTGGAAGTATTGACATTATTTTTTTAAATAACGCTAATCCACCGTATGAGTGGTATATTAATACTTTTTTTATGGACTTCCTTAATTATATTCGGCAGTTTCAGTGCGAAAAATGTGATGTTATTGAATTTTCCCCCATTTCTTGGCATTCAGCCTCACTGTGCGTGATAGAATACAGGTGATTACTCCATTATTGGTAAATATTGCCAAATCTTCTTTTCGCAGTTGGAAAGCCAAATATATGTTGATTATAAAACAAAAAAGAAATGCGCTCGGAAGTTCCCGGAGGGTAACTAAAAAGCCGATAATTGCTGATATTTCTTCAATGGGCTTGTTATGGAAAATAACTGTATGTAACTAATTATTTGCTATTGCTTACCAAAAAAGTTACTACTCATTTCGGTTCCCAAAATATTTGTGTATCTTTTATATTATCAAAATTCGAAAGACTCAATTCAAAATTTTCCACAAGAAAAATACATATACAAACTTTGACACGTGTTTACACACAAATCAGAATTAACCGCTACGATATTTTTCCCTTTTTTAGGAACTCATATTATTAGTTTACAAGAAATATATTAAAAAAATATAATCCCATAACTTTTGAATTCTGACTTGTTTCCTTATTTTTGGGATTCTGTTCCACTGTGGCGCTGGATCGCCGCAGCGCGGACGCGGCTACGACTCAGTTTAGGTCGAGTTTCCTAGCAGCGGACGGCGGCGGCGGCCGGCAGACGCGGCTGGCGGCCAAATCCTAAGCACTGCTCTTATGGAGAAGCATGTAACCGTTTTCCTAGCCGCGTTTTCGAGCGGCGGCGGCCGCCCGTCTGCTACAGCAGCAACCTAGGCTACTCAAGACGCAACACAATGCGATGAGTGTCTGTTTTCCGCCATGATGGCGGGATCTACTAGCCGCGCGGCCATCCGCGGCGGATTTTAGCTCGACTCCTCCAAACTGAGTCGTAGCCGTGCGGCTAGTAGATCCCGCCATCATGGCGGAAAACAATGAGTTAATCCGTATATTGCTCTGTCGGTGCTTTCGTACGTACGATGGGTTCGGACCCGGTCGTAGGTACTACTATTAACCGCCGCGCCGACTCGTGGGACAATATGGACATAAACCACGACTCTGGCCTGACGCTTTGGTCTATCAGTCTGAGATATTCTTAAATGTTTATAGAATAGATCTTGTATAAACAAATTTTTATTCCCCTTAACATTAACAAAAATATGAATAAAAGGAGAATAATAATTTGTAGGATTGCCTTTTGATTTTATAATAGCTTCGAGCCTTCTTGGTGTAGAATTTTTTTAGTTGGATGTTATGGCAGGTTGTATTTTACTCTACTACTACATACAGGGTGATTCTCCAGCGGCGCCTGTCCTTTGAGGACAACCCGTCGCAGTACTTCACCGAATTTTATGGCATTCGACCCTCGAAAGGGTTCGAATATCATTAAAAAGTCAGGAATGTACAATATTTCTGCATTTCCCATCAGATCTTTGCAAAAACAACGTCAATGGATTCCTTATATTTCGCGGATTAAACTGACACCACGAACGACGTAATTCGGACCATGTGAAGGAAATCCCATGAAAAATTCATTTATATCATTTCAAGTTGTCTTCGTTAATATTAGTCCGATTTACATGAAAGTTCGTATGATTTTTCACCGGAAAAAAAACATAAGGAATTCATTGGTGTCACTTCCATATCGACACGATAGAGAATAAAAAATTATTTTATTTCCGAAGCAGGTATGAATCCTTGACCGTAGACCTTTTCAAGTGCGTTCCTCGACCCAAAGTGGGACCCTGAACACTGCGCGGCTCGAGCCTAGCCGCCGCGGCGGGCCACTGGCCGGAGTCTGGCCGCCGAGGTGGGCCAGCGGCCGCGTCCGCTGCTAGGAAACTCGACCTTAAGGCCGGCGGGGTTACGTCGCAATGGAGTACTGTGCGGGGCCAGTGGATCGGCTTTGAAGGATCGAGGAGGAAAAAGAGAGGTGTGTTTCGTCTTGGGGCCGCCAGTTAGACTCATCAGTAGGGCTACAACTGACGACCCCTGCCCCAGACACACACGAGGACACAGAGGACATAATTTCGGAACTTGTATATATATGAAATGTTGAAGGATTGAGGACTAGCGAGAAAGATTGAAGACGACCTCTGGTGACACTCGTTGACACTAAGTCGTGTGGTGGGGTCGGGACGTCACAATGCATTAATTAAAATGTCCGCGATATGAGTAATGGAATGTATGAACACAGCATTTCAGCTGTGTATATGAAGTTGTGTCATCTTAAGCGCAGTTGGAAAGCTCCGTTATGTACTTGCAGCTCATTTTGATTTCACATATTTTTTTATATTGTATATTTTCTTCTATTTTTGTTGTGATTTATTATTATTGTCTTCTATTTTTTGTGATTTATTATGATTATCTTTTTTTGTGATTTATTTGGTTTTCATGTGCTTGGCGTAATTTTTTTACTTTTCTGAAGTTTTTTATGGGGATTATAAATTATGCTTTCGAGGCGACACTTACTGGTGTCAAGTGGAGAAGTAAAACGTGACGTCATACCTCGTAATCCTAAAAGTATCATTTTTATAACTATTAATTCAGAATAAATCTTATATCTTTTAGACAAATAGCTTGATACATTAAGTAAAACGACAAATGGGTTCGAAAAAAAAAAATGATTCGCTTAATCATGTAAAAACACCGGCACTATGTCATAAAATAAGATAATAAGGCTAAAATAGCTCCGACGACCTGTTAATTTCGCTATCTTTCGTGTATAGAGACATGGTCGCTCAGTGTGCCTATAGGTAGAGGGGGAAGGGGAATTAGCTTCCAGACGCGACTGCGTCTGTTGATAAAATAACGGATAGAAGTTTTAGAAAAAAAATCATATTTCTTTGCTCTACACATTTCGACTAATAATGAGCGTCTAAGATTTTAATCTATGAAGTCTGCTACGAAAAAAATACCACAAGACTTTCCATTCTTTTCCTTAATACCCTACCACCCCGCTTTATATATTTGTGTTTTCCATTTTAAATCCGTTAATTTATTCACTTTGACATTACAATATTAATTTACAATTGTTTATATACAAAATATTCGGAAATACAACTTTTAGTTACATTAATACAGTATTGTCTCCCTTAGAACTCGCTGGTCGGGACCGGCGTTGAGCCCACATCCTGAACAGAGCCCTAATTCCGAGTATTCATTTCTCGCTTCTTTCTGGCCGAAGGGGGGAGCGAGATGGAACGCTTTGCGTGCGTCGGAGTGACACGGCGTCCGAAAGACGGAGCGAGACCAGTGGCTTTCGCTCGCTCTCGTTCCATCTCGCTCTCGCCTTCGCCGAACAAGAGTGAGACAAAAGTGGTGGGGTTAGCGAAAAGCCCACAGTGTGTGCACCGAAACGAGTTCACGGGGAGACAATACTGTACTTGCGACCCAACCGATTCGATGTCGGGAAAACGAATTCTTGTCGGAGAGCGCCGGTCGGGTAGCGCGTACGGCACACGGATGGTGGGACGGGTATGTTGTGTGGCACCTTGTTCGCTGCCGGCATCATTCGACTCTGGAAAAAAGAATTTGAAATATATAAATTTTTCAAATTATTTAAATCTAGAAGAAAGTCATACGTTAAGTATCAGTGGATATAGACCGTAACTGTATAACAAAAAATAATATAGCGACTTACCTTGTTAATTGAGACAATAATTCAATGTCCTATATGGTGGAAAAACTCGTGCAATTTCAAAACTTTTGATTACTGATACAGGCAGGTTATGAATGATTGACAGCTAGGTGACATTTACTAGCGAGCCGAAAGCAGCGGCTTTTTGCCTTTTTCGTCAACTGCGCAACCGCATTTTCAGCAAAACCATTCCGGATAACTTCAGCTTACGAAAGGCGACACCTACCTGCGTGAATTGGGAAGTATAACGAGAATGGCGACATCTACGGGCGTCAAGTACTAGCGCTACGTGCTATCCGATTGTCTCGTAAAAAAAGTATCATTTTGATAACTATTAATTCAGAATAAATCTTTTATCTTCAAGAAAAACAGCTTGATACATTAAGTAAAACGACAAATGGGTTACAAAAAAAATAATTATTCGCTTAATCATGTTAAAACACCGGGCCTATGTGATAAAACAAGATAAAAGACCAAAATAGGTTCGGAGACCTGTCAATTTCGCTATCATTCGTGTATAGATACGTGGTCGCTCAGTGTGCCTATAGGTAGAGGGGGAAGGGGAATTAGCTTCCAGACGCGACCGCGTCTGTTGATACTGGATAATGATTCGTAATTATTATTATTATTACGAGATTGCAATATACTTTGCTTTATGCTTTGTATCTTTTGCTTACTAAAGGGTTTTCCCGTTAACAATAATAATAATAACAACAGCAACAGCAACAGCAACAGCAACAGCAACAGCAACAGCAACAGCAACAGCAACAGCAACAGCAACAGCAACAGCAACAGCAACAGCAACAGCAACAGCAACAGCAACAGCAACAGCAACAGCAACAGCAACAGCAACAGCAACAGCAACAGCAACAGCAACAGCAACAGCAACAGCAACAGCAACAGCAACAGCAACAGCAACAGCAACAGCAACAGCAACAGCAACAGCAACAGCAACAGCAACAGCAACAGCAACAGCAACAGCAACAGCAACAGCAACAGCAACAGCAACAGCAACAGCAACAGCAACAGCAACAGCAACAGCAACAGCAACAGCAACAGCAACAGCAACAGCAACAGCAACAGCAACAGCAACAGCAACAGCAACAGCAACAGCAACAGCAACAGCAACAGCAACAGCAACAGCAACAGCAACAGCAACAGCAACAGCAACAGCAACAGCAACAGCAACAGCAACAGCAACAGCAACAGCAACAGCAACAGCAACAGCAACAGCAACAGCAACAGCAACAGCAACAGCAACAGCAACAGCAACAGCAACAGCAACAGCAACAGCAACAGCAACAGCAACAGCAACAGCAACAGCAACAGCAACAGCAACAGCAACAGCAACAGCAACAGCAACAGCAACAGCAACAGCAACAGCAACAGCAACAGCAACAGCAACAGCAACAGCAACAGCAACAGCAACAGCAACAGCAACAGCAACAGCAACAGCAACAGCAACAGCAACAGCAACAGCAACAGCAACAGCAACAGCAACAGCAACAGCAACAGCAACAGCAACAGCAACAGCAACAGCAACAGCAACAGCAACAGCAACAGCAACAGCAACAGCAACAGCAACAGCAACAGCAACAGCAACAGCAACAGCAACAGCAACAGCAACAGCAACAGCAACAGCAACAGCAACAGCAACAGCAACAGCAACAGCAACAGCAACAGCAACAGCAACAGCAACAGCAACAGCAACAGCAACAGCAACAGCAACAGCAACAGCAACAGCAACAGCAACAGCAACAGCAACAGCAACAGCAACAGCAACAGCAACAGCAACAGCAACAGCAACAGCAACAGCAACAGCAACAGCAACAGCAACAGCAACAGCAACAGCAACAGCAACAGCAACAGCAACAGCAACAGCAACAGCAACAGCAACAGCAACAGCAACAGCAACAGCAACAGCAACAGCAACAGCAACAGCAACAGCAACAGCAACAGCAACAGCAACAGCAACAGCAACAGCAACAGCAACAGCAACAGCAACAGCAACAGCAACAGCAACAGCAACAGCAACAGCAACAGCAACAGCAACAGCAACAGCAACAGCAACAGCAACAGCAACAGCAACAGCAACAGCAACAGCAACAGCAACAGCAACAGCAACAGCAACAGCAACAGCAACAGCAACAGCAACAGCAACAGCAACAGCAACAGCAACAGCAACAGCAACAGCAACAGCAACAGCAACAGCAACAGCAACAGCAACAGCAACAGCAACAGCAACAGCAACAGCAACAGCAACAGCAACAGCAACAGCAACAGCAACAGCAACAGCAACAGCAACAGCAACAGCAACAGCAACAGCAACAGCAACAGCAACAGCAACAGCAACAGCAACAGCAACAGCAACAGCAACAGCAACAGCAACAGCAACAGCAACAGCAACAGCAACAGCAACAGCAACAGCAACAGCAACAGCAACAGCAACAGCAACAGCAACAGCAACAGCAACAGCAACAGCAACAGCAACAGCAACAGCAACAGCAACAGCAACAGCAACAGCAACAGCAACAGCAACAGCAACAGCAACAGCAACAGCAACAGCAACAGCAACAGCAACAGCAACAGCAACAGCAACAGCAACAGCAACAGCAACAGCAACAGCAACAGCAACAGCAACAGCAACAGCAACAGCAACAGCAACAGCAACAGCAACAGCAACAGCAACAGCAACAGCAACAGCAACAGCAACAGCAACAGCAACAGCAACAGCAACAGCAACAGCAACAGCAACAGCAACAGCAACAGCAACAGCAACAGCAACAGCAACAGCAACAGCAACAGCAACAGCAACAGCAACAGCAACAGCAACAGCAACAGCAACAGCAACAGCAACAGCAACAGCAACAGCAACAGCAACAGCAACAGCAACAGCAACAGCAACAGCAACAGCAACAGCAACAGCAACAGCAACAGCAACAGCAACAGCAACAGCAACAGCAACAGCAACAGCAACAGCAACAGCAACAGCAACAGCAACAGCAACAGCAACAGCAACAGCAACAGCAACAGCAACAGCAACAGCAACAGCAACAGCAACAGCAACAGCAACAGCAACAGCAACAGCAACAGCAACAGCAACAGCAACAGCAACAGCAACAGCAACAGCAACAGCAACAGCAACAGCAACAGCAACAGCAACAGCAACAGCAACAGCAACAGCAACAGCAACAGCAACAGCAACAGCAACAGCAACAGCAACAGCAACAGCAACAGCAACAGCAACAGCAACAGCAACAGCAACAGCAACAGCAACAGCAACAGCAACAGCAACAGCAACAGCAACAGCAACAGCAACAGCAACAGCAACAGCAACAGCAACAGCAACAGCAACAGCAACAGCAACAGCAACAGCAACAGCAACAGCAACAGCAACAGCAACAGCAACAGCAACAGCAACAGCAACAGCAACAGCAACAGCAACAGCAACAGCAACAGCAACAGCAACAGCAACAGCAACAGCAACAGCAACAGCAACAGCAACAGCAACAGCAACAGCAACAGCAACAGCAACAGCAACAGCAACAGCAACAGCAACAGCAACAGCAACAGCAACAGCAACAGCAACAGCAACAGCAACAGCAACAGCAACAGCAACAGCAACAGCAACAGCAACAGCAACAGCAACAGCAACAGCAACAGCAACAGCAACAGCAACAGCAACAGCAACAGCAACAGCAACAGCAACAGCAACAGCAACAGCAACAGCAACAGCAACAGCAACAGCAACAGCAACAGCAACAGCAACAGCAACAGCAACAGCAACAGCAACAGCAACAGCAACAGCAACAGCAACAGCAACAGCAACAGCAACAGCAACAGCAACAGCAACAGCAACAGCAACAGCAACAGCAACAGCAACAGCAACAGCAACAGCAACAGCAACAGCAACAGCAACAGCAACAGCAACAGCAACAGCAACAGCAACAGCAACAGCAACAGCAACAGCAACAGCAACAGCAACAGCAACAGCAACAGCAACAGCAACAGCAACAGCAACAGCAACAGCAACAGCAACAGCAACAGCAACAGCAACAGCAACAGCAACAGCAACAGCAACAGCAACAGCAACAGCAACAGCAACAGCAACAGCAACAGCAACAGCAACAGCAACAGCAACAGCAACAGCAACAGCAACAGCAACAGCAACAGCAACAGCAACAGCAACAGCAACAGCAACAGCAACAGCAACAGCAACAGCAACAGCAACAGCAACAGCAACAGCAACAGCAACAGCAACAGCAACAGCAACAGCAACAGCAACAGCAACAGCAACAGCAACAGCAACAGCAACAGCAACAGCAACAGCAACAGCAACAGCAACAGCAACAGCAACAGCAACAGCAACAGCAACAGCAACAGCAACAGCAACAGCAACAGCAACAGCAACAGCAACAGCAACAGCAACAGCAACAGCAACAGCAACAGCAACAGCAACAGCAACAGCAACAGCAACAGCAACAGCAACAGCAACAGCAACAGCAACAGCAACAGCAACAGCAACAGCAACAGCAACAGCAACAGCAACAGCAACAGCAACAGCAACAGCAACAGCAACAGCAACAGCAACAGCAACAGCAACAGCAACAGCAACAGCAACAGCAACAGCAACAGCAACAGCAACAGCAACAGCAACAGCAACAGCAACAGCAACAGCAACAGCAACAGCAACAGCAACAGCAACAGCAACAGCAACAGCAACAGCAACAGCAACAGCAACAGCAACAGCAACAGCAACAGCAACAGCAACAGCAACAGCAACAGCAACAGCAACAGCAACAGCAACAGCAACAGCAACAGCAACAGCAACAGCAACAGCAACAGCAACAGCAACAGCAACAGCAACAGCAACAGCAACAGCAACAGCAACAGCAACAGCAACAGCAACAGCAACAGCAACAGCAACAGCAACAGCAACAGCAACAGCAACAGCAACAGCAACAGCAACAGCAACAGCAACAGCAACAGCAACAGCAACAGCAACAGCAACAGCAACAGCAACAGCAACAGCAACAGCAACAGCAACAGCAACAGCAACAGCAACAGCAACAGCAACAGCAACAGCAACAGCAACAGCAACAGCAACAGCAACAGCAACAGCAACAGCAACAGCAACAGCAACAGCAACAGCAACAGCAACAGCAACAGCAACAGCAACAGCAACAGCAACAGCAACAGCAACAGCAACAGCAACAGCAACAGCAACAGCAACAGCAACAGCAACAGCAACAGCAACAGCAACAGCAACAGCAACAGCAACAGCAACAGCAACAGCAACAGCAACAGCAACAGCAACAGCAACAGCAACAGCAACAGCAACAGCAACAGCAACAGCAACAGCAACAGCAACAGCAACAGCAACAGCAACAGCAACAGCAACAGCAACAGCAACAGCAACAGCAACAGCAACAGCAACAGCAACAGCAACAGCAACAGCAACAGCAACAGCAACAGCAACAGCAACAGCAACAGCAACAGCAACAGCAACAGCAACAGCAACAGCAACAGCAACAGCAACAGCAACAGCAACAGCAACAGCAACAGCAACAGCAACAGCAACAGCAACAGCAACAGCAACAGCAACAGCAACAGCAACAGCAACAGCAACAGCAACAGCAACAGCAACAGCAACAGCAACAGCAACAGCAACAGCAACAGCAACAGCAACAGCAACAGCAACAGCAACAGCAACAGCAACAGCAACAGCAACAGCAACAGCAACAGCAACAGCAACAGCAACAGCAACAGCAACAGCAACAGCAACAGCAACAGCAACAGCAACAGCAACAGCAACAGCAACAGCAACAGCAACAGCAACAGCAACAGCAACAGCAACAGCAACAGCAACAGCAACAGCAACAGCAACAGCAACAGCAACAGCAACAGCAACAGCAACAGCAACAGCAACAGCAACAGCAACAGCAACAGCAACAGCAACAGCAACAGCAACAGCAACAGCAACAGCAACAGCAACAGCAACAGCAACAGCAACAGCAACAGCAACAGCAACAGCAACAGCAACAGCAACAGCAACAGCAACAGCAACAGCAACAGCAACAGCAACAGCAACAGCAACAGCAACAGCAACAGCAACAGCAACAGCAACAGCAACAGCAACAGCAACAGCAACAGCAACAGCAACAGCAACAGCAACAGCAACAGCAACAGCAACAGCAACAGCAACAGCAACAGCAACAGCAACAGCAACAGCAACAGCAACAGCAACAGCAACAGCAACAGCAACAGCAACAGCAACAGCAACAGCAACAGCAACAGCAACAGCAACAGCAACAGCAACAGCAACAGCAACAGCAACAGCAACAGCAACAGCAACAGCAACAGCAACAGCAACAGCAACAGCAACAGCAACAGCAACAGCAACAGCAACAGCAACAGCAACAGCAACAGCAACAGCAACAGCAACAGCAACAGCAACAGCAACAGCAACAGCAACAGCAACAGCAACAGCAACAGCAACAGCAACAGCAACAGCAACAGCAACAGCAACAGCAACAGCAACAGCAACAGCAACAGCAACAGCAACAGCAACAGCAACAGCAACAGCAACAGCAACAGCAACAGCAACAGCAACAGCAACAGCAACAGCAACAGCAACAGCAACAGCAACAGCAACAGCAACAGCAACAGCAACAGCAACAGCAACAGCAACAGCAACAGCAACAGCAACAGCAACAGCAACAGCAACAGCAACAGCAACAGCAACAGCAACAGCAACAGCAACAGCAACAGCAACAGCAACAGCAACAGCAACAGCAACAGCAACAGCAACAGCAACAGCAACAGCAACAGCAACAGCAACAGCAACAGCAACAGCAACAGCAACAGCAACAGCAACAGCAACAGCAACAGCAACAGCAACAGCAACAGCAACAGCAACAGCAACAGCAACAGCAACAGCAACAGCAACAGCAACAGCAACAGCAACAGCAACAGCAACAGCAACAGCAACAGCAACAGCAACAGCAACAGCAACAGCAACAGCAACAGCAACAGCAACAGCAACAGCAACAGCAACAGCAACAGCAACAGCAACAGCAACAGCAACAGCAACAGCAACAGCAACAGCAACAGCAACAGCAACAGCAACAGCAACAGCAACAGCAACAGCAACAGCAACAGCAACAGCAACAGCAACAGCAACAGCAACAGCAACAGCAACAGCAACAGCAACAGCAACAGCAACAGCAACAGCAACAGCAACAGCAACAGCAACAGCAACAGCAACAGCAACAGCAACAGCAACAGCAACAGCAACAGCAACAGCAACAGCAACAGCAACAGCAACAGCAACAGCAACAGCAACAGCAACAGCAACAGCAACAGCAACAGCAACAGCAACAGCAACAGCAACAGCAACAGCAACAGCAACAGCAACAGCAACAGCAACAGCAACAGCAACAGCAACAGCAACAGCAACAGCAACAGCAACAGCAACAGCAACAGCAACAGCAACAGCAACAGCAACAGCAACAGCAACAGCAACAGCAACAGCAACAGCAACAGCAACAGCAACAGCAACAGCAACAGCAACAGCAACAGCAACAGCAACAGCAACAGCAACAGCAACAGCAACAGCAACAGCAACAGCAACAGCAACAGCAACAGCAACAGCAACAGCAACAGCAACAGCAACAGCAACAGCAACAGCAACAGCAACAGCAACAGCAACAGCAACAGCAACAGCAACAGCAACAGCAACAGCAACAGCAACAGCAACAGCAACAGCAACAGCAACAGCAACAGCAACAGCAACAGCAACAGCAACAGCAACAGCAACAGCAACAGCAACAGCAACAGCAACAGCAACAGCAACAGCAACAGCAACAGCAACAGCAACAGCAACAGCAACAGCAACAGCAACAGCAACAGCAACAGCAACAGCAACAGCAACAGCAACAGCAACAGCAACAGCAACAGCAACAGCAACAGCAACAGCAACAGCAACAGCAACAGCAACAGCAACAGCAACAGCAACAGCAACAGCAACAGCAACAGCAACAGCAACAGCAACAGCAACAGCAACAGCAACAGCAACAGCAACAGCAACAGCAACAGCAACAGCAACAGCAACAGCAACAGCAACAGCAACAGCAACAGCAACAGCAACAGCAACAGCAACAGCAACAGCAACAGCAACAGCAACAGCAACAGCAACAGCAACAGCAACAGCAACAGCAACAGCAACAGCAACAGCAACAGCAACAGCAACAGCAACAGCAACAGCAACAGCAACAGCAACAGCAACAGCAACAGCAACAGCAACAGCAACAGCAACAGCAACAGCAACAGCAACAGCAACAGCAACAGCAACAGCAACAGCAACAGCAACAGCAACAGCAACAGCAACAGCAACAGCAACAGCAACAGCAACAGCAACAGCAACAGCAACAGCAACAGCAACAGCAACAGCAACAGCAACAGCAACAGCAACAGCAACAGCAACAGCAACAGCAACAGCAACAGCAACAGCAACAGCAACAGCAACAGCAACAGCAACAGCAACAGCAACAGCAACAGCAACAGCAACAGCAACAGCAACAGCAACAGCAACAGCAACAGCAACAGCAACAGCAACAGCAACAGCAACAGCAACAGCAACAGCAACAGCAACAGCAACAGCAACAGCAACAGCAACAGCAACAGCAACAGCAACAGCAACAGCAACAGCAACAGCAACAGCAACAGCAACAGCAACAGCAACAGCAACAGCAACAGCAACAGCAACAGCAACAGCAACAGCAACAGCAACAGCAACAGCAACAGCAACAGCAACAGCAACAGCAACAGCAACAGCAACAGCAACAGCAACAGCAACAGCAACAGCAACAGCAACAGCAACAGCAACAGCAACAGCAACAGCAACAGCAACAGCAACAGCAACAGCAACAGCAACAGCAACAGCAACAGCAACAGCAACAGCAACAGCAACAGCAACAGCAACAGCAACAGCAACAGCAACAGCAACAGCAACAGCAACAGCAACAGCAACAGCAACAGCAACAGCAACAGCAACAGCAACAGCAACAGCAACAGCAACAGCAACAGCAACAGCAACAGCAACAGCAACAGCAACAGCAACAGCAACAGCAACAGCAACAGCAACAGCAACAGCAACAGCAACAGCAACAGCAACAGCAACAGCAACAGCAACAGCAACAGCAACAGCAACAGCAACAGCAACAGCAACAGCAACAGCAACAGCAACAGCAACAGCAACAGCAACAGCAACAGCAACAGCAACAGCAACAGCAACAGCAACAGCAACAGCAACAGCAACAGCAACAGCAACAGCAACAGCAACAGCAACAGCAACAGCAACAGCAACAGCAACAGCAACAGCAACAGCAACAGCAACAGCAACAGCAACAGCAACAGCAACAGCAACAGCAACAGCAACAGCAACAGCAACAGCAACAGCAACAGCAACAGCAACAGCAACAGCAACAGCAACAGCAACAGCAACAGCAACAGCAACAGCAACAGCAACAGCAACAGCAACAGCAACAGCAACAGCAACAGCAACAGCAACAGCAACAGCAACAGCAACAGCAACAGCAACAGCAACAGCAACAGCAACAGCAACAGCAACAGCAACAGCAACAGCAACAGCAACAGCAACAGCAACAGCAACAGCAACAGCAACAGCAACAGCAACAGCAACAGCAACAGCAACAGCAACAGCAACAGCAACAGCAACAGCAACAGCAACAGCAACAGCAACAGCAACAGCAACAGCAACAGCAACAGCAACAGCAACAGCACTCGGCTGTTCCTCAATCCCCGTAAAGGGGAACGAGGGACTGGATCGGTTTGCCGATCTAGGTTGAGCACCAACCGAGCGCGTCTCCAGGTGGCGGATAGGAGAACGGCCGAAGTGCGAAGCTGGCGCGGGCTCCCGGGGGCCGGGCACCTAGCAGTGTCCGGACCGCGGGGACTGGCGTCGGTGGAGCATGACGGTTAGTGGGTGTTATAAGGGATCCCCGGGGCTTAAAAACCCCGCGTGGTGACCGAAGGCCCCACCGCGGACCAGCTCCCTTGGGGGGGCCTGGCGATCCCCCCATTGTAATAGCCAAATCTTCCCCCCCCCGTGTCCCCCCCCTTCCTCGTTCCTTGTTTTTCCATCTCGCGCCCTCCCTTATGTTCGCCGTTTCTTTTTCCTCCTTGAGCTCGGAGTTTGTGTGGTGAGGATCTCCCCCCCGCCTCGGGGGTTCCCTCCCCCCCCTCCGCCTTTTGCGGTGGAGCGGGTGGGGCCCTCCGGGGACGGGGGGAGCTCCGTGCTCGGACCAGGGATGTGTGGTGTATTTGTGTGTATGTGTGTGTTTGTGTGTGCATGTTCTTTGTGTGAATGTCCACATCCCTGTGTCGCTCGGCGGACTGGGGGTGGGCGCGGTATTTGTGGCCCGGTCTTGTCCGGTGCCAGGGAGGGTGGGGTGCCCGGGGGTGGGGGGTTTAGACCCGAGCAGTTTCGGGGTCACATAATTGGCTGCCGGGCCAGTTCAACGGGCCGTGTTTTGTTGGAGAAACCCGCCGGGCGGTGGGGCCGTCGCCCCTAAGACACGCAATGTTCTTATGTCGATCACTAGCGGTGCCTCGGATGAATACAAAGCCGCGATATCTGACATAATGGCAGACCCTTCCCGCCCTGTCGGCAGCGGGATTGGGACCGGGAATAAGACCGATGACGCCGAGCTGAGGCAGCGGGCCGGCGTCAGTGGGACAGGCGTAGAAACTACGCCATTGCACGTCCCACAAAAAGCCACAGCTGCCGGACTAGGCGAACCCATGGATAGCGACTTGGTTTTGATTTTGGAAACGGACCGCCCGGACTCCCGGGTGACCGGGGAGGCCTCCGCTCCGAAGGGGGACTCCCAGTTGAGGAAAGGCGAATCGTTGGCGCAATTCTTCCAGAGAAGGGAGGCGGAAGTGCGCGCCCAACTGAATGCGCCGCCTGCTCGCTCAGGCAACAGGGAGACGATCCCAACTACCCCCGACCCCCGATCATCCGTGGGGGGGTTATCCCGGAAGCCCGGGGGCGGTGCCCTGGGGGAATTCCGTCAGAAATCCGTCAGGGCTGCGAGGGACGCGGGGACCCCTCAGAGGCACCCCGTTCCGCCGGCGGTGGAGACCCTCATTGATCTCGAGGAGGTGGTTCCCGAGACCCCTTCCCCTGCCAACATCTTCAGGGGAAGGACTCTGGCGAGGACTCCGCCGGAGACCTCCAAAAGAGCGGCGGGCGAGTCCGCTAAGAAGTCTCTGGATGATGGTGGGGTTGGCGCCCCGGGGGCCACGATTAGTCCCCTGACGCGGCACCTCCCAGGGGTGACCCTCACTAAAGTAGCGGTCGATACACCTAGGGCCAGGTCCAAGTCGGCGTCGAGGGCCGTGGACCTGGCAGGAGGGCTAATTACATCGAGGCCCTCCCCTTCGTCGGGGCAACCCGGGACCTTCGTGGTCCCGGTGGTTCCCCCCGCGAAGAAGAAGAAGGGGAAGGTGGACTCCCCGGGGGCCAAGCTGTCGCGGCTCCTCTCCCGGATGGCGGAGCTTATGCGCGGACTATCCGACGCATGCGCGGAGCTTGTGGCCGGGGAAGCGGGGGAGCTTAACCCCACCGCCACAAGGGTCGTCGAACAGGCGGCCCGTGGCTGTTCAGAGGCGACGGCGATTATTGCGGAGGCGATGGCCACCCAATCAATCGACCGTTGGGTTGCCCGAGGAGGGGGTGGGACTGTTAGTCCAGCGGAGGGTCTGACTCACCCCCCCCAGGTTCAGGTCCCGGTCACCCCGTCCCTGACCAGGGACCGGGGATGTCAAACGGAGGAGCGGTCCGTTATGTTTGGCCCGAAATCGGCCTCGGCCTTCGGCGGAAAATCCGCCGGGTCGATGAAGAGGACCCGCTCCTCCCCGCTGGAGGACAAGACCCCCCCAGCTAACACGAAGAGGCGCCTCTTTTCGGAGGTGGTGGCGAAGGAGGTCCACGCACCCGGTCATGTGGGAACCCCCTCGGCCCCGACCGGAGGGGTCACTCCAGTCGGTGGGCCCACCCCGAGGGCTGGTAAGGCGGGGGGGACATATAAAGTCATGAAGAGGAAGGGGGGGAAGGGGGTAACGATGTTTACCCCTGCCAAGGGAGGTGGCCAATCGGCCCCCCCCTCCCCCTCCCCCCCATAAACCGAGGGACCCGCCTAGGGGATCTCCAGTGATGACGATAAAAGGGCGAGCGAGCAAGAAGGTGGCGGCGGCGAAGGCACCCCTTCCCCCCGCGCCTGGGGTCGCGCAGGCACCGACCACTTCGACTCCCCAGCCCCCAAAGGCAAAGAAGAAGAGGAAAAGGCCACCGAGGAGGAGGCCGGAGGCGGTGTTGGTCCGTGTCCCGGAGGGCGGCACCTACATCGACACCTACAGGTCGGTGGTTACTTTGGGTAGGGCCGCACTCACGGGCATAACCGCCGTCAAAAAGACGCGCCTCGGCCATGTCCTCCTCGAGTTGGAGCCGAAGGGGAGCGCGGTGGAGGTTTCCGCCGCTCTGGTTACGGCCACCAAGGGGTCGGTGCTCTGTGCCCCCCTCCAAGACAAAACATCACTGGAGATCCGGGATATCGACCCTATGGTCGATTCCCAGATTCTGGCCAAGGACCTGAGCGAGGCACTCAGGGTCGGTGCTGATCGACTCTGGGTGCGCTCGATCAGGCTGGGTCCCTCGGGGAACCAAATAGCGGTGGTGGAGGCCCCCTCCTCCCTCTTGCCGCGCAACTTTGAGCCCGTCCGTTTTAGGACGGGTCTCACTGTTGTAAGGGCCCGCCCCCTGGCTAAGGTGGTACGATGTTATTCGTGCCACCAGCTGGGGCATCTGGCGGTTACGTGCCCCGCGGCTAAGAGGGGTGGCGGGGAGCGGTGCCGGAGGTGCGGTGCGGATGGACACACCATCGCATCGTG
The DNA here is from genome assembly GCA_963971345.1 of Andrena flavipes. Lineage (NCBI taxonomy): Eukaryota > Metazoa > Arthropoda > Insecta > Hymenoptera > Andrenidae > Andrena > Andrena flavipes. The sequence continues at coordinate 26,960,242 of OZ020482.1, read as the reverse complement.
CCCCAATCCGGCGAAATGCGTAATCTGCTCGGCGGCCGGGGTGAAAGGCCCGAAAGCCGCGCACGTCACCGCGTCGCTGGCCTGCCCAGCGCTTCGGCGGAAAGCGGTGGCGGGGGGGCCGAGAACCCCTAGAACCCGGTGATGCACCTAAGAATCTTACAGATTAACTTAAACAGGTGCCGGCTGGCCCAAGATCTTCTAATTCAGAATGCCAGCCAAATGAACGCCGACATCGTGATCATCTCCGAGCCATTCAGACTATTACCTGAGTGGTTCGGGGATGCCACGGGTGATGCGGCGCTTTGGGTCACCGGGTTCAATGGGAGGTTCGCCTCCCTGGCCCCCCATGTGGCGGCGGAGGGAGTAGCCACCGCGATCGTGGATAATACGGTCGTGGTGAGCTGCTACTGCCCGCCGAGCAGATCGTACGGGGACTTCCTCCGTTTTATGGAGGAAGTCGAGGGTATAGTTGATTCCCTCCGTACCCCAGGGATGGGGGTGATTATGGCGGGCGACTTTAATGCCAAGTCCCCGGCGTGGGGAGGCGCGAAGTCCTGTAGGAGGGGGCACGCGTGTATGGGCTCTCTCGCGAGGTTGGGCCTGGTGCCTATCAGGGTTCACCACCATCAAGCGACGTTCCGCCGAAATCGGGGTTCGTCCTTCATCGACGTGATGTCGATGGACAGGGGGCTAGCGGGGCACGTACGGAGCAGTGAGGTACTTAGATACTTCACTGCTTCCGACCATCTTTACGTGCTCCACGTTTTGTCTCGGCCCTCCGTTCCAAGAGGGCCGAGGGATAGCTGGTCCCCTTATGTCACGAAGGACTTGGACCCCGAGGCGGTACTGGATAGGTACCGGGCTCTTCGCGATGCCCTGCCCCCCCCTTGAGGATGCGCCTGCTACGCCGGCGGAGGACGAGCTCCGCGCGGACAAGATCCAGGGTATTCTGGAGACGGTCTGCGCGGAGACATTGGTCAGAAAGCGCCCGCCATGGAGGGCGCGTAAGCCGAATTATTGGTGGACGGAGGAAATCGCCGCGGCCAGAAAGGCCATGCATGGCGCCAGAAGGGCCTTCCAGAGGAAGAGGAAGTGGGGAGATCCCCGCCTCGAAGATCTGAGGCGGACCTACTCCTTGGCCAGACGCCTGCCACAGGTTTTGATCTGGCGATCCAAGGAGAGGTTCTGGAGGGACCTTCTGGGTACGGTCGACGGCGACCCGTGGGGGAAGCCATATAAAATAGTGATGGCTAGGCTTCTGGGTAAGGCACCGCGGACAGTGCTTTCCCCCGACCAGATTGGTCGGGTGGTCGACGCGCTGTTCGTCACCTCCGCGGTGTCCTCGCTGCCTGCGGCGCAGGCTGCTACACCCTCGGCCCCCCCCCCCCCCACGGGACGACGATCCCTCCGTCCTCCGGTTTGCGCATCCGCGCAGATGGACCTGCGCGGATGGCTCCGTGCTTCGGCTTGCGCGCCCGTAGTTAGCGAGGAGGTTGTGCGCCGCGCCTTGGCTTGTATCAAGCCCAACAAGGCGCCCGGACTTGACGGGGTCCCGTCCGCAGTCGTTGCTATTACGGCTCGGGCGGACCCCCAAACCATCCGCGATATGGTGGCTGACACCCTGACGCGTGGTCGGATCCCGGCTTCGTGGAAGATGGCCAGAGTCATCCTAATCCCGAAGCCGGGGAAGGATCCCTGTTCCCCAGGAGCGTATAGGCCCATATCGATACTCCCGGCCCTATCTAAGGTTTGGGAGTATACGATTAAGGGCCTGCTCGAAGAACAGCTGGGCGGGGATCCCTTCCATCCGAACCAGTTTGGCTTCCGTCGGGGTGTTGGCACTACGGAGGCCGCCACCGAAGTGGCCAAGTTCGCGGAGGTTTGTCGGGTCCGGCGGAGAATCTGCGTCCTCCTGTCTCTCGACGTCCGCAACGCGTTTAATGCGTTGCGTTGGGACGTCATACTTCGAGAGTTACGCAGGAGAGGCGTAGACCCCCACACGCGTGCTGTGTTGGGGGATTATTTCTCCGGGCGCGGGATCACCGTTCACTCTTCGGAGGGAACGGTGGTCCGTGATATATTCGCGGGGGTTCCACAGGGGTCCGTTCTAGGACCCTTTTTGTGGAACCTCGTATATGACGGACTCCTTACCGAGGTAGAGGCCGAGGGCCGCTTCGTCCGCGCTATTGCCTACGCGGACGATGTCGCGCTTCTCTTCTCGGCCGCGAACCTCCTCCAGTTAGACAGGATGATGGCTTCCGCATTGGCCAGGGTACAAGCCTGGTTCGTTAAAACCGGGCTTTCCCTGGCCGCGGAAAAGACCGAGGCCATCTTCCTGACCGGGCAGCGGAGCCAAAAGATCGCGGATCTGAAGGCGTTTGGTGCGATCATCCGCACCTCTGCCACGGTCAGGTACCTGGGGGTCATTATCGATTCCGTAAGGAATTACCGACCCCATCTGGAGGAGGTTGCCGCGAGAGCGGATAGGGTCTCCGGGGCCTTAGCAGGCTTACTGCCGAATACCCGGGGCCCTTCCATCCATGCGAGACGCCTCTACTATTCGGTATGGGAGTCCGTTATTTTATATGGAGCGCCGGTGTGGGCGGTCTCGCTGTGGACGGAGTCAAGCAGGGCGATCCTGCGCCGTTCCCAGCGAACCGCTCTCACCCGACTAACCGCGGCCTACAGGACAGTGGGTTTTCATTCGCTCTGCGTTTTAGCAGGGCGGATGCCCCTGTACCTGAAGGCAAAAATGGGGCGCCAAATTTTTAACTCGAAGGCAGCCGACCGGGCTGACCCCGCGTATAGGGGGGACCCGGCCGCTCTCAAGGAGCGTGTCCGCCTCCATAAGATCAATGCCATGGAGGAGGCCATGAGCGAGTGGCAGAGGGAGTGGGATCGATCCCCAGCTTCTGGCTGGGTAAAACGCCTAGTCCCCAAGGTCAACACCTTTGTGGCGACGCCAGGCCCATCAGTTGCATCCGAATATTTTACGATGCAACTGATGAGTGGCCACGGATGCTTCCAGAAATTCCTTTTTAGGATTGGGAAAGCACCCGCCGCGTCGTGCCTCGAGTGCGGGGCAGACATGGACGACGCGGAGCACGTTCTGGTGGCATGTCCAGCTTACGTCACCGAACGTGCGGCGTTAGCCACGGCCTTGGGGACCCCGGTGGATCCCCACTCCCTTATAGAGACGGCCACCTCCTCCCCGGAGAAATGGCAGGCGTTCCTTGCCTTTGCAACTTCCGTGATGACGGAGCGGCAAAGGAAGGAACGCGAGGCGGACATGGCTCTGAGAGCCGAGAGAGCGGCGGCCGCGCGCCTGGCCGCAGCGCAGAGGGCGCTTGATAGGCGCCGCCTTGCGCGGAAGCGCAAGCGCCAGGGCGTGGGCTAGAGGCCAACGGGTCCCCCAAATGTTTTTATATTTAGGGGACCATTGTGGTAAGTTTAGAGGGGCCCCACCTCCCCAGGTAGCGGTGTCCCGAAGTACTACGACAGAAGTTCCGGGCACCGCTATGGGGTCTACTCGACGGTGGGTTTAGAGGGGGGTTTTTAGTGGGTATACCTGCGTATTTTTGCGCAGGGAGTCCCACATAACCCCGGCAATTTAACTGCCGGGGTATGCGTAATGCATTTTCCCCCCTCTCTAAAAAAAAAAAAAAAAAAAAAGCAACAGCAACAGCAACAGCAACAGCAACAGCAACAGCAACAGCAACAGCAACAGCAACAGCAACTGCAACAGCAACAGCAACAGCAACAGCAACAGCAACAGCAACAGCAACAGCAACAGCAACAGCAACAGCAACAGCAACAGCAACAGCAACAGCAACAGCAACAGCAACAGCAACAACAACAACAACAACAACAACAACAACAACAACAACAACAACAACAACAACAATAACAATAACAATAACAATAATAATAATAATAATAATAATAATAATAATAATAATTATTATTATATATAATAATAATAATTATTATTATTATTAAATAATAATAATTGGAGCGTGTAATTTTTTAAATTAAATGCGTTGCACAGATAGTGTACTGTCAATGATAGATAACTTTCGGTGGCCCGAGACGTCCAGCTATCGGTGGTGAAAGCGAACGTTTTCACCTAATCGAAAACAGAAAGAAAACATTTATAAATCTCATATCGCGATGGAAAGTATTTTTAATATGGCATAGAACATAGTGACGGATATCACAAACATTGTAAAAATTGTACTTACATTTTCGCTGTCCTTGTCAAGGATTTCTTTCAATTTCTCCTTCTCCGTTTGGTATAATCGAGGAATTATATCCTCGAAAAATACTGAACGATTGGGGATCCGATAGCGCGGTTCAGCTACCCGCAGAAAGTTTTTGAACGCCACATCCCCTACCATAGAGAACGGCTGACAATCGGCTATGAGCATCCGCGCAATTGCGACGGTCAGCTCCTGCGCGCGTGGCGAATTTTTATCTAAAGCTGCCACTTTTTGAGTGCACTTTTCGACAGTTCCCGCGACTAAATTTCTCTCTCTCGGCGATGGTGCTACGTAGACGCCGGCATGCTTGGTTGCCATATGCCTCCTAAGAGATGTTGTTGATCCCGCCTTTGTTTTAAAAGCCTTGTTACAATGTAAACACATGGCTTCTTCGCGGGATGATTTTGAATACCACTTCCACACGGAGCTTTGGTTTTTTCGTGGCCTTGCCGAGGTGGAGGGATGGTCCTCGCTATCGGACACTTGTTGTTCGTCGTCGAGATTGCCACCTTCCATGTGAACTGCCACAGGGAAATGTGCCATTGTTCAAACAAACACGTGACGGTTGCTAAGACAATACGTAAATGTCGAGTGATCACTCACAGACTGATACTTTGCGAATGCTGTTTGACCGGGAAAACGCTATCGAAGTTGACTCGGCTGGTGTATATTCTTGGAAGGGGAAGCCAATATGTCTGGAAAATGCAGTGATTGGATGCAAATGACCAGAGTCGCTCATTATTGGTTGTCTTCCGTTTCATTTTGTCCGCTTGGGGGTACTTTCTGTGCTGGGGGTACAGGTAAAAGGGCCTGACGCTCCTACGCAGCTGGACGACCGTTATTCCTTGCTAGGGTTGACCTGGTACCAATAAAATAATGAAACGTTTCGTACCGACCGTAGCAAGGTTAAACGACTTGCCACGTTTATTTCTTAAGGACCTCCGCTGAATTGTACCTACGCATCTTGTATTTTTTCCCCCAAAGCTATTAAGCACGACCATCCGACAGAAAAAGAATTTGAAACAATGAGGCGCGCACTATTCGTCGTAATCGCTGCCACATCAAATGCGACATATTCAAGGAAATGAATTTTGCCGCAGTTGCTCCTTTTCCATGCAGATCGTTTGTTCACCCTCGGCGTGAGCTGTTTACGTTCAATATAATTTCGTCTTTGTCTGGTAATATATCTGTCACTTCCCTTCTCCCAATACCCGAAATGCGTCCCTTTCAACAGGCTAAAGATTTTACCGTCTTGCTGGTAGCAAGTTGCCTTGAAGATGCCTCGCGGTGGGACACAGAATCGAAATGCAAGTCCGGTGACTGCGCGTGGTCCTTGCATTGCACCGCGAGGCGTAATGATGTTGGTCGATACTTTTTAATTGCTACATTGATGGCACCTTCCTTACATGTGGCATATTCAAGTAAAAACTGAGGGGGGGGTGACTGGGGAACCATCCCTAGTCCCCAAAAATTAATCAGGCTGATCGTACAGAGCAGTCCTGGGATTTAAGTGAACGCAGCGGCCGATTTTCCGAGGCAACGCCTTCGTACTCCCGCGGCGGCCTAGAAGCTTGAAGCGCCTGAGGCCCGTACCATATTAACCACGCGTAGCGCATTAGGGCGCCCCCCGTATCAATAGGTCTCCACATCCCCCATGGGGGTACTATCATCGATGCGTTTTTTTTTTTATAGTGGTATCCCCTATAGACCTATTCCACTGTGTCGCGCGATGAAAAATGGATTGGAAAAACGCGTTTTACTATCAATATTTCAAATTTTAGAGGCCCGCACGTCCAAACGTGCGCGAAAATCTAGTTTTCCCAAACATATTTGAAATTTTGATAGTAAAACGCGTTTGGTTGGTTCTCAACCTGGATCGACACGGGTCGATCTAGTCCCCCGCTCCCCTTTACGGGGGTTGGGGGACCGCCGAGGAAGTAAGCAAACAAAATTATATTTAAATAACTAAACAAAGAAGCAATTTTGTTACGACTTTACCACATTTACGAAAAAAGGGCACATAAACACGGGACACACTATCTCCCCCGGAGCACGTGCGAGAGCGGGCAATACTGCAGTCAAGATGGCTGCAGGATGCATCAGCATCTCGCAGATCAATCTGCAGCACTGCAAAGCGGCGACGGACTTACTCGACCGCCGCATAGTGGGGCAGCAAACAGATTTAGTACTCATACAGGAGCCCTGGCTGATCAGGGGTCGAGTAGGAGGACTGAACACGAAACTGGGCACGGTAATACACGGGCCCGGTGATCCCGGCCCAAGAGCGTGCGTCTACGCGAGTAAAAGACTAAACGCCTTGAGGCTGGGAGAATTCTGCACTAGGGACCTAACAGCTGTCCTAATAGAGCCAAAAATGGGTGGGAACACGGAAAAGATCGTGGTCTGCTCAGCATACCTACCATACGACTCTGAGGAGTCCCCCCCAACGAGAGAACTCAGAGTACTGGTGGAGGCATGTAAAAATAGGGGGCTGCAACTGGTGGTGGGTTGCGACGCCAATGCGCACCACATCATATGGGGCAGCACCGATATCAACAAGAGAGGGACGAGCTTACTTGAATACCTCTCGACCACGGAACTGGAGATACTCAATCGAGGCTCCAAGCCCACTTTCGTTACCACCAGAAGGCAGGAGGTAATCGACATCACGTTGGGCTCCAAGAAGGTGGCTCAGGCTATTAAGGATTGGCAAGTGGCGGAGGAGGTAACTCTCTCAGACCACAGGCTAATCGAATTCAGACTGGCGGGGGACGCGAACCACGAACCCACGGGGGTCTACAGGAACCCCAGGGCCACCGACTGGCAACTCTACAACGAGGGGCTAGAAGGAAGGCTCGGGGGGTACTGCGGACGCCCGAGAACGGGCGGGGGGATCGAGCAGGCGGTTGAGGAACTGCAGGCTGCGATCACCCAAGCGTACGAAACGTCGTGCCCGGCCAAGCAAAGGAAGAGCAGCAGACGGGTACCCTGGTGGAACCAGGAGCTGAGTAGGCACAGGACCAGAGCCCGGAAGCTGCTAAACAGAGCCATGAGGCTCGATACGAGGATCGAATGGGAAAACTACAGGGAAGCCCATAGATCCTACAAGAAGCTCATTAGAGCAGCAAAAAGGAAGACCTGGAGGGAATTCTGCCAAGAAGCCGAGGCCCTACCACTAGTGGCCAGGTTTCGAAGGGTCTTCGCATCCGGGCCTTCGGAAAAACTAAACGGACTCAGACTCCCGGACGGGAGGTATCTAGAGGACCGGCAACAAATTTTGGAGCACCTGACAGAGGTCCACTTCCCAGGTTCGGGGCTCTTTCAGCAGGGGCAGCCAACAGAAGAGCCGGAACCTGAGAAAGAGGGACCGAAGGACTGGGAGATGGCCTCTAGAGTGGTAAACCGAGACAGGATCAGATGGGCCATAAACTCATTTAAGAGATTTAAGAGTCCGGGGGTGGACGGGATCTTCCCCGCCCTTCTACAGGAAGGAGGGGAGGACCTGATAAAACGACTGGACCTTATCTTTAAATCCTGCCTTGCTTTGGGGTATACACCCAGAACATGGAGAACGGCTAGAGTCGTATTCATACCCAAACCAGGGAAGAAGGACTACGACTCTGCCAAATCCTTCAGGCCTATCTGCTTAACGTCCTTCCAGCTGAATACGCTGGAAAGACTGGTGGATAGGCACATCAGGGAACATGCGCTGGTGGAAAGACCAGTACAAATTTCCCAACACGCGTATCAGGCCGGCAGATCCGTGGAGACGGCGCTCCACCACCTGGTAGGGGTGGTAGAAGGGGCCCTGGAGCGGAAACAGTCGGTCCTGAGCGTATTCCTGGACATCGAAGGAGCGTTCGACAACACATCCTTAGATGCCATAAGCAGGGCCCTAGACAGCTTCAAGGTCGAAGATTCGATCAGAAGTTGGATCCGCAACATGCTGCGGACTAGAGCCTTGATGGCCAGCTGGGAAGGGACCACGATAAGGGCTCGGGCCGACAGGGGCTGCCCGCAGGGGGGAGTTCTCTCCCCACTGCTGTGGACCCTGGTGGTGGACGAGCTACTGCGTGGGCTCGGAGAAGAGGGTGTAATAGTACAGGGCTATGCTGACGACATAGTGATTGCAGTCAGAGGCACGAGCCCGACGTGCATGGCCAGGAGAATGCAGAAGGCGCTCACACTGGTTCAGGAATGGTGCCACAACCAAAACCTAAGGGTGAATCCGTGCAAGACGGAGATGGTACTGTTCACGAGGAAGCGGAACCTAAAGTTTAAGGCCCCCTCAATCTTCGGAGCGGAGCTACACACCTCCTCGGAGGTGAAATATCTGGGAATGACCCTGGATAAGAAGCTCACGTGGAAAAGCCACATCACGAAGCAGACCCGGAAGGCGCTCGTCACCTACTGGGCCTGCAGAAGGATGTTCGGCAGCACATGGGGGTTAAAACCATGGGTGGTCAAATGGATCTATACAGCCATCCTGGAACCCCAACTGACATACGCCTCAGTGGTATGCTGGACCTCCATGAGGAGGGACACCCACAGGAGGACATTGAGCAAGGTGTATCGCTTGGCACTGCTGGGGATGACGGGTGCGTTCCCCACCACGCCTACCCTGGCGATGGGGGTCTTGCTGGACCTGGCACCACCGCACTTGGCTGCGGAGGCCGGGGCTAGGAAGGCTGCCCTGAGGATACACTTCGCGGGAAGATGGAAAGGCGCGAGGAACGGGCACGCGGCGATCCTGCAGGACGTAAGGGACTCGCATGAGGCCCTGGACTGCGGGGGAGACCAATGTAACCCAGCCTACCGCTTCAAACATAACTTCGTCGTTCGATTCCCAAGCAGGAAGGACTGGAAAGAGAGCGAGAAGGAGTTACTCTCTCCGGGGGGGCTCACCTGGTACACAGATGGCTCCAAAACCAAAACCGGAACCGGAGCCGGGATATGGGGGGAGAGGCCCAGGGTGGAAAGATCCATCGCCCTGGGCCCACACGTATCGGTTTTTCAGGCGGAGGTGCAGGCTATCAGGACCTGTGCCAGATTGAATCTGGACAGGGGCTATGAGGGCAAGCACATCTATATCTGTAGCGACAGTCGGGCCGCACTCGGATCCCTACACAATACAGTGGTGAGATCCAGTTTGGTGCTAGACTGCGTGGACACACTGACGCAATTGGCAAATAGCAACCGCGTCAGTCTACTATGGGTTCCGGGACACGCCGGAATCAAGGGAAACGAAGGGGCAAACGACAGTGCCCGAGAAGGGGCACGTAAACCAAATCGGGACCTGTCCTGCACCGTAGGTGTCTCCATGGGGACCGTGAAGGAGTGGACGAGGTGCTGGATTAGACAGCAACTCGAACAACTCTGGGAGCGGACCCAACAGATGGGACACGCGAAGGCTTTGCTGAAGCGGCCTTCGAAAAAGATAGGGGCGGTACTCAGCCGCCTGGACAGGTCGCAGTTGCGACTGCTCGTGAGGATGGTCACAGGACACTGGCACACGAGGAAGCACCTGGCGCGCCTTGGGATCGTGCAGGAACCAGGGTGCCCGTGTTGCGGGGTGGGCGACGAAACGCCGCTTCACCTTATGACGCAGTGCGAGGGCATGGCGGCCCAAAGACAGCTATTGCTGGGAGCTGCCTTCCCCCGCACGGCGAACCTGGAGGACTGGACCGTGAGCGGGCTTCTCGAGTTCGCACGAGAGGCCGGACTAGCGGCAAGCCCTCTGAACTAGGACTGCCCGCAAGGGCTCGGGCACAATGGTCCAATAGGACTGAGCGCCCGGAAAACGCCCAATTTATATATATTGCTTACTTCGTTGCATATTTTTTATACATTGCTTAAATAAAAAATATAAAGTGAAGCACAAAAAGAAACAAAAAATGTTATGTTTTACGTAAGTATTAGTTTCTTCGATTTTTTGCAGGAAGCTGTCTTACAAATCAATTTTTTCTTTCCTAAATTAGCTTCTTTCCTTGCGGATTCGATACTCGCCACACTTTCCATATTTCCTCGCTTACAGAAAATCCTCTATGAAATAAAAGTACTTATTGCACGACAGTACGGTAGCGCGACCGCTCAGCGACTATGTACATAACTGCGTGTCGACCACGCTACATATTAAAGCAGCATTTAGCTAATCTGAACGCGAGAGAAGTAATGTCCTGGATATATTATATATATAACATATACCTGAGTTGATTTAAACGATTTCAGGAAAAAGGGCACATTCGCCTATGTGCCCTTTTTCCATCAAATGCCTCAATTTCTTGTGTTTATTTTAAATTTCCGTACTTTTTATTTGAGCTATTTCTATTTCTCAAACCTTAAAATGAATTTTTTTATTAAAAGACGAATATTTTGATACTGTACATTGGTGAACTTTATTAAAATTGGAATTCACTCTTGGCCAGTACCATGCACGCTGTAGAAGCCTTCGATAAAAAAATATTTTTTCAGAGTATGATCTAAAATCTAAAATATAAACGTAATCATATTTCTCGCTAGATTTTTCGATAATTATATCAAGTTGCGACAATGAATCACGCACTATTTACAAATTAATTACGCGCAGCGTGCACGTTACCGCTCGATGGAAACTACGGGAAAGTGGTGGTCTCTTCCATCGGGAGGGAAATGTAAACAATTGGTTATGCAAAGCTAACATCGCGATACATGTTGTACACTAAAATGTGTAAATTGGTATAAAGGAATTATTGTACAAAAATAGGAGAGAAAGGTAACTGGTAAATGCATCTGTGGCAGTTCGGTACTGTCACCATTGCCTTGCTGTTATTTCTTTTATTTCCTATCTATTCTTTTCGTTTCCCGTTTCGAGGGTTCGCTCGGGCCTGGTTTTCATCAAGTACATTTGACGGTCAGATCCATGATGTAAGGATATAAGGTGTGCTCGCTGAGCGGCTCATTTTCGTCTTCTACTGCGCCTTCCCAATTTCCGCCATATTAAAATATGTATGTATATAAATGCATATGCAAGTGTACGGACACGGTATCGAAATGTTGAAAAACTCATTCTATCGTATTGGTTGACAATCTAATATGGACGATCTTGAGAAGGGCACGTTATTGGCTAATCTGGAAAGGCTGCGCAAGAGCACACCTTATGTCCTTACATCATGGTCAGATCCGCGCGATTCGCGATCTGTGATCACGTATGCTTTGTTTATGTTTACGTGTCGATGCGTTTCGTGGGGGGCGTGCAGTCGGCGCAACTTGCGCATCGCGACATTTAACCGTCATTTCAGTAGAATTGGAGATCAGGTGGTGAGTAGCTGCATGTTTTTCGTGAATTCGGATCTGTCTTGTTGGAAGTGTAGTATGTAATTAGTAGCCCCTATATCTCCCATTTTCTATACGCTAGCATTTGCTTGTTGCTTTGTATATAATATTTTTCCTGCATATTGTAGGGAATCATTAACCACAAGGAGATATTACGATGTTAGGAACTAGTTTCTTTATTTCCAATAAAACCGGCACAAGTCAACACGTCCGTTACCTTCTTCTACCGCCCAAAGAATGAATCCCGAGGACCGCCGCGCCTCGGATCGGCAGGAACGGCTCCTCGCCGTGTGTTGTCTTAGGCCGCGTCCAGATCTGAACCGAACCCCGAACCGAACACTTGTCCAGATCTGAACCGAAGGATATACTTGTCTTGCTCTATCTAACTACTCAAGTGGTGTTCGGTTCGGCGTTCGGTTCACATCTGGACGCGGCCTTAGGCGATAAGGTTTTCGTAAACTTCCTCGCCGTCCATAGAAACCGATCAGGTTTCTATAGACTCCGCTGACACAGTCTCTTACCATCTAATTCTGCCGGCAGTTTCCTACAATCTCGGCCACTCCTGACCACCTAGCCCGTCCTCGGGCTTTTTTTTTTTAATAAATAAGTAAAAAAAAAAGTTACTATTATTGTGACCGAATCAGTGCGCCGATACCATCTTATTTAATTCTTACGGTCGAAAACTCTAAACTGAAATTTATTTATTTATATCTGATACGCTTACATATACACTCGCAATTACAAACACATTTCACACTATGTTGACACACATGACCTCTTTTTTTTTTCATATTGTATATATATTCTTTCTTACCAACTAAACATAACCTGCGGAATACCACGGTCGCATGTTTGCCGATGCCCACGTACCCTCGTATGGTCTCTGACTATGCTGGAAGCCCTTTATGTCAGCTACTACGTACCGGTCGTTTCTCAATTTCCTAGTGACCTCGTAGGGCCCCTTAAGGCTGCCGTCTCACCGGGCGTTGAATGTGTGCGTACGCTCACACAAGCTAAGTTGAGCGTGTACATATACGCGTATAGTAAACAAACCGTAAATTACAACTTTCGCCCTGGAATCGACATGAAAGAAGTTTTTGCGGGTATAGTTGCCTTCAGCAGACATTTGTGCAGGGTGGTCTGGTGCGTATGAGCGCTAATAACCACCGTATGTCGAAATAATAATGAATTTATGAATCGTGTACTGAGACAGACTCGAGAAATGACAGAATGAAGCTTCAAGGATTCTCCGCCACCGGCGTTGATGGTATATTCGTGCATTGTACCATAAAACCCGGTAGAAGTCCAATCTAGCCGATAAATGTAGGGAAGACATAGTAGCCGAGACGTATCGAGAGTCGATTCGCGCTGTTGTCGCATTTCCCCTATCACTATTTTTCCATCAAGGAGGCTTGACTGAATCACGGCGAAGCGGTTGGAGAACAGTGATGGACAATGATAATATCTGGATAAACTCAAATAGGATTTGAGTTGTTCGGCGGCGCACAGTGGGGCATTTCGGGTCGAAACACGGCACTAAGTCCTTTTACAAAAATATCGCTAGACTGCAAATTTTCTTTTACAAGTAGTTGATTGCAGGTAGTATGATTGTTTTTCACATTCATTAATTTTTAACGCGACTACACGGTTTTGAAGAAGAGAACCACGAAACTCTTCAGATCGTGTATTGTTGTTTATAGTATTGTTGTTTGCTTAATTCAACTAATTTTTTATGGAATTAAGTGTTGAGGTATGTATTTGAAGTGTACCAAATTTAATTTTGATCCCTGATATTTTTGGAATTATATCTTCCTGAATGTCCCAATTTTCATTATTTATTTTTAACGGGAGTTCAACTGGGGTAGTTAGAGGGACGAGAAGTGGTCTATGACGCTTTTTTTTACAAAAATTCCTTTCCTGTCATTGAAATTCAAAGTAACCGAAGTCTTTTTACATGTGAAAGATGCGAAACTTTTCCCTATGTACAGTGTGCACGATATTGTCGGCAATTTGTAAAAAAGTACTATGCCCTATTAAATAAACAAATTTCATTAATTTTACTGTCCCAATAGGATCACAAATATACGTAATAACTGAATGAAATGCAAAATTAACGATAAATATATGATTTGGGTGAGAAAATGTTTTGTGCCGTGTTTCGACCCGAAATGCCCCACTGTGCGGTGACTTGTAATCTCGGTTGGAGAGGCATACAATGTTGATAAAATGTAAAATGTCACGTTTTCAATATTCAGTAACATACTGCTAAGATTTTCCACATTAAAATGAATTCGAATATGGTATAAATCGGATTATTTCTAGAACTGTACTAGATAATTAAATATAAATATGTAACATTTCTAATCTAATAATGCTATAAATAATCCGATTTATACCGTGTTTAAATTCATTTTTATCTGGAAAATCTCAGCAGTATGTTACTGAAACATTCATGCCGATACGATAGAAAATGTGAGCCATTCGGAAGAATATCCTTTATTTGTTGTATTTATTCGAATTAAACCTTCGAATAAAAAAAGGTAATTATGCAGAACAGGTGTTTCCTCGCCGATTTCAATTATTTTTGGATAAGGTGAATGTCCCAATTTCTGCTCATTTAAGAGGTTATTTGTCATAAAGAGGGTGTAAAAAATTTGTTTGTGATCAAAATTTGCATAGTAATTGATTAATTCTTTAATAATTTGTTTATTTAATAAATCAACCAATTCAAAAACTATTTAAGAAAGATATTTCAAGATGTTTAACTATTAATAATTTGTAATTAAATATATAATGCTCTAAATGTCCGTATTTCTGCTCATGAAAAATAGCGATGTATGTATTGCCCCAAGCTTTTGCTCGTTTTCGGATTCTCTCACTCTCGAACAAAGAATTCTAAGAAATTGTGGGGATAGTCGCCGGGCTCCTAAATAACCAGAGATCGGCGGGGCTCGAGGTACCACTGCTGGAGGGAGAAACACCTACAGGAGGGGTGGTTATGTGTGCGGAACAGCGCGTCAGTCACGTCAGTCACGCACACATAACCACCGCTCCTGTAGGTGTTACCCCCTCCATCAGCTGTAGTTGAAGGCCGCTGATCCCTGCCTAGACGCAGCTCTCGTGCCGTATTCCTCCAAGACTTCTCATCAGTAGAAGGAGCTGTGGCAACAGCGCGGAGAACAGAAAATGTGGCAACTATGCGTCAAAAATTCGTCTACATAGAGTACCTGGAGATGTCACCTCTATACAACTTCTTTTTACCGACCGCATTAGTTTCATTAGGGTCCGTCTGTTTACTGGGGACGCTTCGGTCATTTGTTTACTATTCGGACCATAACAAACTTGAGACGGCACCCTTAAACTGTGGAATTAATTTCTGGGGTGCTCCGGGTGTACTCTCAAAATTTCGCAACACAACATGATCCCCGACTTCATATTCATGGGGTGACTTATGTTTTTTATCGTATTGCAGCTTATTGTAGCTCTGAAGTTTCGCGTTGATTTCTTCAGCTTTGCGTCGGCCGGGTTCCAAATCTATGATATCTCTACCCGTTTCTTTTTCTATATAATTCCTAAGTACATCTGGGACCTTTCCTCTTTGGTTAATTCCGAACAATAGTTTACACGGTGTCTCACCCGTAGCTTTGCTAATAGTATTGTTTAACGCATACTCTACCTCCTCTAACACATCATACCATCGTCTTCCCGAACGATTTTCATTTAACTTCGCAACTGCAGGTATAAACACTCTATTCATTCTCTCTATCTGACCATTCGCCTGCGGGGATGCGGTAGCTATCTTCGCATGTCTAATATTGTTGGACGACAAAAAGTTTTCAAAGTCTCTGGATGTAAACGCACTACCCCTATCCGAAATAATCAACTCGGGTCTGCTGTAATATGAGAAATATGTCTCTAGACAGGAAATTGCTTCCTTAGCATTGGTGGACTTAGTCGCATACAACTTTATGTGTTTAGTGAACGCGTCAATTATAAGAAAGACGTACCTTTTTGCCGAAATTCTTTTATCAACTGGGCCTAAATGGTCTATGTGCAGTGTAGTAAACGGAACTCTTCCCTTAGGTATACTATGTAATGACCCTTCCACTTTCCCCGCCATCGGTGAGTATGAAATACATTTCAAGCAGTTTCTGATATGTTCGTCAACTTTTTTTCTTAACTGGAAAAACCAATAATTTTGCAATATAGTGTTACTAGTCTTATCCATTCCTAAGTGTCCCATTTCATCATGGTGTTTGTAAATGACGTTCTTCTCCATATTTCCGGGGACATAAAACAACAAATTTCCACCTTGTTTCCTATAGACTAATCCATTACGCATCTCGAAGAGTTCGTCTTCATTTGACTCTATCTTTATAACTCCGGGATCCTTATTCTGCACTAACGCTAAACTTGCTTCAAATGAATTTCCTTCCAACACAAGAATGTTGGTGGATATGCTCAATGCATCTGCATGCGTCATACGTGTGCCCGCCCTATGTTCCAACACGTAATCGTAATTTTGAAGCTCCAAAGCCCATCTAGCAATGCGTGGATTTATATCCTTTTTTTCTAACGTCATTCGAAGTGAATCACAGTCAGTTACAATCTTGAACTTTATGCCGTTTAGATATATTCGGAATCTTTTCAATGCATAAATTATGGCTAACACTTCCAGTTCAAAACTGTCATATTTACTCTCCGCTTCGGTGGTTCGTTTTGAAAAATAAAATACAGGATGAAATTTCAAATCATTTTTCTTCTGCATAAGAATGGCTCCGAATCCAATCGAACTAGCATCGCAATGTAGTTCTGTTTCATCTTTGGGACTATAAATTACCAACACAGGAGCCTTCATTAATTCCGTTTTTAACCGATTAAAGGATTCTAGCTCTTCCCTTCCGAATTCAAATTTTGAATTTTTTTTTAACAAATCGTATAACGGTCTAGCGATAAAGGCAAACCCTTCTATAAATTTTCGAAAATAGCTACATAACCCCACGAAGCTACGAACATCCGGCACATTTCGCGGAATTGGAAAATTCTCAACAGCGTCCACTCCGCTTTTTGGAGGACTTACACCTTTCTCGGACACGACATATCCCAAGTATGCAACTTCAGTGTACAAAAACTTACACTTGTCCAACCGTAACTCTAACTTATTATTCACCAATAATTCAAAAACGCGTTTCAGAATTTGAAAGTGTTGATCTATATCTTTGGTTGCTACAAGTATATCATCCATATACACTACAACATCACCCGAATTGATTAAATCTATAAAAACTTCGTTTACGAATCTTTGAAATCGAGATGGGGCAGTTTTAAGACCAAAAGGCATGTTCAAATATTCAAATTGACCCAGGGCGTGACGAATGAGGTATATTTTATTGATTCTTCCGATACATGAATATGATGGAACCCGTCTTTCAAGTCCAATAAACTAAAATATCTTTTTCCCTCTAAGACATCCAACTGGTCCTCGATCAACGGCATCGGATAATTGTCACGTGCAAGAGCTTTATTAAGTACTCGAAAATCAACACACATTCGAAGCTCGCCGTTTTTTTTCTTTACCAGAACTATAGGCGACGCGTATTCCGAGTTACTCTGTCTTATAATTCCCTTATTCAAAAGTTCGTCCAATTTTTGTCGTAACTGTTCTTTTTCCGCATAAGAAATTCTACGCGGTGTAGTATGAAACGGCTTGTTTTCATTTAGAATCAACTTCAACTCTGCATTAACTTGAGGTAAAATAGGACGAGGCGGTTTTAGAACGAATGATCGATGAGTCTATAGAAACCGACCAGGTTTCTATAGACTCCGCCGACACAGTCTCTTACCATCTAATTCTGCCGGCAGTTTCCTACAATATTTCAATTTTTTCGTGATAAGTACGATGGAAACGTTTAAGAAAACAGGTGAAAAGGCTACTCCTGTTTATCGGCCGATGTGGGAAACGAATGAGAAGTTCCGATCGTGGATTCGCGACGTACCTAACGATAATAGCCTTTTCTACTGTTCTTCATGCGAGAAACCTTTTTCTTGTCACTCGTGGAGCGTTAAAAGGCATGCGGAATCAGGGAGACATAAATATTTGTCATCTAAAAAAATTCCGCGAATACCTGTGTATGGTAAGGTCTCGAGAAAGACTTTTATTCCTCAATGGCTTGAGGATTTCAAGCCCTGGTTGAATAAGGTCGCGATGATCCTTTTTCGTCCTTTTTCCTCTCATCTATTCCATTTTTTCGCAGTTTTTGATGTGGCACTTGGAATCCGCGTGACGTTCGATTTGCGATAACCCGCAAGCAAATGATTTTTTACACACCGAACAGAAACACGAAAAAGGATCATCGGCGAGTCGGTTGCGGTGTTTCGGGCCGATCGACGACACCCAAAGTCGTATGGGAAGACGTGGAATCTGCGTTTATAGACCGTATTTCAACCGATGCGGTCATCAACGTGGGACACGTCGATCCGCGTCGATTTTTAGAGGGTGTTCGACGAATTGTGATCTCGCGCGTAACGAACGCTATCACGACACATAAGAGCGTGTCTGTGAATACGAACTTTAATGCGGAGTTTATGTTGGGTGAGAATACGGGGATGAAAAGTTTCGGTACCCGAAATCGCGTACTGTTTATGACTTCGAACGTTCGCGAGTGGTACTCGAAGCACGTGGTCGCACCCACGTTAGTGGCGATCGAGGAGTTTCAAGATCGCGACAGTGGATGGACCCTAAGGGCTGTGCTAAATATTCCGTCCGCCGTTGCCAGTTTGTACCCCATGGCTATGAACGTGAGTAGGGTCGCATCGTACCATCACTACTCAGAGGTGCTTCGCACGGGCGATATGACTCTACCCGTAACGTTGGACCAGCTGACAAAGTTCAAGAGGATGAACGATGTGTCGGTGAACGTGTACGCGTGGTCCGACGGAAGCTGCGCGCCCCTGCGTTTGACCGAGGACAAGCGAGAGAAACACGCGAGCCTCTTACTGGTGCAGGACCCCAACGATCCCCAACGATACCATTTCGCGTGCATTCGGAGCATGTCAAGATTGATTTCGAAGCAGCTAGGCAAACACAATGGACAAGTATTCGTTTGCGAACGGTGAGTAAAATATGGTATATTTCGATCGATGTATTATTGATTATTATGTGTTATCATTATTATTTTATTAATACTATTATCGTTGCAGATGTCTCAGCTTCTTCCATTCGAACGTGCAATTGACGAAGCACAATGTGGACTGCCAGCGTCTCAATGAGTGTGCCGTGGACTTGCCGTCCGTGAAGGATAAATGGCTGCAGTTCAAAAATTTCAAAAACAAGGAACGAGCGCCATTCATCATGTACGCGGACTTCAAGTGCATGCTGGAGGACGTCGAGCCTGCGGAGCGGAGTCGGACGTATACGTACCAGCAACACAGAGCGTACAGCGTGGGATATTACATCCATTGTTCCACCGACGCGTCTCTATGTCGTTATCGCGCGAATCGTCACGAATCCGAGTGCGTGAAGTGGTTCGTGCAAGAACTCCGAGACTTTGCGAACATTGCGTATTCGTGGTTGCGGAACGCGAAACCAATGAACTCGTTGACGAAACACCAGTGGCAACATTTTAACGCCGCGATCGTATGCCACGTGTGCGGACAACCTTTCGTCGAGGGGGATAAAAAAGTGCGCGACCATTGCCACTCGACGGGCGAGTATCGCGGCGCGGCCCACGTGTCGTGTAATTTACAATTTCAAAGATCGTACACGATACCGGTCGCGTTTCCCAATTTATCAGACTACGACGCACATTTCGTGATCAAGGAGTTGGCATCCGCGTTCGAGGGACAGATCGACCTGCTGCCGCTGACGAAGGAGGGGTACATATCGTTCACGAAACACGTGAAGGGAATCGACACCGAGAACAAGGATTGGAAGAGGGGTTTAAAGTTTCGATTCATAGATTCGTTGAAGTTCTTGGCCGCTAGTCTGGAGAAAGTCGCTTCGGACCTTGGCAAACAACGACTCGCGATTCTACGACGCGAGTTTCAACATCTGCTGGCACCCTCATTTCGATCTCCTGACCAGGAAGGGTGTCTTCCCGTACGACTACGTGACGTTGTACACGAAGCTGAACGATACGTGTCTACCGTCCCGCGAAGCCTTCTATAACCGGCTGAACGATCGCGGCGCGTCGGAGCCTGATTACGCGCACGCCGTGAACGTGTGGGAAACTTTTCGCGTATTGGGCGAGTACAGTGATTTGTACTTAAAAACAGATGTGTTGTTACTCGCCGACGTATTCGAGGGTTTCCGGACCGACTGTATCGCGAGTTACGATTTGGATCCCGCGCATTATTTCACTTCACCGAGTTTCACGTGGGACGCGATGCTAAAGTACACCGACGTACGATTAGAGCTTTTAACGGACGTGGACATGTTACTATTCGTGGAGCGTGGCATACGCGGCGGTCTGAGCCAGTGTTCGCACAGGTACGCGCGTGCCAACAACAAGCACCTGCCTGCTGGGATATACGACGAGTCGAAGTCGTCGACGTATCTAATGTACTTCGACGTCAACAACCTGTACGGATGGGCGATGTCGCAGGCTATGCCGCATGGAGGGTTTCGATGGCTCGACGTATCATCCCTGCCCGACGGCGAGGACTCCGAGGAATCCGAGGGATACCTGCTGGAGGTTGACATCGAATATCCCAAGGAGATCCACGCCGACCTTCCATTCTGCCCGGTGCGCGAGCACGCGCCAGAAGGAAAGCAGACAAAGTTGCTTGCCACGCTCGACGATAAGGAGCGATACGTCGTACATTATCGCTACTTGAAACAGTGCGTTCGACACGGTTTGCGCGTGACGCGAATTCATCGGGTGTTACGATTCGATCAGTCGCATTGGTTGCGCGACTATATTCGATTGAACACCGGTTTGAGGACTCGAGCCACGAGTGAATTTCAGAAAACTCTGTTTAAATTAATGAACAATGCGGTGTACGGTAAAACAATGGAGAATGTGCGGAATCGCGTAGACGTGCGACTGGTGACGCGGTGGGACGGTCGTTACGGCGCGGAAGCGCTGATCGCGAAACCAAACTTTCACAGTCGCACGATTTTCTCCGAACAGTTGGTGGCAATCGAAATGCGAAAACTGAAAGTGAAGTTCGACATGCCAATATACGTGGGTATGAGTGTGCTGGACGTGTCGAAAGAATGCCTATATGAGTTTCACTACGCGTATATGCGTGCGGAGTTCGGTGATCGGTGTAAGGTCCTGTACACCGACACCAACAGTTTAATGTATAGTGTGGAATGCGAGGATGCGTATGCAACGACGAAGCGTGACGTCGCCCGATTCGACACGAGTGATCACGTGGTGGGCAATCCGTACGGTATGCCCCGCGTAAACAAAAAGGTGCCGGGACTCATGAAAAATGAAAATAACAGCGCCTTGATGACCGAGTTCGTCGGATTGAGATCTAAGATGTACGCGACTAGAACTTTTAACGCGGCAGTGGGGTCTACGAGTGAAACGAAAAAAGTGAAGAGTATGCGGAGACACGTGGTCGCGAATCATGTACAATTCGACGATTACATTCGTTGTCTCCGCGATCTCACCGAGAAATCGGTTCGACAAAACAATATTCGTTCAAAAGTGCACGAGGTGTATTCGGTGAGTGACGAAAAGAACGCTCTCAGTCCGTTCGATGACAAGCGGTGCATTTTAGCCGATCGGGTCAGCACCCTTCCGTGGGGACATTATCGTATCTCCGAGCTCGAGACCCACGAACGTCTCCAGCTTGACCCCGACGAGTCCCTCGAACATCCCATTGCGTAGTATGTTTGCATATTTGTATGTTTGCATGTACATATATATATACGTTTATTTCTTTTTGTACTAATCTTTAGAGGATAGACGCAGGGAATTGCAAAGAGTTATTTAAGTACTGCGAGGAGTCTTAGTCTGATTTATGCACGAGGACTTTAACGAAACACTCACTATTACACTTATGTTTAATTATGTACAAGACCAGAAAATAAACTATACACTATTTACAATAACTATTACAATTAATTTAATCAGCTATTTTAAGCGAGCAAGAGCGTAAGCCAAAGCACTAGATTACGTTACAAAGCTAGGAGTAGCGTATTAAGCGTTAAGTGCGAGAGAGCAAAAGCGTCTAATTAAAGCGTATGTACTGTAGCAAAGTTGCGAACAGATAAAGATCCAGGAAACCGCCGTCGATTTCCTGGAAGTGGGAAGCCTTCCCCTTCCCTTGATAGCGGATCGAGGAAGGGGACCGTGATCGCTGCTCCACACGAGTCAGCGGCTGAGCCACTAATCGACTAATTATTGACGGTTCTGTAAGATGGCGCAAGAATGCCTCTTTTCATGAACATTTACTCCCCGGCATTCATCGCCAGATGAATAGTGTGAAGCTGTCAGGCGATCGATGCGTTGGTCGATAGGGTGTGGTCCGAGTGTGTAGCAGCAGCGCCGCCGGGCTCGTGTGGAGGCGTCAGACAACTCAGGTGGAGGCGTGAAGTGATCTAGGACGCAGTTCGATCGGCTACGGGCGTTGCTGCATCAGTGCCCTGCGCAAGCGGAAGAAAAACTAATTTACAAATAGGTCGCATTAGTTCAGTACAAGAAGTTTTGACCGTGGCGACGCGGGTTAACCCATCGGAACCAGGATGCAGTGATGTGACTCGAGCAAGCGGCCACCGTGCCGGTGAAGTCAACTCTGACTTGATGAGGCACAAATCTCCGACTCGGGGCTGAGGGTGCTGGTGAGTCCATTTGTTGCGTGCTTGAAGAGACTGTAAGTATTCGGCGGCCCACCGCCTCCAGAACTGCAACCGCATGTGTTGCAGGAGGTGCCATCGTGAAAGCCTGGTCGAGGGGACCTCGTCGATGGGAGGATCAGGCAAACTGAGTAGCGGCTCGCCAATTAAAAAATGACCTGGTGTCAGAGGAGTTAGATCACCAGGATCGTCGCTCAATGATTGCAGTGGACGGGAATTCAAACAGGCTTCAATCTGGTGGAGCAGCGTCGTCATTTCCTCGTAGGTAAGGTGTTGTTCACCTACCACCCTCCTTAGGTGGTACTTAGTTGACTTTACCGCTGCTTCCCATAGTCCACCGAAGTGGGGGGCCGCAGGTGGATTAAAGCGCCATTCAATGCCGTCCTTCAGTAGAGTAGAGTGAATGACGTCGTGCCCGGTGTCGAGATGGGCTAGCATATCTCGTAGCTCCCGGGCGGCTCCCACGAAATTAGTCCCTCTGTCGCTTTGGATTACAGAGCAGATTCCTCGCCTGGATGTAAACCGCCGTAGTGCAGCCAGGAAGGCCTCCGTGGTGCAATCTGAAACAAGTTCCAAGTGAACAGCGCGAGTGCTTAAGCAGACAAACAATGCCACGTAACCCTTGTATTTGCGCTGCCCTCGGCCTCGTGCCTTAAGCAGAGTTAGTAGTCCGGCGTAGTCCACTCCTACGTGGAGGAAGGGGCGGGCCGGTGTCACCCGAGTAGCTGGTAGGTCCCCCATTAATTGGTGGTCTGTTGCAGCTCGCCAGCGACTGCAGGTGGTGCAGCGATGGATGAGGGCCTTCACGCGTTGTCGACCTTGAAGAATCCAGTATTTCTGGCGTAAAGTGTTCAGGGTGAGCTGCGTCCCTCCGTGTAGTGTTCGGTGGTGAGCCTCGTCCACCAGCAGATCTGTCAGGCGACTGTCTCTCGGTAGTAAAATCTGGTGTTTTGCGTCTAGTGGCAAGGCAGAGTGTCGTAACCGGCCTCCTATGCGCAGCAGTCCTTGGTCGTCCAAATACGGGTTGACGCGCAGCAGCCGGCTATGTCGTGTTAGCTGACGGCCCATGGTCAGCTGCTGAATCTCAGAGGCGAATTCTTGGTGTTGTACGAAACGGAGCCAACGGACCAGGGCCAATCTTATTTCGACTGGCGTCAGACGACATCCTTTAGTAAGGTCATGGTTTGAGGGCAGCCACCGCAGACACCAGGCGGAGATCCTAAGGAGTAACGTGATGGATGAATAACGATATAATAGTGTTTCACCCTCAGCAGGCTCCTGCGGGGTAGTCACGGCGGTGGTTCGGGACTCCAGGTCCGTCAGTAGCACCAGAGGCGGCTTCCTGCTCTCCCATCCTGAAGGCGTGGTCAACCAGGTTGGTCCAGTCCACCATAGTGCAAATTCGGGAAGCTGATGGGGCGATAAACCTCTGGAGGCGCAATCTGCAGGATTATCTCGGCTGGAGACGTGGTGCCAATGGGCTTCGGGGAGCGTCCGTTGAATCTCTGACACCCGATTAGCTACGTAGGTCTTCCAGCGTGTTGGATGTCCCTGAATCCAGGCGAGCGTGATGGTGGAGTCGCTCCATAAGTGTAAGGAGGTTCCACTTAAACCCAGACTCTCGCAGGTGAGCGCCACTAATTTAGTTAATAAGGCGGCGGCGCACAATTCGAGCCTAGGTAATGATATCCGCTTCAGAGGGGCCACCTTTGTTTTAGCAGTAACCAGCTGAGTTTTGGCGTTGCCAGCGTGGTCTACGATGCGTAGGTATACCACAGCGGCGTAAGCTCGTTCTGAGGCGTCGGCGAAACCATGGAGCTCTTGAAGTTGAGGTGCCTGTTGTAGACCGAGCCAGCGAGGAACAGCAACACGGTTCAATTCGGGCAGTTCATCAAGGAACTGCGTCCAGTATTCAGCTTCCGGCGGTGGTAGAGGTGTGTCCCAATCTAAGTTGAGTAACCAAAGGGACTGCATAAATATTTTGGCATTAACGGTAACCGGGGATACCAATCCCAGTGGGTCAAAGATTTTGGCAATTGTTGACAGAACCCGGCGTCGAGTGATCCCTCCGTCGTTTGGAGTAGGCTGCACTTGGACCCTAAAGCAGTCGTTGGCCAAACTCCAATGGACCCCCAGTGCGGTGTGCGTTTCCCCGGACTGCCACTTGCAATCGGGGATAGCGTCATCGGCAGGTATCTGCTCCATCAGCTCAGGTTGATTGGAAGCCCACTTCCGTAAATTGAAACCTCCCGCCTTGCAGAGTAGGCGCAGCTCGGTTTGCAATTCAATGGCGTCCTGTGTGGAGTCCGCTCCCGTTACGACATCGTCCATGTAGACATCTCGCTGGATAATGGCAGCTGCGCGTGGGTACTGGGGTTGTTCGTCGACAGCCAGCTGGCGCAGTGTACGCATGGCAAGGTATGGCGCACACGCTAGTCCATAAGTGACAGTGTTGAGCTGATAGTCACCCACGGCGCTGTCTGAGTTTTCTCGCCATAGCACGCGTTGATAGCGGCGATCATCGGGATGGAGCAGAATCTGTCGATACATCTTCTCGATGTCTGCGGTAAGGCAAACACGATGGATGCGCCAGCGGAGAAGTAGCTGTTGTAAGCTAGGCAGCAAATTGGGGCCCACCATCAGCGCGTCATTTAGAGAGTGTCCAGTCGTGGTTGTAAGACCCATTAAAAACCACCCGTAATTTGGTGGTTGTACTGCTAGCCTTTAGGACGCCGTGGTGAGGTAGGTAATACGACGTGCCTGATAAATCACCTCGTAAGTTAGACATGTGCATGAGTTGCAGATACTCACGCATGAACTCTTGGTAGGCCTGAGCGAATTCGGGTTCCTTGGTAAACTTCGCTTCCATTCTCTGCAACATCCGTCGGGCACCGTGGCGAGATTCTCCGAGCTGCAGCGTGTCCCGAAATGGCAGACGCACCATGTAGCGACCGGTAGGCAGTCTTAGATGAGTCGACTTGAAATGCTCTTCGCAGTTTTGCTCCTCGGTGGTATAGGTGGGTGAAGCAACAATTTCCTCTTGCTCCCAGAAACGTCTCACCAAGGGTAGCAGCTCCTCCTCGGCGGTACATTGAAGAGAAGTGAGGCCGCGGTTGTTATTTGTTTCGGGGGCAGTGTCCGGTATAGCCGGTCCGGATACGATCCACCCTAGCGTGGTTTTCTGAGCCATAGGTTCTCCGGTACGACCCCTGACAACACCGTCGAGTAAGACGAGGACAAAGGCGTCCGCTCCCAGTAGAAGTTCGATAGGTCCGGCGGAATTGAAATTGGGATCAGCTAAGGTGAGGTCTGTCAGATGAGACCACAATTTTGTCCGATTGTCGAGGCGTGGCTGATAGGCAGTAATCCGAGGCAGCACCAAGGCGGTTATCACGTGGCGCTCTGTAGACGAGAAGTGCGCGGTGATCTCCACTTGCACCTTGCCGCGAATTCGATCAGGGATCTGATTCCCGACGCCAACGAGACGGATATTTGCAGGCCTTCTAGACAGACGGAGTTGCTGAGCCAGCGCCTCGGTGAGAAGCGACACTTCACTGCCTTGGTCGATGAGTGCACGCACTATTCTAGAACTTCCGTCAGGTCGGGACACTCTCACGCGCGCGGTGGCTAGAAGCACCGATGGCAAGGAACTCGACGAGCAGCTGGTGGTATGGGCAGTAACATCCTCCTCAGGGCTGGCTTTAGAGATGTCTTCATGGATGGTAGTGTGATGCTTCCCATTGCAAAGCTGACACCGTTTCTCTGACCCACAGTCCTTCACTTGGTGGCGGCCGAGACAGTTGTAGCACAAACCAGCTGTCAATAAGGCTTCACGACGTTCGCTCACGGTTTTGGACCTATAGACGTCGCAGAAGAGAACGAAATGGCTGGCTCCGCACAGCCCGCATGGTGCCTGCGCACGATTAGATTTGGAGACTTGTAACACCTTTGCTGATTTCTGGTTCCCGGCAGCTTTGGACGCAACTTGGCCTTTAGTTTTGCCACCTTCCAACGCCCCGATGGTGGTAATACGGCCTTTTATGAAGGTCTTTAGTTCCTCGAAAGTCGGAGGAGTGGTCTGGGCGCCGAGCTGAGTTTCCCACTCTCTTCGGGACTGCTGGTCCAGCTTTTCGACCAACCAGTACACAAGCCAGTCTCCGGAGGCATCAAACGGGCGGTCCAAGGCGGCAAAGGCTTCGACGCAGTCACAAAAGGTAAAATAAAAGGTTTTCAGTTCCGTAGCGGACTCACGAGTGAGAGTCGGTAAACCGAATATAGTAGCCATCTGCGCTTGTACTAGCAGCCTTTCATTCTCATAATGATCTTGTAGCAGATCCCAAGCGCGGGCGAACGTCGCAGCTCGCACTGGGAGATTCCTAAGAGCAAGGAGGGCGTCGCCCTTTAGGCAACCCCGAAGGTAATGGAGACGTTCGACGTCCGTTAGGCTGCCGTCGCGGATGACGAGGGATCGGAAGAGATCCTGAAATTCTGGCCAGGACTCGTAATTCCCATCGAACTCTGGCAGTGGTAGTCTAGGTAAGGAAGCCCTGGAATGCGCGCCTGCTGTCGTGGGAGTGTCCGATACTCCAGACTCGCGGCGATCAGGAGTAAGCGACTGTAGTGTGTCGACGAACATAGCTTCCTGGATCAAGAACAGCTCCTCCGCCACCTCATAGTGTAAATCCTTAAAATAAGGTATTTCTCTATCTTTTGGAGCAGCCAGCGCAAGCAGCTGATCGTGTTGTTGGTCGAACTTCTTCCAGTTTTTTCGCAGCAGGTCCAGCCGCGTCTCGACTGCTCCAAGAGTAATTTTGGCAGAGCCTACCTTTTTTAAATTTTCGTAGGCACGAGAGATTCGACGCACCAGCTCGGTTTGACTCTCAAGTAACGTCTCCATGGTTCTCAGATATTCAAACGTGCACAAGATTCAGCCGCTAAGGTCGCTCTGACTCGTTATGATGACTC
Organism: Andrena flavipes; assembly: GCA_963971345.1. NCBI lineage: Eukaryota > Metazoa > Arthropoda > Insecta > Hymenoptera > Andrenidae > Andrena > Andrena flavipes. Next base: position 26,932,897 of record OZ020482.1, on the reverse strand, counting down.
ACTGTTTTGCAGGTGGAGGTCACGCGCGACGGTTATCCGGCTCGAAGGACCAAAAATGTACTAATCTTTAGAGGATAGACGCAGGGAATTGCAAAGAGTTATTTAAGTACTGCGAGGAGTCTTAGTCTGATTTATGCACGAGGACTTTAACGAAACACTCACTATTACACTTATGTTTAATTATGTACAAGACCAGAAAATAAACTATACACTATTTACAATAACTATTACAATTAATTTAATCAGCTATTTTAAGCGAGCAAGAGCGTAAGCCAAAGCACTAGATTACGTTACAAAGCTAGGAGTAGCGTATTAAGCGTTAAGTGCGAGAGAGCAAAAGCGTCTAATTAAAGCGTATGTACTGTAGCAAAGTTGCGAACAGATAAAGATCCAGGAAACCGCCGTCGATTTCCTGGAAGTGGGAAGCCTTCCCCTTCCCTTGATAGCGGATCGAGGAAGGGGACCGTGATCGCTGCTCCACACGAGTCAGCGGCTGAGCCACTAATCGACTAATTATTGACGGTCCTGTAAGATGGCGCAAGAATGCCTCTTTTCATGAACACTTTTGTTTATGTAATATATGCAATATATGTAATATATGTATAGCGTAGAATAGTCAAAATTGTATTTTGTGCGTGATATATATTTGTTTGAATAAACGGACAATGTATATATATATATATATATATGAAAAAATACATATAAATATATATATATATATGTAAGCTTTGTGCGCATGCGCCGACTAGAGAGTGGATAGAGTAGATAGAGTTTACACGAGCTTGGACTCAGAATAGAATACTTACAAAGCTTATTATTAATAACATATGTAAGGTGGACTAGCATTTAAATAAAATCTAGTCGACAGTAATAATAATAATTGAAAGGGTAAATTATTAAGAGATCCGTGGAGCAATAGCTGATTGTTGATTCTCTTAATTTTAGGTTAGTAACTCACTTTGTAAATATTGTTTGATTGATTGGCGGTCTTAAAGAAGAGCAGTATGGATAGACCTAACCTCTGAAATGACAAAAATCTATTTTGATAATGGAAACATGCAATTTAATAATTTTCTGCTAGAAAAAGTTGAACAGGAAATAAGGGAAACAAACACTAATCATAAACTGAGAAAACAGAATAAGCTAAAACTAGCAGAGAGATTTTCAATAGAAAAATTTTCGAAATCAACAACAAACGTGACACAATGGCTTAATATTTTTGAAAAAGAATGTGAACGTCTGGATTTAGATACAGATATAGAAAAAATTGAAATGTTAAGATTGCTGTTGGACGATTCTTGCAAGGACTGGTATCTATCAATGCTGATAAAACACACGGTGGAGTCAGATTGGCCCATATGGACACAAAGTTTGAAAGACACATATGCTGATAAAGGTTGGTCGCCCATCAAGTATGCATTGAATTTCAAATATTTAAAGGGGTCAATATTAGACTATGCATTAAAGAAGGAAAGACTACTGCTAGAAGTAAATAGTTCAATTAATAAATCACTACTAATAGACATGATTGCTGTCGGCCTACCAAATTTTATTACGGATAAGATAGATAGAGAAAAATTAAAGGAGGTTGACGACCTCTTTAATAAATTAAGGGGGCTAGAGCACCTGATAAAAGAAAACAATAGTAATAAAAATGTACCATTAGATAATAGATCAAAACTACAAAAGCCAGGAGGTACAAAAGAAAAAACCCCATGTAAAACATGTGAATCAAAAGGGAAAAAGAATAGATTTCATCCTGAAAATACGTGTTGGTACAAAAATGAAAAGAAAGAAAATAATGAATTCACAAACACACTGTTGAACTTAGAACTATCAGAAGAAGATCCAAAAAACTAGAAATCCCCCCATTAATTGAAATAAAAGTAAAATTAGAAGAGTCTAAGGAGGTAACAGGACTTTATGACCCAGGCTCAAGAATAACGGTAATAAATGCAAAATTACTGAATAAAGAACTTATTAAAAATAAGAAAAGCTACCGGCTAAAAACAATTAGTGGGTGGGGCAACAGTCAGGGTTTTATAAAATTAAACGCAGAAATACACGGTATACAAAAAATTTTAAATGCTTTTGTATATGATAGTGAAGATTTTAAATTTGATCTAATCTTAGGTCTAGACAGCATAAAGAGATTTGGGTTGACTCATGATGAGAATCTAAATATCCAACTCCAAAATGCAAAAGAAGAGAAAAATGAAACAATTAAATTAAAGAAAAACAAAAACTCGGATATAAAATGTGATAATGAAGATAATAAAGTCGATTTGAGGATTGACAATAGATATGAGATAAATTTTAACGAATTTATAAAAACAGATGAATTAAGGATAGATCTAGATCACTTAGATGAGGATAGAAAAGATAAAATACAAATTTTAATAAATAAGTATAAGGATATTTTCGCTATAGACAAATATGATGTTGGTAAAGTAAAAAATTATGAAGCCTTCATCGACTTACAAATTAATAAATATTGTTCTAAGAGACCATATAGGTGTTCAATAGATGACAGGAAAGAAATAGAACAGCAAGTATCACAACTTTTAAAACATGGTCTAATTGAAGACTCATATAGTCCCTTCACAGCACCCGTCACACTAGCCTTTAAAAAGGAAGAAAATAAAAAAAACAGGCTATGCGTTGACTTTAGGGACTTAAACAAAATAGTGGTTCCACAATCCCACCCATTCCCGCTAATAGAGGACTTAATGATGAAAACAATAGGTTGTGAATACTTCACAACATTAGACATAAACTCAGCGTTCTGGTCAATTCCTTTAAGAGTTGGAGACAGACAAAAAACGGGATTTATAACCCAAGAAGGACACTATCAGTGGACATGCCTTCCCTTCGGCTTAAAGACGTCACCAGCTATCTTCCAAAGAATCCTGGTGAATATTATAAAAAAATATAATCTATCTAAATTTTGTGTAAATTACATAGACGATATAATGATCTTTTCAAAAACATTTGAAGAACACTTAAACCACACTAGATTGCTGCTAGACGCAATAAAAGAGGAAGGACTAAAACTAAAATTTACGAAATGCAAGTTTGCAAAAAACGAAGTAAAATATTTAGGACACTTAATAAAAAATAACACAATTACACCACTGAAAGATAATTTAAAATCAATAAAAAAATTCAATATACCAAAAAACAGAAAACAAATAAGGCAGTTCCTAGGAAAAATAAATTTTGAAAGAAAATATGTGCCAAACATCACACAAATTCTTGAACCTTTGCACAACTTGCTTAGAAAGGATGTAAGATTCCATTGGTCAAGCGACTGCGAAGCCGCCTGCAAGAAGATAAAAAACATTTTGTGTTCAGAACCAATCCTAGCCATATTTAATCCAAAATCAGATATTCTCATATACACAGACGCAAGCATAAACGGCCTGGGAGCGGTGCTAAAACAACCCCAAGCAGATGGCACTATAAAACCCGTCGCATACTTTTCAAAAAAATTAAACGAATCACAAAAAAAGAAGAAAGCAATTTTCCTAGAATGTTTAGCCATTAAAGAAAGTATAAAGTTTTGGCAGTATTGGCTAATTGGAAATTTCTTTACAATATACTCTGATCATAGACCTTTAGAGAACCTAAATGTGAAAAATAGAACAGATGAGGAATTAGGAGACATGATACACTATATATCTCAATATAACTGTACTATTAAATATAACCCGGGAAAAAATAATGTAGAAGCAGACTTCTTTAGTCGAAATCCAATCTTAGAACCAGATGAAAATTCAGAGGATGCTTTAAAAACAGTAAATAATATTACCATGCAAGAAATAATACAGGACCAAAAACTAAATAAACAGATAACAGATAGTGCACAAACTTGTACGATGGAAGGTGAAATTTATTACCGAAAATTGAAAAACAAGAAGAAAATTGTCCTGAGTGAAGCATACAGCAAAATTCTGATAAAACGTATACATGAAAACTACTGTCACACGGGAATTAACCAAACTGCGCTTAAAATAAAACCATTTTACACTGCACCAAATTTGACCGAAAACATACAACATATATGTAAAAATTGCGAAATTTGTATTAAAAACAAAACAAGACTAAACAGAAAATACGGACTTATGTCACACCTAGGACCAGCAGAAAGGCCGTTCCAAATAATGTCATTAGATACCATCGGTGGATTTGGTGGACAAAGATCGACAAAAAGGTATTTACACTTACTCGAAGATCACTTTACTAGATACGCTTATATTTTATGCTCAAAAAATCAAAACGCATCCGATTTTATAAAATTAATAAAAAAAATACCAGACGAAGAAAAAATACAAACAATACTTTCGGATCAATATCCTGGAATAAATTCCAGTGAGTTAAAAAACTATCTTAAAGCAAGAAACATACAATTGATTTTCACAGCCGTAGACGCACCGTTTTCAAATGGCCTAAACGAAAGATTGAATCAAACGTTGGTCAACAAAATAAGATGCACATTAAATGGAAATACAAAAAAAAAAATACATGGGCCACAATAGCAGAAGAATGCAGAAAAAAATATAACGAAACAGACCACTCAGTTACAGGTTTTTCACCTGAATATTTGCTAAATGGAAAACCAACAGATTTACTGCCACCAGAATTAACAAAAAACAACGAAAGAAATTTGAAAGAAGACAGAAACCTTGCGCTACTCCGAACTCGTAAATCGCACCAATATAATAAATCTTTATATGATAAAAATAGAATAGATTATAAGTTCCAAGAGGGCGACAATGTGTACGTGGAAAATAAAAACAAATTGAACAGAAAAAAAATGGACGAGATTAGAATCGGTCCCTTCAAGATAGAGAAAAAAATATCGGACTCAATTTTTAAGATAAAAACAAATAACAAAAAAAGTTCACTAGGATTATACCATGTCACAAAGCTCATTCCCGAAAACTAGTCGATAAGACATTAATTTACATAAAAATTAATGTTTTAAAGGGGGGAGATGTAAGCTTTGTGCGCATGCGCCGACTAGAGAGTGGATAGAGTAGATAGAGTTTACACGAGCTTGGACTCAGAATAGAATACTTACAAAGCTTATTATTAATAACATATGTAAGGTGGACTAGCATTTAAATAAAATCTAGTCGACAGTAATAATAATAATTGAAAGGGTAAATTATTAAGAGATCCGTGGAGCAATAGCTGATTGTTGATTCTCTTAATTTTAGGTTAGTAACTCACTTTGTAAATATTGTAAATATAATAAGTATACTAATAAATCTCTTAATTTTAGACGAATCAAACAGCGTTGCCTTTACTGATTATAACACACCCGTTATATATATATGAAAAAATACATATAAATATATATATATATATATGAAAAAATACATATAAATATATATATATATATATATACATAATACATATAAATATATATATATATATATATATATTTATATGTATTTTTTCGTTTATTTTTTCATTTATTTATTCATTTATTTATTACAGATACATCAAGCATGCTAATTATAACGAATCATAGAATATCCTTGTCGCGTATCCACGAGTTCCGCGACGAATAGAATCCAAGCCACTTAACGTACACCTGATTCCTTTTGCGACGAATAATCTTCTCGACCAGATAGACGTTGGGGTTTGCGACTGAATGTAGTTCGTACTCGTAAAATCCACCCGAGATCGGCTCTCCCGCGGAATCGAGCAGAATGTACGTGATCGGGCACGTTCGTTGTACGGTGATGATTTCGAATACCTCGGTCGACCAGTTCGGAGTGAACCCCTTCTCGAAAAGGGTCGTGAACTTACTCACACGCACCTTGTCACCGACTTTAAATTTCGCGCGTCGTCGAATACCTTTCGATGTGGAGGGTGTGAGGGTTTCATTCGCGGCGAACGACAAACGCGTCGCGGGTGTCACGTCAACTGGTCTGGCGTTGATCGTCCGATGCTTGCGATGATTGTAGGTGCGTACGAGCGCGGGTAACAGATCGACCCAGCGATAAGACGCGTTCAAGGAGAATTGTTTCCACATGAAGTTTTTCAGCGTGCGATTGAAACGTTCGACGATCGACGCTTTCATCACGCTGTACGTTGAGTAGTGGTTGATCCCGCGTGTCTTCGCGCATCGTTGAAACTCCGCGTTGTAAAGCTCCTTTCCCATGTCGGTTTGTAAATTTCGCGGGCATCTATCGCTCTGCCGCAACACGGTTGCGAACGCTGCGGTCACGTCACGTCCACTTTTCGTTTTCACGGGTATGGCCCACGCGTACTTGCTGAACGCATCGATGATCGTTAGTATGTAATGATATCCCCGATTTTGCTTCGCGTACGGACGCATCTCCACCAAATCGGCCTGCCACAAATCATCGTAGCCGCGAATCACGACGCTATGTCGTGGGAAATTACGTCTCGCGGGGGCGTGTAATTCATTCACTAGCTGTACTCGCTCCTTGTTCATGATTCGCGGGTGGTCGGGAATGGTCGCGACGTTTGAAAGACGTTAGAATTAATATCAGTTCCACGAGTGTACATAAAACGCAATCGATGCACGTATTTAGCGATTGTTCGTTGTTAGACGTTTCGGCGTCGTAGTTGTTATTGTCAGAGTCATTGATCATCGTCATCGTCGCCGTAGACCATCGTTTGCTTTTCGTTTGTATCGATCCGTGGTTGTTATCGCAGTCGACGACGTCGTGAACTCTTCGAGTCTGTCTTCCAAGTGATCGAAGCGTTGCTCCATCGCGTTATTTAAATTATCCTCTAGTCGGGACAATTGCGCGTTAACGATATCCGTCATCGTTCGTTGTACTCGCGTCTCGAGTTCAGATCGTTGATACTCGGCGTCCAGTCGCGCGCTCGCGATAGCCGTGTCAATTTTTTGGGTAAAGCGTTTATCCGCCGCGGACAATAGTCTCGTCATTGTCATCGCCGCTTCGTTGTTATTGTTGTTGCTGATGTTGTTATTGCGTAACGAGGTACCAAACTTGTTCACCGACATAACGATGCGTGAGCGCGAACATTACTGACGCGACGATCACCGGATCGTTCAATTTAAGATATGTCTGACCTCGCGAAGTTCTTCCACGATGGATGCGATTTCGTTATCGTGACCCGTGTGACCTGCCGCGCGCGATGTTACGAGCAATCCAAGCCTATCGACCAATTCGTTCGAATCGTCCCAGTACACGTAATCAATCGCGTTATCGGTGACCGTCATCGATTCGTCGATGGGCAATCCTCGACCTTGTCGCGTGCCCGCGCCGTCCGCGCCGCCCGCGCCGTCCGCGCCGCCCGTGCCGCCCGCGCCGCCTGCGCTGTCCCTAACGCGTCTAACACTCGATGTCCGCACCCCACCGATCACCGATGATATGATATTCTTATACTTATGCCCCTTGTTACCCAGCGTGCGTTTGTTCGGCGAATGATTTTGCTTATGCGCGCTCGTCGACAACAAGATGCGTCGGTAGGAGGGAAAATCCGCGTCCGTGCACGTCTGCTGGTTGGGTTTTCGCATGAACAGCAATTCATACAAACCCCGAGTCCCCGGATATCGCGTTCCGTTCACGCGAATGTCATCGCTGTCTGCGTCGATGGTGAACATGGAATCGCCGATCATCGGCGTCGGGCCCCAAGTATACGCCGTACACGTTGTCGATTACTTTCTTGGTGTCGGTGAAGAACAGTCGCAGGTATTGTCGCGACAAGGGTCCTTTGGCGTTCCGTATATACACATCGATATCATCGACGGGTTTACGCACCGAATCCAAATCGTAAACCTTTGCCGACGACTCATCATGAATATTTTCCTCGACATCATCGACAACATCATCGACAACATCATCGTTAACATTATCTTCATCGCCAACATCGTCAACATCGTCAACATCGTTAACATCGTTGTCGGTGTTGTTATCATTGATGTCGTTGTCGTCGTCGTCGTAGTCGTCTTCGTCACTAGAATCTGGAAGGTTATTCGGATGTTCCTTGATTGTCGGCGGAGTAACGGGTAGAAGTCGGCATGGGTATGAAAAGGACGAAACGTAAACAGAGAAAGTCAGGAAGGAAACATCCTCAACGGCGACGACGACATCGTAATCTACGAGTGGCGAAACGCGGTGGCTTTCTTCAATTTCTCCCGTTCGTGCTACCTGCTTTATCGGGTATCGGGGCATTGGCCGGTGGAGCGGCTGGTATAACCAAAGCGGTCAACGATTCGAAGGCCTCTAGAAAACAACTGGAAGAGGCGGGCGATGGAAAGGCGAGGGATGCATCTGATACCGTACAAGCGAGGCGCGGGCTTGAACTCGAGACGCAAACACCAACGACGAATGCGATCAAAGAAAAAAAAAACGTCAATCGAGTAGACGCGTGGCGACGTTGGCGGCGATAACGCAATAACCTATGACGAACCTGCAATTAGAACGCGAATGCGCCAGCATCCCGTTCTTTCGAGGGGTGTTTATGCGCGATACGCTCCCCATCCACGTACGAAGAAACGAATGCGGTATCGCGAATCTGGACGAGAATCGAGGTGCCGGTACGCACTGGGTCGCGCACGCGAAACGTGGGCCACGAGTGCAGTACTTTGATAGTTTTGGGAATCTGCGACCTCCCGCGGAATTGATCTACTATTTTGGACGTGGTACAACGATCACGTACAATCACAATCGTTTTCAACGCTTCGACGAGATGAATTGCGGTCACTTGTGCATGCAATTTTTACAGCAAAAGTCTATCGAATTATGGCCTATATATTAATAATAACGATATGTGTACTGAGATTATGCTACAATGTATTCATGCGTAATGCCAATCCACACCTTCTATAATAAAGACTCATAATATCGATAAATTGCCGAGTATTCGTAAGCGCGCGTCACTTTCCCTCTCTCCGTCTCGCGAGTGTAATCTATGATATGTCGTTCACGCTCACGTTAACGGGTCGCAGCAGCGTGCTCACGGTAAACTATTTCCCTCCGATAGATTTGAATGATGGCCAATACGAATTAGGACTCGCGGACTTGGAGACGTTTCACACGATACCGAACATCGACTCGAGCAATGATAAATTCTATTTCGTCGTGAATTATGACACCGAAAACAACACCATCGGCAACACCACTCATGAATGCATTACGATCCCCCACGGTTCCTACAAATTAGACGCTATCGCCGAGTATCTGAAGCAACGATTACTCGAGCGATATCCTCGAAGACGCGGAAACAGCGAGAACGACGATGACGACAAGTACCCTCTAATGCTACGAGCTAACAACAACACCATGAAAAGTGAGCTGTACTGCTCGTTCTCCGTAGACTTTACGTAACCGAACAATGTGGGCTCGTTAATATACCATATTTTACTCACCGTTCGCAAACGAATACTTGTCCATTGTGTTTGCCTAGCTGCTTCGAAATCAGTCTCGACATGCTCCGAATGCACGCGAAATGGTATCGTTGGGGATCGTTGGGGTCCTGCACCAGTAAAAGGTTCGCGTATCTCTCTCGCTTGTCCTCGGTCAAACGCAGGGGCGCGCAGCTTCCGTCGGATCTCGAACTTTGTCAGCTGGTCCAACGTTACGGGTAGAGTCATATCGCCCGTACGAAGCACTAGAGCTGTTCAAGTACCCGGAAAAAGCAGGCCGAGCCTAACTCGGCTTGAACGATCGAGCCGAGCCGAGTACCCGAATGAACCGAGCAGCTTGAAAGAACCGAGCGACTTGGATGGAACCAAGTAGCTTGAATTTTTCAAGCGGCCCGAAGTAAGCGGGTGGCTCGAAGAGAATCAAGCGGCTTGAATTATTTCAAGCGGGCCGAAAGGACCGAGGCGGCCCGAATGTATGTCTGTACATTGAACATCGAGCAGATAGATGGGAAATATGTTATGTAAACCTAATACAATTATAATAAAGACTCCGGAAGTATATGTAAATGCATGTTTTTATTGGACTGACTTAAACAAGCGAGATTTTGACAGAAGTATGTCTCGTCATTAAGAGGATGTTAAAAATATATTTTCGATTTTACACATTTTGAATATTCTGGATGTACGTTGCACATTCTGCATATTTTTCATATTTTTTGCAGATACGGAATTTGTTTACAAATTAGCTTGGTGAACCTCGCCATTAGAATTTAATAGTTTCATATGTTATAAAGTTTAATAGCGTAATAGTTACACATATATTCAAAAGTTTAGTAATTCAATAGTAGGTACAACGGCTGGATACGTATAATATATAATTATTAGTATACTGCAGTTTTATAAAAGAGGTTGAATATAACCCCCCGCTGCCTTTTTCAGCATATTTGCATATTCGCGGCATATCATACTTGGATAAACTTCCGCAGTCTACGCATAAATAAATAAATAGACGAATAATTTTCAAACAACAAACACACAATTTAATTTTTTTATTTAATTAATGTAAGAACACGGTAGTAATCCGTTTGAATGAGGATGGGAAATATTTCTGAAAGAGCGTATGAAATCACAAGAAATGAAATAAATTTAGTTGCATTACACACATATTTCATACATAATGACGCATACAGCATAGTACGTACATGCTATACACACACTATATTCATGCTATACATACATATTACTTATTATATACACGGATTATATAATATAGACAATAATAGACATACAATGAACTGTCGACCCTACACACATACTAGATACTATCGACGACTCTACATGCAGTTGTCCGTAAGAAAAAACTGAAACGTGCTACTCTTCGTAACGCGCGTCGCTATATACTATTAGATTATATTACAGGTGGGAAAAAAATTAAATTGTGTGTTTGTTGTTTAAAATTTATTCGTCTATTTATTTATTTATGCGTAGACTGCGGAAGTTTATCCAAGTATGATATGCCATAAATATGCAAATATGCTGAAAAAGGTAGCGGGGGATTATATTCAACCTCTTTTATAAAACTGTAGTATACTAATAATTATACTGTAATAATTATATATTATACGTATCAAGCCGTTGTACCTACTATTGAATTACTAAACTTTTGTATATATGTGTAACTATTACGCTATTAAACTTTATAACATATGAAACTATTAAATTCTAATGGCGAGGTTCACCAAGCTAATTTGTAAACAAATTCCGTATCTGCAAAAAATATGAAAAATATGCAGAATGTGCAACGTATATCCAGAATATTCAAAATGTGTAAAATCGAAAATATATTTTTAACATCCTCTTAATGACGAGACATACTTCTGTCAAAATCTCGCTTGTTTAAGGGGGGAGACTCAAGTAACTTTTGAAAAAAATCGATCTTTTTTTTATTGCATAAATCAATGCTATTATATGTCAAGAAAATGCTCCAGAAGTGTCAGAATGAAATTCTGTGTATTAACGGTGCTACAGGCGGGCTTATACCTGCGTGTCTAGCAGGTACGCGCCGGACCGCGCGATGCGTTCCCCTACGCTCACTCTGGTTACCTCAGGTACAAATCAGAACACAGTCGAAGCGTTACATTTGAGCATCAGTCGTCCTTCGAATTTCGACCGGTGCAGACGCATTGAAATATCGACTTTAAACATCGGCTTTTCTGAACCGAAAACTTTAAACGCGTTTTTCTCGAAATCACGTTTTTCAAATTGGCGTGCAGCATAACTTAACAAATATTTGATCAATCGAGCTATCGCAGTGCACACATTTACATAATTGAATTCCCCACCGGGCTATTACTTTAATTTATGATATTAATTATTAAAACTATGTTTATTGCATATTTAACACGAAAATTTTACGCAAAAATCGCTGATTTTTTTCGGAGCCCCGTATTATTATTAATTTTGCATTTTTTATTAGCTGCCGTACATTCTTCCGACTCGAAATGGAACTAAATAGAAAACTCCGTTTCGTTTTCACCCCAGGACAAAATCTAAAAGCTGTACACTGCACGCCGATTACCCTCATCGACGCCGAAGCCATGGAGAGCAACCATAATAACTCCTCAAAAAACGGACATATTGGATGTGACGTCCCACTATTTTTCACGCGGTAACAGTACAAGTCTTTCGCAAACTCACTCCACCAAAGTCTTCCTAACTCAAGTCTTACCCTTTCCCCAAACCACTGATCACCTTGGCGATGTACCTTAGCGGTCCCCATCTCAAGATGGTCAACGACGACCCCCAAATCCCCTCTTAACCTTACGTGGCACGACCACAAAACTCCAAATCTAATAAATACAAGTCCCTCGCCACTAAAAAACCCCTCTTAAATCGAGACCACGTCTCACAACCTCTCCATGACCAAAGAAGTCATTACCCCTTTCCCTCTTTCTAATCAAACCACCCACAGTCCATCCAATGGGTTGAGTATCCCCTTTCAAAACTCTATGCAAAAGAACCCCGGAAGACTTAGCGACAAATATTCATTACAAGGCCATATAAAAACCCCGGAAGACCAAATCTATTAATAACCTGTACTGCGACACGTGCCGAAATAGGTCAAGGTTGCATACCGCAACCGCCCTTCACCCCTAACAATCTTTTAATATGTATAAATACAAGGACCCATAAGGCGAATCTTTCTCTTCTACGGAACTCTTCAAAGGAGAAAGACCCTTGAAGTAAAGTATATTTAAATAGTGAAAGTGAATAACGAATCATTCTACAACAACTCCTGTAAGCTATTACAATTACCATATTGTTTAACGGCATATCACCCTCATTTATAACATTTCATATTATTATTCTTGTTTGCTTATTTCATACTATTACTCATTGCTTTGTATTATTATTTTTGCTAACGCTTAGCACCTTATAACATCCTGTATTATTAACGCCTATTGCAATTCATATGATTATTCTTACTTGCTTACTTCATACTATATTATCATCTTTTATTGTATCGCATGTCCATCCATAAACATTATATTTTATATACATTTATAAATGTCATACGTTAACGATCATCGCTTACTGCACCATTAACGCAGTGCATGATAAACGTTCATGTCTAACCTGAATAAACAACCATTTAAATCAACCGTGAAGTTACTGTGTTAATCCTTCGGCAACGAAGATCCCAAACATAAGGGACCGCTGCAACAGCTGATCTCGGTTCGCGAGCGAGTGTTTTTATAGTGTTTACCAAACGTTCTTCTGCACGGGCCGCGTACCGACGTATGCCTAGACGGATTTCGCGGAACCATTGCGAGTGATTTCTTATATATATGCAGCGGTAAATCCAATTATCGAACCGGTACAAAAACCCACAAGGGTCTAACGGGTGTTCATCGGGTATAACTTCACCATTTAAACCCTCCTTGGTCGCTCAGTGTGTAGGATTCAAGATCCTCGCCTAGATTCCCTCGACCTCAGTGTGTAGGATTCAAGATCCTCGCCTAAATTCCCTCGACCTCAGTGTGTAGGATTCAAGATCCTCGTCTGAATTCCCTCGAACGCAGTGTGTAGGATTCAAGATCCTCGCCTAGCCTCCTTTTACCCCAGTGTGCAGGATTCAAGATCCTCGCCTAGCCTCCTTTTACCCCAGTGTGCAGGATTCAAGATCCTCGCCTAATTTCCCTCGACCCCAGTGTGCAGGATTTAAGATCCTCGCCTAAATTCCTTCTACCCCAGTGTGTAGGATTCAAGATCCTCGCCTAAATTCCCTCTACCCCAGTGTGCAGGATTCAAGATCCTCGCCTAAACTCCATCAACTCTCAGAGTGCAGGATTTCAGATCCTCGCCTGTGTCCAAAAACCCCACAGTATCATTGTCCCCCAAAGACCTCCACCCGGGACGTGACATGGAATTAATTTTTTTTCTTGTTACATTGAAATTCAAACAAATATATACAAAAAGTTACAGAAAGTTTCATCAAGGATTTATATCCCAAAAAAATCTCCGAAAATCACCTTATTTTTAGCGGTTTACTTGAGTGTCCCCCCTTAAGTCAGTCCAATAAAAACATGCATTTACATATACTTCCGGAGTCTTTATTATAATTGTGTTAGGTTTACATAACCTATTTCCCACCTATCTGCTCGATGTTCAATGTACAGACATACATTCGGGCCGCCTCGGTTCTTTCGGCCCGCTTGAAATAATTCAAGCCGCTCGGTTCTTTCAAGCCACTCGGTTCATTCGGGTACTCGGCTCGGCTTGGAAATCGAGTTTCAGCTTGGTTCGGATTTCAAGCTACCCGAATATTCAAGTACTTGAACAGCTCTACGAAGCACCTCCGAGTAGTGATGGTACGATGCGACCCTACTCACGTTCATAGCCACGGGGTACAAACTGGCAACGACGGACCACAAGAAACACGCATTGTCTCTGTTCTGTACGCTGACCACCGCTTTCTTCAGGACAACGGCGGACGGAAGCGGTACGTTGCAACCGCCTCGAAGTGGATCGTGCTTATTAATATTTACTAGAATATTTAACACAGCCCTTAGGGTCCATCCACTGTCGCGATCTTGAAACTCCTCGATCGCCACTAACGTGGGAGCGACCACGTGCTTCGAGTACCCAACATAAATTCCGCGTTAAAGTTCGTATTCACAGACACGCTCTTATGTGTCGTGATAGCGTTCGTGACGCGCGAGATCACAGTTCGTCGAGCACCCTCTAAAAATCGACGTGTCCCAGGTTGATGACCGCACCGGTTGAAACACCGCAACCGACTCGCGAAAACTTTTCCCGCACGATCGCGCGCAATGTCTTTATTCGCGTGATCAGCGACACTAAGCGTTGTTTCGCGGCTACGGACATTCCCCCGCTGCTCTGGTACTCGACGATGAGCTGCTGGCACGTGTCACAATGATCCACCCAGTCTCGGAATTCCGCAATAGAGCGTAAAAGCTTAGACATCCCGAACAAAACCCTGTACGTATCCATGAATCCCTCCATGTTCGCTTATTCACAAAGAGTTTACTTCTTCACAAATAGTCTATTTCCCAGAGACGCTCGATTTCCCCTGATTTCAATGTCTCGTGGTACTTACGCACGCGTAACGTATTTCACGATCTTCGTCGAGCGACTGCAGGATTATTAATACATACTAGCAGCCTGCCCTACCCGAAATCCTTCTGACGCCATCGCACTATGTTTACGTTAGTTACAGTTCGAACGTATCTTCAAATTTTTTCTCACCCTTACACCGTTGCTTTGCTACTCCCATAAACATGCGATATCGCGCGGTGCAATGTTATGTTTATTCCATGGGCTGCCGCGAGGATTGACTTACAGCATCATCGATATGAAATACTCGGAACTCTACCCCGAATAATTATCGCTCTATGTTTATGGCGGTTGCTCGCGCGAATGCAACGTCAAATAATTATTACTCTTACAGGCATGGTCTTGGGAAAAGTCAATGCTCAAATATAAACACGCGGCATGGCGCGGTGCCATGTTTATTCCATGATCTATCGCGATGATTGATTTACAATGATTATCGCTCTATGTTTAAAGCAGGGGTGCACAAAGGAGCTGTTTTAGCGCCTAGCTGCGAGCAACCCGTTTGTCCCGTTGCTAAGGTTAGAATCGGTGAGGAGAACTGCAATAGTGTACGTGCGTGCTCGTAGGCTCGTAGCGTCAGTATATATGGCTGGGTTCAAGTCATACCAAATGTATGTACACTACTGCAGTTCTCCTCACCGATTCTAACCTTAGCAATGGGACAAACGGGTTGCTCGCAGCTAGGCGCTAAAACAGCTCCCTTGTGCACCCCTGGTTTAAAGCATTGCACGTGCGCTGTATCGGTCCCACGATTCGAATATAAACACACGGCAGGAAGCGCGTGGACGTAGGTGTCACAAAACGCGTTCAATCCTGTCGCGCGCCATGATTCCTTATCTTTTCTCAGAAATCCTGGTTCGCCCTCTTTCTCAGAAATCATCATCGAAGACGCGATTCGAATTTTCACGAATCGGTCGCGGTCGCGCCTGCGCACCGATCCCCACACGCGTACGGAGATTGCGCGGCGGCGACGCGCGCCCAAAGTACCTTAAACATTCACCAGGTGGCGCCAATACGAAATGCATGAAAAATATGAAAAATTACCCAACGCGGGCCCAAATACCGACGCGGACCCAAAGTACCTTAAACATCCAATAGGTGGCGCCAATACGAAATGCGCGCGACGCCATTTTGAAAATTTGCAAATCCTCTCCCTCCCCTGTGACGTCAACCCCCTCGTCCACGAACTCGACATGCGTGCGCGACGCTATTTTAAAAATTTGAAAATCACCCTCCCTTGTGACGTCAGCCCCCTCGCCCACGAACTCGGTATCCCCTCCCCGCCTTGCCCCTCGCCCATCTCGCGGAAGAGCGCGGTACCCCCCGCACCACCGCAGCCCCCCTCGCCGACACTTGATTCAGAACTCTCATAGCCTAACTACTTACCACGAAAAAATTGAAATATGCAGGAAAAATAGTATGTACAAAGCAACAAGCAAATGCTAGCGTATAGAAAAGGGGTGATATAGGGACTACTAATTACATACTACACTTCCAACAAGACAGATCCGAATTCACGAAAAACATGCAGCTACTCACCACCTGATCTCCAATTCTACTGAAATGACGGTTAAATGTCGCGATGCGCAAGTTGCGCCGATTGCGCGCCCCCCACGAAACACATCGACACGTAAACATCAAGAGACACGGTAGTGTCTCGCGCCAAGTATATAATATACATGAAATCAATTAAATATAAAAAAATATGTGAAATCAAAATGAGCTGCAAGTACATAACGGAGCTTTCCAACTGCGCTCAAGATGACACAACTTCGTATACACAACTGAAATGCTGTGTTCATACATTCCATTACTCATATCGCGGACATTTTAATTAATGCATCAAAAAGAATCCCATTTAAAAACATTGTCGTAAATTAATTAATAGCTTTACAAAATTAACGATATAAAAAAATTGCGCCACTTATAACAATGGCTATGTATATAAAGAAAAAATGTATTAAATAATATTAAGCAGATTTATTTTTATACAAATAAATATTTCAATACGAATAAATATTTTATTCAAAATACTTGGCGCTGCGCTCCGAACTGGTGTTGCTAAACTGAATAAATATGTATAAATTGCATTAAATCTTTTTCTTTCTTTCTTGGGCGTGCGTTCGTGCATGTGTGTATGTGTGCGTGTGCATATGCTACGTATGATATTAGAATTAATTATATGTAGAATAAATGTGACTGCGTTTCTAATATAATATGTATATGTATATGTTTATCTATTTTAGCCTGTAAGGAAATTATTGCAAATTATTAATACTAAGACAATTATTTTAACATTTCTTCGGTTTCGCAGCGCCAAGTATTTTGAATAAAATATTTATTGGTATTGAAATATTTATTTGTATAAAATAAAATAAAAATATATCTGCTTGTAGCCTTTGGATTGACAGGAACAAGGATATATTCTGTACAGACAAGTTTTATTTGGATCAGGAAGGGATACACGAGTTCGTAGGTTGGACAGGGCTACAAATTCCGAATAGGCAGACGTTATGTCTCGCTGGTTGTTAAATAAATTCAAGATTCTATTGCGCGGGCTGTACAAGATGTTATTCTAAAGAGGCGTCCAGGAGTTACTCTGTACTCTCCTCTCTCAATGATTGGGTATTAAGAAAGGGCTTTGCATTCTCGTGACTCTACTGAGGCGTCCAGGAGTTCCTGTGTACTCTCCCGTTCGATTGGCGTCCAGGTATTGTCGCCGAACTCTCCAGATCGAACGGGCGTCCAGGCATATTCTCCCGTACTCTCCTCTTTTATGTTAACGAGGCGTCCAGGAGATATTCTCCCGTACTCTCCTCCCTTTTCTAATGAATCGTTCTGTACTCTCTCGACCGATAGGCGTCCAGGTATTATCGCCGTACTCTCCATATCGGTCGAGCGTCCAGGAACAGACTCTAGTGTGTTCTCCCTCCGGCAGGCGTCCAGGTATTATCACCGAACTCTCCAGCCGGAGTCCCTAAACTGTCCGAGAGCGGCCGTGTGTCGTACCTCGTCCTCTCTCTCAGATCAGCTAAGCAGGAAATGCCTTTGCGGGCCTCTAATTTATACCCAATCGTTGCTATCCGCGGCCGCAGAAATCAACAGACGCGTTGTTAAGTGCGGGCCTCGCGAGTCGCGGGTTCCGCGCCCGCACGTCTCTCCTCCCGGGCGGCCTACAGACGTGTTTCGCGAAACTTCTCGCTGGTCAGCGTTTCTCAATCCTCCTCTTCTGCATGCTACATGCTTAATATTGTTTAATACATTTTTTGTATATATAGATGTAAAAGTAAGCACTGCATATCAAATTCTTAATTAAAGAATATTAAATTAATAAGGGCGGCTATATTGTTTTTGCACCTGGGCAGCCAACAACCCAGGAACGGTCCTGTTTGTATAAATAGCCATTGGTATAATTGGCGCAATTTGTGTATATCATTAGTTTTGTAAAGCTATTAATTTACGACAATGTTTTTAAATGGGATTCTTTTCAATGGGATTATATACTTGGCGCTCTTTTTGTACCTATTTTTTAAAGAAACAAAGCATACGTGATCACAGATCGCGAATCGCGCGGATCTGACCGTCAAATGTACTTGACGAAAACCAGGCCCGAGCGAACCCTCGAAACGGGAAACGAAAAGAATAGATAGGAAATAAAAGAAGTAACAGCAAGGCAATGGTGACAGTAAAGAACTGCCACAGATGCATTTACCAGTTACCTTTCTCTCCTATTCTTGTACAATAATTCCTTTATACCAATTTACACATTTTAGTGTACAACATGTATCGCGATGTTAGCTTTGCATAACCAATTGTTAACATTTCCCTCCCGATGGAAGAGACCACCACTTTCCCGTAGTTTCCATCGAGCGGTAACGTGCACGCTGCGCGTAATTAATTTGTAAATAGTGCGTGATTCATTGTCGCAACTTGATATAATTATCGAAAAATCTAGCGAGAAATATGATTACGTTTATATTTTAGATTTTAGATCATACTCTGAAAAAATATTTTTTTATCGAAGGCTTCTACAGCGTGCATGGTACTGGCCAAGAGTGAATTCCAATTTTAATAAAGTTCACCAATGTACAGTATCAAAATATTCGTCTTTTAATAAAAAAATTCATTTTAAGGTTTGAGAAATAGAAATAGCTCAAATAAAAAGTACGGAAATTTAAAATAAACACAAGAAATTGAGGCATTTGATGGAAAAAGGGCACATAGGCGAATGTGCCCTTTTTCCTGAAATCGTTTAAATCAACTCAGGTATATGTTATATATATAATATATCCAGGACATTACTTCTCTCGCGTTCAGATTAGCTAAATGCTGCTTTAATATGTAGCGTGGTCGACACGCAGTTATGTACATAGTCGCTGAGCGGTCGTGCTACCGTACTGTCGTGCAATAAGTACTTTTATTTCATAGAGGATTTTCTGTAAGCGAGGAAATATGGAAAGTGTGGCGAGTATCGAATCCGCAAGGAAAGAAGCTAATTTAGGAAAGAAAAAATTGATTTGTAAGACAGCTTCCTGCAAAAAATCGAAGAAACTAATACTTACGTAAAACATAACATTTTTTGTTTCTTTTTGTGCTTCACTTTATATTTTTTATTTAAGCAATGTATAAAAAATATGCAACGAAGTAAGCAAACAAAATTATATTTAAATAACTAAACAAAGAAGCAATTTTGTTACGACTTTACCACATTTACGAAAAAAGGGCACATAAACCACTTGTTTAAAACTTATAAATAAAGACACATCATTTTTAAATCATGACTTCTGTATTCAGAACACGGTAACTACATCCTTAAAAAAATTGATTTAATTGCATTACTTTTTATTAAGTTATAGGTACTATAACGAAAACTTTGAAATCGATTTTCTTGAAATGGCATTTTGGCGTATGTGCCCTTTTTCCATCAAATGCCTCAATTATGAATGTACATTTTTCTTTGTTAAAGAAGTTACAGAAGAACTTTATTTAATTTTTTTTTTATGTAGAATTTAGTTTGTATATCTGAAAAATCGAAGAACCATAACGGGTGTCACGTCCCGGGTGAGGTCTTTGGGAACGATGACAATTGGGGGAAGGAATGAATGTCAGGCGCGAATCGGAAATTCGTCACACTGAGGTTTTTGGTAGGAATTTAGGCGCGAATCTATAATCCGTCACTCTGAGGTTTGGAGGAAATTTAGGCGCGAATCTATAATCCGTCACACTGAGGTTTTGGTAGGAAATTTAGGTGCGAATCTATAATCCGTCACTCTGAGGTTTGATGGAATGTAGGCGCGAATCTATAATCCGTCACACTGATCGACCAGGGAAGGTTTAACAGGTAAATACACACCCGGAGAACACCCGTTATACTACTTTGTATTTATTTGGTTTTGACAGTTGCATCCACCGTTGCATTTACATAAGAAATTACGTGTAATGCTTCTTTTAAACCCGTAAACACTACTGGCAATCTAGCGTTCAAGAATCGAGATCAGCTGTTGTTGCAGTTTGTTTTGGTTTGGGATTCTTCGCAAACAGAAGACTAGACACAATAACTCGTAACGTGATTTAAATAGGAATTGTGTATTCAATTTGATGCACTGTTGGTATGATTTTTGCGTTATAATTATGCGCTAGGTATTTAGCATTAGCACATGACATTTATTATATACAATGGTTATTGAAAGCGTATGAGTATGAATATGAGTTACATATGAATAAGTAATAAGCAATTGTTATTGAAAGTAATAATATGAAATCGCAATAAGCGTAGACAAGACAATGCAATAAGCAATAATAAAGTAAATAATATGAAATCGCAATAAGCGTAGACAAGACAATGCAATAAGCAATAATAAAGTAAATAATATGAAACTGCTATAAGCGTAGACAAGACAATGCAATAAGCAATAATAAAGTAAATAATATGAAATCTATATAATAATGAATAGCAATAAGCTTAGACCCGAAAAATAATAATAATAATACAAAATAATAAGATGAAGAAGATATGCAGTGTAAATGGTATGGTTTAAATGCTTACAATGATTTGTGAGATGAATTTTGTCACACTATTTTAAAAATAGACTTTCGTAGCTTATTGAGATGATTCTCTCAATTGTTTTTGTCGAAAGAGGACTTCTGTCTCGGTCCCCTCGTATTTATAAGGATGTTGCGGGGGTACGCGCGGTAGCGGCCTTGACACATTTAATAAGTGGGTCACGGTAGGACTTCCGGGGTTTTTATAAACGGTATGGCTATTAATAGACATATTTATGTCACGTACGCCAAATATGTGTCGCAGTTAGATTTTTGGGGTTTTATGACTGCGAAAGGAGTTACTCAACTCATCGAATGGATTTTGGTTGTTTTAACAGGAAAGGGGTATTTGTGGTTTTGATTTGGAGGGTCGTAGAGAAGGGGTGAGACGTGGTCTCGATTTAAGAAGAGTTTGGGGCGAGGGACTTGTTTAGATTTAGTTTGAGGAGGGAATTTGTGCCTCGTTGGGCGAATTAAGCGAAGGAGGTTTCGTACCGACCATCCTGAGATGGGGACCGCTAAGGTACATCGTCAAGGTGATCAGCGATTGGGGAAAAGGGGTAAGAGTTGAGTTTGATAGAGTTTGATGAAGTGATTTTGAGGTTTACGAATGGAATTTGGAATAGAAACGCGCGAAAAATCGTGGGACGTTACAACGGGTAATTATCATTTTTCGTGATCTAAACGGATCTTAAGAAAAGAATATAAAGTTTCATTGAAATCCATTTTGCCGTTTAAACGTAATCGTGTTAACAAATACATGAGATATTTAAAAAAAAAGCTCTTTTCTAAATAGTCAAAACGTGATCAGGAGGTGTTAAAACGTGATTTCCGTAACAAAAATTTTTCCAAATTTTTTTTCATTACAAGAGTACTTATTATGCATATGTCAGAAAGTGAAAAGTGGATCTCGATTTGTATTACAGTTTATTATTTAACTAAAAATAGCAATAATATAAAAATATGACTAAATCACTAAAGGAAAAAGGACAAAACGACAGTATTGTACATTAAATATAATTAACAATTATAACATTATGTCTATTCCTGTAATTTCTGAGATTTTAAGTTATACAACCTGGTTTTTGAACTCAGTTTTCTCTGCATCGCTATTAAAATAGTGTTTTACAATATGTCCCATGTCGATCCACGCGACAAGGGTTGAATGTACGGAAAGTAGAGACTTTCTAGTTTATTTTAATCAATCGGTCGATCTGCAAAAATTTGCAAAACTATATTTTTTTAATTGTTTTGCAAATTTTTGCAGATCGACCGATTGATCTAGAGACGCGGTAGCGTCTCGACGCCAAGTACATGAAAGAAAGTACATGAAAGACACCCTGTATATGTCGACTGTCGCTACCGCAATCATTTACTGGAGAAACGGCTAATCCAACCTAACCTGAAACTTATTTCATTAATATCTAATCACGCCTGCAATATTTTCTAAATTTAAAGGCATTTTTCTTATGTAAACCGCATATAAGCTGTCGAATAAGACCAAATTCAATAAAATCTGTCCACGCATAACAGAGATATCATAATATGGTCTCGTGGATCTGTCAGAAACGGTAAGATTTTCTTCTGATTCTTCAAGCCAAATTTTCGTCAACATAATACGTATACGCGTTACACGCACACCTTCAGCCAAAACGGAACTAATACATGTTTCGTTCATCATTATACGCGTTACACGCACACCTTCAGCCAAAATGATACTAACACATGTTTCGTTCGTCAATCACTATCTTCACTGTGCAATCTCCTCCAAATTTTGACAGTTTACCGTCAAGTTATAACCAAGTTAGAAACGTGTTTTTACAAGTATGTATTGTGGTACCATTGAATTGCAATCAAAATGCAGTCTCAAACACAAGGTAAGTTGTCGAAATTTGAATTGCGCCATGTGTAAATATCATTAAACTGTTTTTTATTTGTAAATAAACCGAGGATTTTATGTATATATAGATAACACTATACTCGAAGTCATTTAAAAAGTATTTTATTCGCGCATGTAGAATGAGCTCTTCGACTGTCGCGAGGTCTCTGTTCCCCCACTTTACCACCCAGGCTTCCCTCTCTCCATGCACCATTCCGATTCTCTTTCATATACCGGGTAACCAAATAAAACGTGTATTCTATTAAATTCGTGCCATATTACAAATTTATTTATTAGTCGTATTATACTGAAACGTTATTAGCGGTATTAATATTATGAAATATAACAACAAAGTATAACATATAACAATAAATTTTATTATACAAAACTTAAGAAAGGTACAATTTGTATATATTTAAAAAACATTGGTGTATATATATTTATAAAACGCTGGACAACGGAAGATTATTATAAATATTTACAATGACAAAAAAGCTCAGTTTCCGCATATGAAGTACAAGGAAATTATAACATTGGTTGCAAATACATGCGGCGTGGGATTTCGTTATCGTACCGTCCTCGACAATTTAAAAGGACGGAGACTGTGACTTCACCTTCGAAGAAACGGGTAAGGCCCGATATAATGCAGAAGATGTCGGAACATGAAATTGAAGCAATAAGGAAGCATGTACACGCCTTTTGGGAACGAAGTGAACTGCCGACAGTTCCGAGAATTTTGGCGGCGATTCGAAGAGATGAAAATTTACCAACTATATCGCAGAGTACGTTACAACGCCTGTTGAAGAAAATGAACTTCAAGTACGTACAAAGAAAGCGCAATAACGCCCTTATCGAGCGGGAAGATATAATTCGTTGGCGCCGAACGTTCATCACGAAGATTCGAGAATTCAGAGCAGCGGGAAGACCCATTTATTATTTGGACGAGACATGGGTGAATGCGGGCGACACACGGCAGCGTGTGTGGGTGGACAACACCATAGCTTCGTCATCGAACGCCAGAGAAAGGGGCCTGACGATTGGCGCACCGACTCCGACTGCGAAAGGAAAGCGCCTCATCGTACTCCATATTGGATCGGAGGATGGTTCTGTTGAAAATGGCTTGCTGTGTTTTGAATCGAAGACCAAGAGCGCTGATTATCACAACGAGATGAATGCGGAACACTTTTTCGAGTGGTTTAAGCGCATTGTACCAAATTTAAAACCAAACGCCGTTATTGTGATGGATAACGCGCCGTACCACTCTGCGAAACAGGAGCCCTGTTCCGTAACGAGCTGGAACAAACCGCAGATAAGAGAGTGGCTTACCAGCAAGGGAATACAAATGCCAGATACCGCACTGAAGTGGCAGTTATTGGACGAAGTTCGCAGAATTAAGCCCAATTATGATAAATATGTGATCGATGAATTCGCAAAAGCAACGGGAAGAACTATTCTCCGACTACCGCCTTACCATTGCGACTTAAATCCAATTGAGCTCGCGTGGGCGGTAGTAAAAGGCCACGTAAAAGCCAATAATAAGACTTTCCACCTTGCCGATGTAAAGCAATTATTGATACAAGGGGTGGAAAAGGCAACACCCGAAATGTTTGACCAGGTAATCGACGATATGCAGGATAATGCGCAGCATCCTTCACTCGACGACCCAGACCACGGCGAAGGTGCACATTCGGGATTTGCGCCGGATCCGGATTCAGGTTAAGACATCTACAAGAATAAATAAAAATCACATTAATTCCAGATTCAATGTCCTATTAGCACACCTAGTTCAAAGATACCATACTTCTCTATTTGATCCGGGAACTCTGAGTGGTCCTTCCTCATCGAAAAAGTTTCTGAAAGGAGAACAGAAGTACATAAATATATATACATAAGAAAGATAGATTGAACGATTAGATTGTTGACGTGAAATGCAGCTTACCAGATTACTGTGCAGTTTTTTCCTTGATGTCTCAATCTGAATCCCACTCCAATTCCCTGAATATGCACTTTCGCCGTGGTCTGGGTCGTCTTCATCGAATGAAGAATCATCCACGTTATCCTGCATATCGTCGATTATTTGGTCGAGTTCGTATAATTTATCCTCCACCTTTGTTGTGTGGCGGATAAAATTTGCCCACATTTCGGGTGTTGCCTTTTCCACTCCTTGTATCAATAATTGCTTTACATCCGCAAGGTGGAAAGTCTTATTATTGGCTTTTACGTGGCCTTTTACTACCGCCCACGCGAGCTCAATTGGATTTAAGTCGCAATGGTAAGGCGGTAGTCGGAGAATAGTTCTTCCCGTTGCTTTTGCGAATTCATCGATCACATATTTATCATAATTGGGCTTAATTCTGCGAACTTCGTCCAATAACTGCCACTTCAGTGCGGTATCTGGCATTTGTATTCCCTTGCTGGTAAGCCACTCTCTTATCTGCGGTTTGTTCCAGCTCGTTACGGGACAGCGCTCCTGTTTCGCAGAGTGGTACGGCGCGTTATCCATCAAAATAACGGCGTTTGGTTTTAAATTTGGTACAATGCGCTGAAACCAATCGAAAAAGTGTTTCGCATTCATCTCGTCGTGGTAATCAGCGCTCTTGGTCTTCGATTCGAAACACAGCAAGCCATTTTTGACGAAACCATCCTCCGATCCAATATGGAGTACGATGAGGCGCTTTCCTTTCGCAGTCGGAGTAGGTGGACCAATTGTCAGGCCCCTTTCTGTGGCGTTCGATGCCGAAGTTATGGTGTTGTCCACCCACACTCGGTTGTGTGTGTCGCCCGCATTTACCCATGTTTCGTCCAAATAATAAATGGGTCTTCCCGCCGCTCTGAATTCTCGAATTTTGGTGATGAATGTCCGGCGCCAACGAATTATATCTTCTCGCTCGATAAAGGCACTATTGCGTTTTCTATGTACATACTTGAAGTTCATTTTCTTCATAAGACGTTGTAACGTAGGTACATCGTGACATAGGGGGTATCCCTTTGTATCACCGCCAAAAGTTTCGGAACTGTTAGTAGTTCTCTTCGTTCCCAAAACGCGTGCACAAGCTTCCTTATTGTTCCAATTTCCTCTTCCGACATCCTCTGCATTACATCGGGCCTTCTCCGTTTCTTCGAAGGTGAAGTCACGGTCCCCGTCCTTTTGAATTCTTTTACAGTATCGACGACGGTGCGATATCCCACGCCGCAAGTATTTCCCACTAATTTCATAATTTCTGCATATTTCTTGTCCGGAAATTCTGCTTTCTTCTCATTATAAATATTTAATATAAACTTCCTTTGTCCAGACTTTCTAAATATATCCCAATGTTTTATAAATATATACTAATGTTTTATAAATATATACCAATGTTTTATAAATATATACAAATTGTACCTTTCTTAAGTTTTGTATAATAAAATTTATTGTTATATGTTATACTTTGTTGTTATATTTCATAATATTAATACCGCTAATAACGTTTCAGTATAATACGACTAATAAATAAATTCTTAATATGGCACGAATTTAGTAGAATACACATTTTATTTGGTTACCCGGTATGTGAAAGAGAATCGGAATGGTGCAAGGAGAGGGGGAAGCCTGGGTGGTAAAGTGGGGGAACAGAGACCTCGCGACAGTCGAATAGCTCATTCATATGCGCGAAATCAGTTCCTTCTTAAATGAGCTCGAGTATAGGTAGTAATATAATCAGTGAAAATAAATTTAAATGTATTTTATTTCATTTTTGAAAATAAATTCTATCTCTTTCTGTTCGGTCAACTCTAACGCGAGATATGGCCTAGAACGTCGGGTCGTCTTTTTAAAAAATTACCAAAATATTCATCGGACGATATCTCAAAAACGTATCCATTGGATTTTGTCTCGTGTCGATTTCTGAGTTTAGGGGATCACCTTACATAAGAATTTCATAGTGGAGCCTGGATCAAAAATAATTTTTTGAATTTTGTAAACTAGTGTAATCGAAGCGTAAAATGATGCTGTGACTGAATTTACCCTTAAGGGGGGAGACCACTGTATCGGTCCGAAATGTAAGGATGTTTTCGGGAATTTATTTCAACCAAACAACGCAAGTAAATTAATTTATTGCTTAGTATAGTTAATATGTACGTATTGAAGGGTAAAAAAATCATTTTTTTCATCAAATTCATAAATCCGTTTCCTGTATACACTTCGTCAAAAATTGCGCTGCGACAAAAACATGCTAGTCGCGTTGACAGTGCCCAGGCCATATGGTTAATCCGTATTCAAAAACACAATAATATTTAGAAACTAGAAGCCTGCCTCTATTACGTGAAGATCAAAAAAAGTCGAAATTGTAAAAAATTACAAAATGGCGGACCACTGAAGAAAAATCATGTTTTCGAGGTACAAAGTTAGGGAAATGTTGATAAAAAAATATAAGGAGGTCGTTAATTAAAAAAAAACTGATCGTCAAGTAATAGCCACGGGTTTTCCGTACAATAAATGTCCTTGATCATGTTAATTGGACGTATAGTTTTCTCTGTAGACTGTCAACGCGGTTGAAAAATATCATTCTGAGGAAAACGCGTCCAAAGTTCCGCGCGGCTCAGTCGCGCGTTTGACCCCGCTTCACAGAAAATACTATATCCCCGTCAATTTTGCGAATTTCTTCATAAAATTTGGAGACAGTA
The DNA here is from genome assembly GCA_963971345.1 of Andrena flavipes. Lineage (NCBI taxonomy): Eukaryota > Metazoa > Arthropoda > Insecta > Hymenoptera > Andrenidae > Andrena > Andrena flavipes. The sequence goes on along the minus strand of OZ020482.1, from coordinate 26,905,298 downwards.
TTCTTGAAATGTACGTCTTTCAGAAAATGTAAAAAAAAAAGAATCAATTTGTCAAATTTTTTACAGTGGTCTCCCCCCTTAATTCTGTCCCGTGATAATTTGTAAGTTATAATATTAAAAATTATCTGAAGTCATTCCCTACGCAAATAATCTTTGTAAAAAGAAGTGAGATCCTCATAAAAAAACTTCAAAAAAGTAAAAAAATTACACCAAGTACACGAAATCAAATAAATATAAAAAACTATGTGAAATCAAAATGAGCTGCAAGTACATAACTTCACATACACAGCTGAAATGCTGTGTTCATACATTCCATTACTCATATCGCGGACATTTTAATTAATGCATCAAAAAGAATCACATTTAAAAACATTGTCGTAAATTAATTAATAGCTTTACAAAATTAATGATATAAAAAAATTGGGCCACTTATAACAATGGCTATGTATATAAAGAAAAAATGTATTAAATAATATTAAGCAGATTTATTTTTATACAAATAAATATTTCAATACGAATAAATATTTTATTCAAAATACTTGGCGCTGCGCTCCGAACTGGTGTTGCTAAACTGAATAAATATGTATAAATTGCATTAAATCTTTTTCTTTCTTTCTTGGGCGTGCGTTCGTGCATGTGTATATGTGTGCGTGTGCATATGCTACGTATGATATTAGAATTAAATATATGTAGAATAAATTTGTCTGGGTTTCTAATATGTGTATGTATATGTTTACGTATTTTAGATTGTAAGGGAGCTATTGTAAATTACTAATACTAAGACAATTAATATTTCTTTCGGTTTCGCAGCGCCAAGTATTTTGAATAAAATATTTATTCGTATTGAAATATTTATTTGTATAAAAATAAATCTGCTTAATATTATTTAATACATTTTTTTCGTTGTATACATAGCCATTGTTGTAAGTGGCGCAATTTTTTTATATCATTAATTTTGTAAAGCTATTAATTAATTTACGACAATGTTTTTAAATGGGATTCTTTTTGATGCATTAATTAAAATGTCCGCCATATGAGTAATGGAATGTATGAACACAGCATTTCAGCTGTGTATGTGAAGTTGTGTCATCTTAAGCACAGTTGGAAAGCTCCGTTATGTACTTGCAGCTCATTTTGATTTCACATATATTTTTATATTTATTTGATTTCGTGTACTTGGTGTAATTTTTTTACTTTTTTGAAGTTTTTTTTAAAGTAAACTAGAAAGTCTGTACGTTCCGTACATTCAACCCTTGTCGCGTAGATCGACGTGGAACATATTGTAAAACACTATTTTAATAGCGATGCAGAGAAAACTGAGTTCAAAAACCAGGTTTTATAACTTAAAAACTCAGAAATTACAGGAATAGACATAATGTTATAATTGTTAATTATATTTAATGTACAATACTGTCGTTTTGTCCTTTTTCCTTCAGTGAATTAGTCATATTTTTATATTATTGCTATTTTTAGTTCAATAATAAACTGTAATAAAAATCAGGTATGTTTTCTAACAATTTGGACCCCATATGAACCTAAACCCGCCAAAAAATAATTTTGTCCAGCTAGCATGTAGTATACTCGAACCACTGTGCGGCCGCGTGTCGCTTGGTTTCAAGAGCGAGAGAAAAAGACACACATTCGTTTTCTCTCTCGTCTTCCCGACGTTGTCCGAAGCGCCGAGCTCACGGACACGCAGCTCCGGCGTAGCGTGCATGCGTGGTGGGGGAAATTCTCGAGCGTGTTGCGCAATTCTGTGGGGACTTTTGTTAGACCGTGGGTCCGTGCCCGTGGAGCGCTGAAAGCACTCAGCTCGCGAGTCGGTGCGGGAATTTGAATAAATGAACTTTGGTAGTCTGGTAGAATTTTGTGTATTCTAGAAACGTTTTCTGTTCTGCTGACAAGATAACTCTGGCTTTTTACAAATTAACTCCTCGCTCGTCACCTCCGGACGCCATACTCCTTTAATTTTTGGCGTGCTCCTCCGATTCCCTCTTTGAGTCCCTCAGTCCAATCAGGAAGGTGTCGTCCCTCTAGCTTCGTCAGTGGGTTGTCCTTCATCCCTCTCTTCGTTCTTGGCTCTTCCTCCACGCTTCCCTTGGCTGGTGGTCGAGGCACGCCTTCAGATTACATACTTTACATACTTAAACTGCGTACAGTACATACATTTCTAGCAGGTAGGTAGGCGCGCAACCCTCAGGGTCAAGACGACGTCGCCGGCGCAAGATTTATGATTTTATGACTTTCAGCCTTTCCTGAGCTGAGTTTTTACCTTAACAGGGCATCGGCAAATATCGAAAGAGAAAATGAGTTTTAAATGGTTTTACAAGACAAGCTGCTGCCCGCTCGACGATGTTTGGCACGCAGATGTGGAAAGAAAGTTCAAGCTATTTATTATCCTAGCCTCGCCTAACTGTAGTTTTGAAAATTACTGAATGTATTCTAAGGCTTTCGTGCGCCTTCTGAGTTCAAGCATCTGCTGTTCGTTTCGAACCCGCATGCCTACAATAAATCTCTCTTTACAAAGGATTTGAATTTCGCTCTCGCATCAAACCTTGATATCCCTATGTCTTATGGCTAACTTCATATAATATACGGATTTACACCAGCGAATATCGCAACAAGCGCTCCCGTCCTCATTCTGGCATCACTGCTCCCGTCCTCATTCTGGCATCACTGCTCCCGTCCTCATTCTGGCCAATTCTGGCATCACCAGGCATCACTGCTCTCAGCTGGTGGTTGAGGCGCGCTTTCCGATTACATAGGCTAGGTACAGTACATACATGTCTAACAGGTAGGTAAGCGCAACCCTCAGGGTCAAAACGAAGTCGCCCGCGCATAGTTTATGACTTTATGACTTTCAGCTGCTCTCGACCTGAGTTTTTACCCTAACAGGACATCGACAAATATTGAAAGGGAAGACAAAGTTTTAAATGGTTTTACGACACGAGCAGCTGCCCGCTCGGCGAATTTTGGCACGCAGATGATGGGAAGGAATCTCTGACAATAAACTCCGCCTTGTCCCCTGTTTCAAACTTGCTTAAGACCTTTCAGATGTGCCGTTCGCTTCGAATCTAATTATAATATATCCATCTTTCAGTACAAAAAGGATTTTAAATTTCGCTCTTGATTTAACTATCGATTCGGTATATACATTTCTGTGGCTACCCACACAGCACACGGCGTTCTGAAGGCGCCTGTTTTCGGCCTGTTTTAGGCCTGTTTTAGGCCTGAGCGCCTGACCGTCCGGATTTGTAACAAGGCGCCTTGAATGCGCCTTAAATGCGCCTTTTAGGCGTTGTAAAGGCGTTCGGGAGGCGCTCGGGAGGCGTTCGGGAGACATTCGAGAGGCATTCGGGAGGCGCTCGGGAGGCGTTCGGGAGGCGCTCGGGAGGCATTCGGGAGGCGCTCGGGAGGCATTCGGGAGGCGCTCGGGAGGCGTTCGGGAGGCATTCGGGAGGCGCTCGGGAGGCATTCGGGAGGCGCTCGGGAGGCGCCGTGTAACTACCCTGGCGCCATCTATACAAAATTTCAGAAGCGTCTATAAGGCCGTCGTCACTGTCGTCAGTCGTGTATCTGCACACCGGGTTTTCCGTTCCTTCTTCTCGTGTCGGATCTTGTCGTAAACGGTTGTATGAAAGTGTGCTCGCGATTCAAGTATTATAAGAAGATTATAATTGTTCGATATTACGTTATACAATAATAGTGTGTTACTTTCTTTATTCTATTAAGTGCTCACGCTTGTTATACAAATAAGAATAAATTGAATGTTGATTGTAATAACCAATCCTAGTATAATTTTTGAACACAGACAGTGACTACCTCGTACGCATAGTAATGGCTACATTGTAGGCATAGTACTGCAGGCTACATCACTGCCACCGTCCGCTTGGAGAGAGAATAGTGGCACGCGACCGCCGCATCGTCCGCGTAGAGAAATTGTTAAATTCGGCGCCATCGTTGAAACGTTAAGTGTCTTTATATGTATATTCTGTATATTCTGTACATTTTGTATACTTTGCATACGTACATGTGTATCACCTAGCTATACTTCTTATGTAAGTGCAGTCTGTATTCATTGCGTGCATAAAGTCATATTGTTATAGAAATATATACATATATATATATATATATATAACACACACACATATATATATAATAAAATATGCCTCCGTATAACAAACTAGCCTACACGTTACCCGGTTTCACCCGGGAATTATTTACGATGTTTCCAAAATAACAAAGCCTAAAAAAATAAATAGCCTATAATCTAATCTAGGACGTACGTAATGTATATTCAAAATTTCATTGAAATCCGTTCAGCCGTTTAGGCGTGAAAGAAGGACAAACAAACAGACAACGAATGACTTTTATATATTAGTAAGAACAAGTAATGTAACACAAGTATTGTATAAGTATAGCTTTTAAATATTTGTAAACACACTGTGCATTATATATTTTATATCAAAGCATGGCATGTAATAGTAATAATGATAAAAAAAGAAATATATGTGTCCAACTGAGAACCTCCTTGTTTTATCAAGTATCTGTAAACAAATTTTAAATAAATAAATATAGTAAATGAAAATGAAATTTTATCCAGTCTGATTTCATTTTAATAACCCTTTGTTTCATTAAATTTAGATTAAAATTAATCAGTATCGATAACCATCTTACATACGCCCTAATGGCAATTTTTAAAGAGCTGCATTTGACCTAATTTATCTATAATTAAGACGCCTGTCAATCCTAATCCAGGCCCGTTCCAGGCGCCGTTAACACGCCTGTTCCAGGCGCCTTTAAAAAGCCTGTTCCAGGCGCCTTTTAGGCGCCCATTTCAGGCGCCTTTGAAACGCCTGGCAGTCCTAATTCAGGCGCTTTAAAGGCGCCTTTAAGGCGTCCCGTTTTGTAACATCAGGCGCTCCGAAGGCGCATATTGGACGCTGGTGAGGCGCTCGCGGCGCCTCTAAGGCGCCTCGAGCGCCTGGGACCATGCGCCTGAAAAGCGCCTTTAAGGCGCCTGTGTGCTGTGTGGGTACGTTCAAGCGATAGCGTAACATAATTAGTGATGGCTAGAACCATGATTTGTGAATCACGAGTGATCCGATCACGTTCGTTCCCAATCACGGTGATTTTTCACATTGATCCGTGATTTTCGTGATCGCATTTGATTGGTGCAGGCAGAACAGTGATCCGTGATCGCTTCTGATTGGTGCAGGCGCAACAGTGATCCGTGATCGCCTCTGATTGGTGCAGGCAGAACAGTGATCGCTTCTGATTGGTGGAGAGCATTACTGCTCTTTGCACGCGCCACATAACCCCAAATTCTATTATCTCTCGAAACATTGTCAAGTCCTCACTGTTCTTATAGAATCTCAGTTGTATATTTTGAACCAATGTAATCGTTCTTGATCTATTTAAATTAACGAATATTTCTTCGCTTTAGTTAAAAAGTATAATGTATATGTGAATACTTTAGCCACAGCCGACTCTACTACTAGCCGTGCTGAAGCCAAAATGGCAATACTGCGGGAGAACGGTTTCGACATAGGATATATCTATATATACATATATATATAGATATATATCCTATATCGAAACCGGTCTCCCGCGGTGTTGCAGTTTTGCTTTCAGCACGGCTAGTAGTAGAGTTGGCTGTGCTTTAGCCAATCAAATCAGTGCGTGCATACATTGACTATTTATGAATGAATATTGTATATATTCGCTGAATTAGCACGTTTTGACTGTAACACCAGCTATATTAAAGTATTTCATAAAAAATAATCCAATTAAGATCAAGAATTATGATTACAGTACACAATTCACTCAAGTTAAAAAAATCACAATCACGGTCGTGATTGAACTTTAATCACGACCGTGATCGTGAATTTGCAATCACTGTGATAAATCACTGTTAGTGATTTTGCACTCCATCTCTAAACATAATAGCGAATTCGGTATCTTGCACTGACTCCATGCTCGTGCCAGAAAATGACTTGGATTGGTTGATTCTTATAGAAACAAAGAAGCTCTATAGGAATCAACCAATCCAAGTCATTTTCTGACACGAGCACAAAATCAGTGCAAGATACCGAATTCGCTATTAGTATGACCGCAGCCAACTCTACTACTAGCCGTGCTGAAAGCAAAACAGCAACACCGCGGGAGTCCGGTTTCGACATAGGATATATATCTATATATATATATATGTATATATAGATATATCCCTGTGTCGAAACCGGACTCCCGCAGTGTTGCCATTTTGGCTTCAGCACGGCTAGTAATAGAGTCGGCTGTGGTATGACATTCAAGTCAAAATGTCGTATGTGGTTGCAACAGCAACAGTCCGTGCTATCAAAGGCAGAAAAATATTTTCTACTAGGTCTGCACTTACTTTAGTAAGTAGATAATTAACTCGCATACCTTCATGAATTCTATATCTTCACTACATACCGATTATTATTGGGGGTAGATAAATGAAATTCGTAATTTCGTTAAATTAAGGTTAAGTTTTAAACTTCTATTGAATTTACATTGATGTTTAACTTTTGTTTTAAATAGAATTTATTTTATTGAATGTAGCTTGCACTTCTTTCATGATTTGAGTTTTAAGCATAATAATTAAAAATCTTAGAATTTACCATTCTCTGCATACTTATTTTTAATTTTTAATATCTTAGTGAGAGTATTATCCTTTTTATTTTTTTGTTTTGTGTAGTCGGTCGTAATATACAATTTTATCCTATGTATTTATTCTTCTGGTAATTAGCAATGTAACTATAAAAAATAGTTGTTCATTATTAATATTAGTCTTAACATCAGTTTGCTTATCGTCAAATCTGTTCTCCACAACGAGAGCTGATTTTGGGCTGTTGGCCATCTGTATGCTAGATATATTTGGCTGCTGCTATTGTAGCGAATAATTTCACTTAAGAAATTATAAAATCCTCTTGGTAAACGCATGTAGCAAAAATGGAAACTCCACTTGTATTGTCTTATGTTTAAGGTAATCTTTTCTTGTTGACCGTCGTATCTTCATAACATCCTATACTCGAGCTCATTTAAGAAGGAACTTGCCGACCGATGAGTTTAGATCGGTTCTGCACATGTTGGCGACGAAACAAGTTACTATTGGCTATACCACAAACAAACACTCCCTCGGAGCCAATGATCGCATTCTACATGCGCGAATTCAGTTCCTTCTTAAATGAGCTCGAGTATACCTATAAACCTTTCTTATCACTCCTCTAATTCTGTTTCAATCCGATCTCAATCTATTCTCTTTATTCTTACACATCGTACCTCCAAATTTGAATCTTCTTTTTCTTATACTGTGGCACATTATTATAACTCCCTTCCTGCTATTATCTGACATCTAGACTCTTATCTGTCCTTCAAACATGCAGAGCGGCAGCACATTCTCCAACACTTTCAATTTTCTTACTTTCCTCTTCGTGTTATTCTCATATTTAGCTTTAAGCCTTAAGTTAACTTTTAGTTTAGTTTATTTTTAACGTTTGTTATGTTTGCTGTTGTTGTTTTTAATTTATACTCGAGCTCATTTAAGAAGGAACTGAATTCGCGCATGTAGAATGCGATCATTGGCTCCGAGGGAGCGTTTGTTTGTGGTATAGCCAATAGTAACTTGTTTCGTCGCCAACATGTGCAGAACCGATCTAAACTCGTCGGTTGGCAAGTTCCTTCTTAAATGAGCTCGAGTATAGTTTAATTTATAGAATGCGGTTAGGCTTCTCAACAGTGTTATCACTGCAGCTTTGCCTTTACTCTTATTGTCTATGTCATCTGTAAATATTCAGGTTTCTTCTTTTTCTTTGAGTAATAAAGTCGATTAATAATAAAAAAAGAATTAACAAGCACTTTATTATATGTAAGAAAAGTTACAGTGTATGCATTTGCTAACGATAGTCCAAATGGTTGACTGCCTTGATCGACGGTTATGTTCTTAATGACCTCCGAGCGCTCTTCTCCGCTGTCCCCCAATCGTGCCCTGGCATCTCCTTTTTCCTTGGCACAGGATAATAAACAGCCCACTCAACTGGCCTTAAATTCTCCTGCAGGCCAGGATAAGATTTGTGCCTATATTATCAATGCGGATTACCTGAGTATACAGTAATAATAATTCTCTGCTTACAAAGCAAAAATTAATTTTTTTCTTTTTGAATATATAACAATTTCAAGATGACCCAAACGTGACTTAAATCCTTCTGTGCAGGTACCGCAATAAAAACTAATTATAAACATTAGCACTTTGTACCAATGTAATTCAAAAGCATTCAAAATGAATTACGTAAGAAATTAATATGAAGGTTTGCAAACTACAAGCTCTTATGCATTTTTATGTGGTTTAAAACAAGACATGGAAGATATGGAAGTTCTGTTATTTCCATAGTTACCAAATATGTTTACGGACATGCTTATGTTCCTATTGTGAATGTCGTTATTATTTCTTAATTTTAGAATGGGCCTTTAAAGAATACAATATTATTGATTAACAATGTCACATTCGCTTTTTCATTGCTGACTACTGTATTAATATATAATTATATGATATCTTTACTTTATTCATTAAAGCGTACTATTGGCTGCCCTAGGTATTTGGTCACCTGCAGGCATAAAGACATTGCACAATTATTAGGACCGGTCCTGACCAGAACTTTGTGTTTGTCAAAATAAGCAATGAACGCTAAATGCATAAGAGCTTGTAGTTATGCTTTTGAATAACATTGATACAAAGTGCTAATGTTTATAATTGTTTGTTAGACATGAAATATACAGGCTGCCTCACCTGGTATTGATATTATGATTTACATTATTATTATTTTCCATAGTGAAAAATGTTTCAGATAAATTTGAATGACTTCAAGGGGGCATATTTTGATGTTATTAATTTTTTTTGGCGGTGAACACGTAAAGGTCACGTGGGGGTCAAATTTGTTTTTTTTTAAATTACAGCATATGTATTTTAATATATTATTCATAATGTTATGGACATTCTCCATAAGAAAGTATTAATCCATGTATGTCGAAGAGTTATTAGTTTAGGAGATATTTTAATTTTATCCTCGGAAGACGAATGGTGGATATGATCGCATGAGACGAATGCAAGGTTAGTTGGACCCATAGTAATCTGTGGTAAACGGGTTTCACGAAAAAATTCAATATTAAAATGAATTAATCCCACATAAATAGATAATAAAAAAAATACATAAAAAATTATTTACGTACATTTGATACATAAAATAGGTGTATCGACTGTATGATATTTACAAATAACGTTACTGCAATTTAAGCATCTGATACTATCTGTTGCCATTGCCAACACAAATATAACATTGTTATAGACTTTGTCAGAGTTGGATTAAAATGACCCTGCATTCGTTGTACGAGGGTTAAATATTGTTAAGCCATTACTCTCTCTTACTACTGTACCATCACTGAATGTGGCAAAGTATCATCCGATACATTACACATTGTACGACAATCGTTACTTTATTCATTTCAAAAGTGTCATAATGTAAATGGTCGTTACATTGAATCTTTTGGTAAACTTGCCGATGAACTGGGACCTCACTGATTTCGATGGCCTTCACATATGTTGTCAAGGTCGTTATTCTGAACAACATTTCCCTTTAAACTTTTTGGTGGTCGGCCTTAGTTTCAGAGATATTGAGGAAAAACTGTTGATACTACTACATTGAATTCTGCTTATACAGGGTCTGCTCAACAGCGCCTCACGGGCGCATTCCACTACAACCATGCATCGTCCCGGCGCACAGTGGTACATAATCACACTTTTTGTTCAAATCACCGTACAGGTCGTAATTTTCTAGTAAATTACTAAATTTACTATTATAAATTTAAATTTAGTAATTTACTAAAAAATTACGACCTGTACGGTAATGTGAACAAAAAGTGTGATTATGTACCACTGTGCGGCGTTCGGAGAGCTGCCAGCGACCGCTGGGCAGCAGTGATGCCCCAGCTTCAAGAATTTTGAGATGGTCTCTTTCAAATTAACGTTGCAAAGAACTATTCAGAATTTCACGGTCCGGGTTGAAAAATTTGGGACCTTTTTCGTATAACTTTTGAACTATAAGAGATATCGGAATGCAATTTGCGACGAAAAATGAGGAAAAATTATTCCCTCTTAATGATGGATAATTTAATATATTTTACGTTTACTTAATTTTTCTTTTATCAATTTTTTAACCATAATTGTTTAAAAAGCTTTTGCAAACTGTTTATTTGATAATATATTTAACGTTGTTTTTAAAATTCGTGTTGTTGATAAACAATAGGCTAGTTGTTTCTATATCATTACTTTCATAAATTGAGATATTAAATTTTTATTCAATTATGTGTTAGTTCTGCAGACCTCAGAATCTATTGTCCTGGTTTTCTTTTTTATGATTTTATCCTTAAGGGTGCCGTCTCAAGTTTGTTATGGTCCGAATAGTAAACAAAGGACCGAAGCGTCCCCAGTAAACAGACGGACCCTAATGAAACTAATGCGGTCGGTAAAAAGAAGTTGTATAGAGGTGACATCTCCAGGTACTCTATGTAGACGAATTTTTTGACGCATAGTTGCCACATTTTCTGTTCTCCCTGTCTCCGCCGCGCTGTTGCCACAGCTCCTTCTACTGATGAGAAGTCTTGGAGGAATACGGCACGAGAGCTGCGTCTAGGCAGGGATCAGCGGCCTTCAACTACAGCTGATGGAGGGGGTAACACCTACAGGAGCGGTGGTTATGTGTGCGTGACTGACGTGACTGACGCGCTGTTCCGCACACATAACCACCCCTCCTGTAGGTGTTTCTCCCTCCAGCAGTGGTACCTCGAGCCCCGCCGATCTCTTGTTATTTAGGAGCCCGGCGACTATCCCCACAATTTCTTAGAATTAGAGGTCGTGGCTTTTCACGTGTGTCTAAATACACGTGTACACGGGACACGTGTAACGTGTATTAAGGAATTAAAAATCCGTGTTCTTAATACACGTGTACATGGATTATAAGTACACGGATGTATGGTCGCCAAATACCGCCTCGTAAAATACAACTAAATAGAAATACATACTTTGTTGTCACGTCGGCATGGCAACGTTCACGTTGCCCGTGAACAGAACTATATACACGGATATCCGTGAACAGAACTACACGGGTATCCGTGTATTAAAAATTACACGGATTCAAGTTCGGATACGTTTACTACACGTGTACACGTGTATGTAAATACACGTGAAATAAGGACCTCTACTTAGAATTCTTTGTTCGAGAGTGAGAGAATCCGAAAACGAGCAAGAGCTTGGGGCAATACATACATCGATATTTTTCATGAGCAGAAATACGGACATTTAGAGCATTATATATTTAATTACAAATTATTAATAGTTAAACATCATGAAATATCTTTCTTAAATAGTTTTAGAATTGGTTGATTTATTATTAAAAAATTAATCAATTACTCTGCAAATTTTGATCACAAACAAATTTTTTACACCCTCTTTATGACAAGTAACCTCTTAAATGAGCAGAAATTGGGACATTCACCTTATCCAAAAATAATTGAAATCGGTGAGGAAACACCTATTCTGCATAATTACCTTTTTTTATTCGAAGATTTAATTCGAATAAATACAACGAATAAAGGATATTCTTCCGAATGGCTCACATTTTCTATCGTATCGGCATGAACGTTTCAGTAATATACTGCTGAGATTTTCCAGATGAAAATGAATTTAAACACGGTATAAATCGGATTATTTATAGCATTATTAGATTAGAAATGTTACGCATTTATATTTAAGTATCTAGTACAGTTCTAGAAATAATCCGATTTATACCATATTCGAATTCATTTTAATGTGGAAAATCTCAGCAGTATGTTACTGAATATTGAAAACGTGACATTTTACATTTTATCAACATTGTATGCCTCTCCAACCGAGATTACAAGTCACCGCACAGTGGAGCATTTCGGGTCGAAACACGGCACAAAACATTTTCTCACCCAAATCATATATTTATCGTTAATTTTGCATTTCATTCAGTTATTATGTATATTTGTGATCCTATTGGGCCAGTAGAATTAACGAAATTTGTTTATTTAATAGGGCATAGTACTTTTTTACAAATTGCCGACAATATCGACCACATTGTACATAGGAAAAAGTTCCGCATCTTTCACATGTAAAAATACTTCAGTTACTTTGAATTTCAATGGCAGAAAAGGCATTTTTGTAAAAAAAAAAGCGTCAGAGACCCCTTCTCGTCCCTCTAACTACCTCAGTTAAACTCCCGTTAAATATAAACAATCAAAATTGGGACATTCAGTACGATATAATTCCAAAAATATCAGGGATATCAAAATTAAATTTGGTACACTTCAAATACATACCTCAACACTTAATTCCATAAAAAATTAGTTGAATTAAGTAAACAACAATACTATAAACAACAATACAAGTTCTGAAGAGTTTCGTGGTTCTCTTCTTCAAAACCGTGTAGTCGCGTTAAAAATGAATGAATGTGAAAAACAATCATACTACCTGCAATCAACTACCTGTAAAAGAAAATTTGCAGTCTAGCGATATTTTTGTAAAAGGACTTAGTGCCGTGTTTCGACCCGAAATGCCCCACTGTGCGCCGTCGAAGAACTCAAATCCTATTTGAGTTTATCCAGATACCTATTATCATTGCCCATCTCTGTTCTCTAACCGCTTCGCCGTGATTCATTCAAGCCTCCTTGATGGCAAAATAGTGATAGGGGAAATGCGGCAACAGCGCGATTCGACTCTCGATGCGTCTCGGCAACTATGTCTTTCCTACATTTATCGGCTAGATTAGACTTCCACCGGGTTTGATGGTACAATGTACGAATATACCATCAACGCCGGTGGCGGAGAATCCTTGAAGCTTCATTCTGTCATTCCTCGAGTCTGTCTCAGTACACGAGTCAGAAATTCATTATTATCTCAACGTGCGGTGGTTATTAGCGCTCATACGCACCAGACCACCCTGCACAGATGTCTGCTGAAGGCAACTATACCCGCAAAAACTTCTTTCATGCCGATTCCAGGGCGAAAGTTGTAATTTACGGTGTGTTTACTACATCTCGTATGCGCAGGGCTGGTGGAACCATTATGCAAGTTAGGCGCCGCATAAGGGCGCCAGCCGAATGGGATGCTAAAAAACTGTCTCGCACGCTTAATAATATAGGAATACAACCCCCACATAAACGAAAAGTTCATCTCGTAAAAATAAAACATATTAAATAGAAAACAGGTGCAAAAATTTGGGGCACCAAAAATTTTCTTGCATAAGGGCGCCAACTAACCTCGCGTCGGCCCTGCGTACACGTCACGCTGGTGCTACGTGGCTAGACTACGCCATTAGCGCCACCAACGGACAAGCCTTGAAGTTTCATTCTGTCAGTTTCCGATTCATAAATTCATTATTATTTCGACATACGGTGGTTATTAGCACTCATACGCACCAGACCACCCTGCACGGATGTCTGCTGAAGGCAACTATACCCGCAAAAACGTCTTTCATGCCGATTTCAGGGCGAAAGTTGTAATTTACGGTTTGCTTACTATATGCGTATATGTACACGCTCAACTTAGCTTGTGTGAGCGTACGCACACATTCAACGCCCGGTGAGACGGTAGCCTTAACGCCGTGCATACCTAGATCAGGTGCAAGGGGTAACTAATGCGGCATGTCTTTGATTGTAGCGGTGTTTGAATTTTTTTTGTGGAATTTTTGTGTTTGAATGTTTTAGCTACTCAACGCCACGCCTATACCTGCTTCCGTTAATGTCATTTTTTGGAATCATGTGCCATTATTCTGGCTTTTACAAGCAGGTGATGAAAAATCTCTCCATACAAGGGTATAGCGCCGCAGTCAATCCTGTCGTAGCTAAAATTTTTGAAGTTAAGACGGGTTAGAGATCAGTTGACATTATTTTCAAACCTCATTACAGTAATCTGGGGTGCGAGTGGTATACCGATCATAAAAGCAGAGCGCGCGGCTCGACTACCTGGGCTGTGAAATTCCCAATACCTAGCTTTTTGCGACGCTAAAATTTTCGAAGCTCTGGCATCACTCTTGTCTAGCGGTCGCTGGCAGCTCTCCGCTGGGCCGGTGCATGGTTGTAGTGGAATGCGTCCGTGAGGCGGTGTTGCCATTTTACAAGTTCGCGCGCGCAGGTTGCAGGATTAAACGATGGCCCTGTACATTAGTATAATCCACAGATTGTAGTAGGGAAAGTAATAATAATTAGCAATGATAATAATATAGATCAATAAGCGCTAGCAAAAATAATAATATAAATCAATGAGCGTTAGCAAAGATAATAATATAAATTAATGAGCGTTAGGAAAGATAGTGATATAAATCAATGAGCTTTGGCAAAAATAATGATATAAATTAATAGGTAGTAATGTAAAAATGAAAAACGCAAGCAATACAGAGTGATATAAATGGAAATGATATTCAATTGAGCTGTAATCGTTTTTGGTTGTGAGACGATTAGCAGTGGGACGGAGAAAAGTCTGTGAAGTTGGCACCCCCAAATTCAAATTTTTAAAAAAACGCGATAGCATTCGTTTGTCCATCGTTTGTCCACGTTTGTCCAACAAAAATTTCGTTTGTCCAACCCCCAGAATGGAATTATTAATAAAGATCGCGAAAAAGAAGTGTCCTCCTGAACCGATCACCTTTAAGTTCGATTTTTGGCGAATAAATTATCGAAATCGTTTGTCCAACGAGGGATTTCGTTAGTCTAGATGTAGAAGACGTTTGTCCAACCCCAAGATTTCGTTTGTCCACCCCTCAGAATGGAATTGTGCGAATAAGTGCGATTTTTTAATAATTAGACGATGAAATCGTTTGTCCAACGATTCATTTTGTTAGTTTAGATGTAGAAGACGTTTGTCCACCCCGTGATTTCGTTTGTCCACCCTCCAAAATTGAGTAAATAATTATAATAGCCAAGATGTACGATACGATTGAAGCGATCGCGTATAAGTTCGATTTTTCATTAATTAAACGATGCTATCGTTTGTCCAACGATTCATTTTGTTGGTCTAGATGTAGAAGACGTTTGTCCAACCCCAAGACTTCGTTTGTCCACCCTCTCGAATTGAATTATTAATAATAATGTCCGAGATGTACAATACGGTTCAAGCGATCGCGTATAAGTTCGATTTTTAATTAAATAAACGATGAAATCGTTTGTCCAACGATTCATTTTGTTAGTGTATATGTAAAAGACGTTTGTCCACCCCCTGATTTCGTTTGTCCACCCTCTAGAATTGAATTAAAAATAAAAATCGCGAAAAAGACGTGTCCTGGTGAAGCGATCGCGTATAAGTTCGATTTTTAATTAATTAAACATTGAAATCGTTTGTCCAACGATGCAGTTCGGTAGTGTAGATGTAGTAGACATTTGTCCACCCCATGATTTCGTTTATCCACCTTTCAGAATCGACTTAATTGCGTGCATTGAATTTAGTATTTCCTTCGTCACTATCTTGGCAAAATTACGCCGGCATCGTTTGACTCGCGTGATCTTTTGATCCGCGAGAACAAGTGCAATGGCTGGCACTTGTGACCACTGGTAGAACCAGTGGTACCGCACTTTACAGAGCGGTGCGACGCCGGACCGGTCAAATTTATTATTGCTTTCGTCAATTCTTGTCAAAATTATTCCGGCGTCGTTTGAATCGCGTGATCGTATGATCCGCGATACAAGTGCCATGGCTGTCACTTGTGACCACTGACAGAGCCAGTAGTACCACATTTTACAGCGGGGTGCGACACCGGACCGATTCAATAGTCTTACTATTGTAAAATATCATTATCATATATTCTGTTGAATTAAAGTTTCAACAGAATTTTTATATTTTTACGAATATCATGGTTGTCGGAAATACTTTTACGGTTTTTATATTTGAAATTTTTCGCAATTTTTGACTAATGTCATTGTGTACTGTCCATACTCCTGTTGTATTACGACAATATGCTGTATAATGTTCTGGGCTATGACATACGATGCCACTTAAAACGTATAGTGCATCTTCGATTTGAATCTTTACCGGTATGCTATTTAAAAGTATTTCATTTATATTATTTAATTGGAAAAGGATTTCGGTGTCTATGAACACATATGATTTTGGTTCTCTTTTTAATTGCACTGCTGATTGACATGTCTTACACGTGCGTGTTTGTACACTGAAGAATTGCGCAACAAAATTATCAAAAGTTTGTTTAAAATCTTCGGTTTTGAGTGTATTAATTAAATTTACTACAAACAATTTGCTAGACTTTATTTGACATTTGCCGCAGATTTTATTTTCTTTAACACTGCAAACGTCTGTTACAAGTTTTGTAAATAGCTCATTGACATTTATAGTACAATCTACAATATTATTACAATTTTCAAATATTGTACATAAAATAGCTCCTCGCTCTTGATACACGGAGTTATTAATATTCTCCATAGTGTATTTTTTGACAAACATGAAAAATATATTATCTGAATTTTCATCGATCCAGTTTTTAAACGTACTATAATTGCAAAATAAAGTAATAATGCTATCGACCATATTTTTATAATAAAACAAGAGTGATTTCGGCGCGTTAGTTCGGTCAATGTAAACTGTTAAAAAGCTATTTTGCAATTTTTTAAAAATTTTTATAAATTCCCGACGTTTCGGTCTTTGTTTTAGACCTTTTTCAAGGAAAGACTTTATAAGAATTATTCCATATTTCATTTTTGAAAATAAATTCTATCTCTTTCTGTTTCTTTTGCCCGCATTAAGATCAGTTTCTCTTACAAGGAACCAGTCGTAGTCACCCATCATTGATTCATCCCAGAATCCTTGGTAGGGTCTCTCAATGTTTTTCATCTGCTGATGAAGTCGCTCGCTATGTTCATCGATTACTACGATTACTTGGTGTAGTAATTGTGATTTGTTGGGAAGAAATCCAAAGGCGGGTGGAGGTAATGGATCTTTAAGGACTTTTTAACACCTATATTGAGAGAATAAATAAGTAAAAAACATATTACAGCAAAAGATCGATACGAATGAAATTATTAAAAACAGGTGATGCATTCATATATTTGAAGACCATTTTCCCGACACATTCCGACGCCAAGATCAAGGAAGGCGTTTTCGATGAACCGCAGATCAAAAAGTGAGCAATTTGAATTACATTTATCGCGAAATGAAGATGCCGCATTCAATTTGTTACAATTGGTCGACGCTGGCATTTTTGGAAACAATAAAAGTCTAGACTTTGTGAAAATCATCAATGATTTGCTCGAGGACTATAAGAAAATCGGTATGTAGTGCTGTTTGTAATAATTCCATTCGTATCGATCTCTTGCTGTAACATGCTTTTTACGTCTTTATTCTTTGAATATAGGTGTTAACATGTCCTTGAAAAGAAACTGATCCTTGTAAAAGGAACTGATGTCAATGCGGGCAAAAGAAACAGAAAGAGATAGAATTTATTTTAAAAAATAAAATAAAATACATTTAAATTTGGTTTCGCCAAGAAACGGGAAGAAATGAGGAAATAGGAAAAAAGTTGAAAATAGGCACTCCGACTCTATCGCCCATAACTTTATTGTTTGTGCATGGATTTTGATCAAGTTGGGTTTGTTTTCTTCGTAAAAGTGCGCGCTCTACGTAAAAAATAAGAAACTAGACGCCACATGACAATTTCTGTCTTTCAGGCTATGTAGTGAATTTTCGATTTCAATTTCGCCCCCAAAACATTACATTTTTCTTAAGTTTCGTTCGATTCCGTCTAAACTATTGATCCGATTGCAAAACACTGTAGAAATGAATTGTATGCAACTTAATTATCTTTAATTTAAGATTCATCGCGATCAAATCGGTCAACTCTAACGCGAGATATGGCCTAGAACGTCGGGTCGTCTTCTTAAAAAATTACCAAAATATTCATCGGACAATATCTCAAAAACGTATCCATAGGATTTTGTCTCATGTCGATTTTTGAGTTTAGGGGATCACCTTACATAAGAATTTCATAGTGGACCCTGGATCAAAAATAATTTTTCGGATTTTGTAAACTAGTGTAATCGAAGCGAAAAATGATGCTGTGACTGAATTTACCCTTAATTCTGTCCCGTGATAATTTGTAAGTTATAATATTAAAAATTATCTCAAGTCATTCCCGATGCAAATAATCTTTGTAAAAAGAAGTGAGATCCTCATAAAAAACTTCAAAAAAGTAAAAAAATTACGCCAAGTACATGAAATCAAATAAATATAAAAAACTATGTGAAATCAAAATGAGCTGCAAGTACATAACGGAGCTTTCCAACTGCGCTTAAGATGACACAACTTCACATACACAGCTGAAATGCTGTGTTCATACATTCCATTACTCATATCGCGGACATTTTAATTAATGCATCAAAAAGAATCCCATTTAAAAACATTGTCGTAAATAAATTAATTACCTTTTTTAAAAAAAAGGTACAAAAAAGAGCGCCAAGTATATAATCCCATCAAAAAGAATCCCATTTAAAAACATTGTCGTAAATTAATAGCTTTACAAAACTAATGATATACACAAATTGCGCCAATTATACCAATGGCTATTTATACAAACAGGACCGTTCCTGGGTTGTTGGCCGCCCAGGTGCGAAAACAATATTGCCGCCCTTATTAATTTAATATTCTTTAAGGGAGTGTCCTGCTTTATAAGGTCCAAAAAATCGAATTATTCACGAATTTTTTTGAAAGGGAAAGGAACAATTGATCTTCGTAAACTTTTAGATATATTTAAACATATATTCAAAGAGTACAAAAAAAAAATTTTTCGCATAAAATTATTAACTATGGCAGATTTATCAGCCGATTCTCGGAGCGCTTTGCCACTGCAGTCTCCAATTGGCGGGAAAGATTCTGATTGTAATTCTGGTCTGAAATGGAAAAACCAAAATGGTTTTTAATGCTCATATATTTTTCTTCTGGGTGAACTAAGAAAAAGCAGAAAAAAGATCGAAATCATGATTTTTTTTTAGTGTGATAAGAAAAATGTCTATTTTCTAGAAACAACATGTGACTTTAACGTGCTATAAAAGTGATTTAAAAATAATTTTTTAACAATCTTTTTAGTTCACATAGAAAAGAATTTAATACTGAAGAGTGTAAGCTTTGGTTTAATTCAATAGGCCGCACAGTTTTGTTGCTATCACGCCCGCCAATTTTAAAGAATCGTAAAAATGAAATTTGGAGAAATTGCGCTTTAAAGTTTTCGCTCGCGGTCGATCGCTACAATTCTCTACGTTCAACTTATAAAATCTCTAACTCACTCTGCTCTAAGACTATTCTGTACTATTACACTGCACAACTCTGCCGTTTTGATTGTCTTTAAAAGTAATGATCGACGAATGGGGACGCATCAAAGGGTGAAGCACGCGCCCGTGTCCGGCCGAGCGCTCGCACGGATACTCGCCGTTTCCCTGCTCTCGGTTCTGTATCTTTAAAAATACTTCGAATTGGCCGCTATAACTTTGTGAATACATTCTTGGATAGTTTATCTATCGATTTAGACAATAAAAAAAAATCGATTTTTTGGACCTTATAAAGCAGGACACTCCCTTAATTAAGAATTTGATATGCAGTGCTTACTTTTACATCTATATATACAAAAAAATGTATTAACCAATATTAAGCAGATATATTTTTATTTTATTTTATACAAATAAATATTTCAATACCAATAAATATTTTATTCAAAATACTTGGCGCTGCGAAACCGAAGAAATGTTAAAATAATTGTCTTAGTATTAATAATTTGCAATAATTCCCTTACAGGCTAAAATAGATCTAGAGACGCGGTAGCGTCTCGACGCCAAGTACATGAAAAAGACACCCTATATATGTCGACTGTCGCTACCGCTATCATTTACTCGTCCCTGGGATACTCCAACCTAACTTTTAAACTTATGTCATTAATTATGTCATGACGCCTGCAATATTTTCTAAATTTAAAGGCATTTTTCTTATGTAAACCGCATATCAGCTTTCGAATAAGACCAATTTCAATAAAATCGGTCCACGCATGACCGAGATATCATAATATCGTCTCGATGGAACTGTCAGAAACGGTCAATTTTAAGATTTTTCTTCTTCTCCTGATTCTCCAAGAAATTTTTCGTCAACCATAATACGTATATACGCGTTACGCGCACACCTTCAGCCAAAACGAAACTAACACATGTTTCGTTCGTCGACTCCTGGTACGTGTTACACGCACACCTTCAGCCAACAGAAACTAACTCATATTTCGTTCGTCAATCGCTATCTTCACTATGCAATCTCCTCCAAATTTTGACAGTTTACCGTCAAGATATAACCAAGTTATAAACGTGTTTTTACAAGTATGTATCGTTGTACCATTGAATTGCAATCAAAATGCAGTCTCAAACACAAGGTAAGTTGCCGAAATTTGAATTGCGCCATGTGTGAATATCATCAAACTGTTTTTTATTTGTTTAATAAACTGAGGATTTTATGTATATATATATATATATATATATATATATATATATAGATAACACTATAAGTTTACAGTCATTTCTGTAGACTCCGCTATGAAATTCTTATGTAAGGTGTTCCCCTAAACGCAAAAATCAACACGAGATAAAATCCTATGGATACGTTTTTGAGATATTATTAGAAATTTTTAGAAAAATAGCCGTATTTTTAACCTTAAAATTATTATTATTATATTAATTAATAAATTAGTTTCTTCAGCTTCGATCCTCTGTTACCTTCTTGTATGTGCTTGTTTTATATCTGAAAATTCAAATTTAAATAAACCAATTCCATCAATCCCAATTATCCGAAGTTTATTTGTAGTTTACACATAGGTAGTAATATAATCAGTGAAAATAAATTTAAATGTATTATATTTCGTTTTTGAAAATAAATTCTATCTCTTTCTGTTCGGTCAACTTTAACGCGAGATATGGCCTAGAACGTCGGGTCGTCTTTTTAAAAAATTACCAAAATATTCATCGGACGATATCGCAAAAATGTATCCATTGGATTTTGTCTCGTGTCGATTTTTGAGTTTAGGGGATCACCTTACATAAGAATTTCATAGTGGAGCCTGGATCAAAAATAATTTTTTGGATTTTGTAAACTAGTGTAATCGAAGCGTAAAATGATGCTGTGACTGAATTTACCCTTAATTCTGTCCCGTGATAATTTGTAAGTTATAACATTAAAAATTATCTCAAGTCATTCCCTATGCAAATAATCTTTGTAAAAAGAAGTGAGATCCTCATAAAAAAACTTCAAAAAAGTAAAAAAATTACGCCAAGTACATGAAATCAAATAAATATAAAAAAATATGTGAAATCAAAATGAGCTGCAAGTACATAACGGAGCTTTCCAACTGCGCTTAAGATGTCACAACTTCACATACACAGCTGAAATGCTGTGTTCATACATTCCGTTACTCATATCGCGGACATTTTTATTAATGCATCAAAAAGAATCCCATTTAAAAACGTTGTCGTAAATTAATTAATAGCTTTATAAAATTAATGATATAAAAAAATTGCGCCACTTATAAAAATGGCTATGTATACAGAGAAAAAAATGTATTAAATAATATTAAGCAGATTTATTTTTATACAAATAAATATTTCAATACGAATAAATATTTTATTCAAAATACTTGGCGCTGCGCTCCGAACTGGTGTTGCTAAACTGAATAAATATGTATAAATTGCATTAAATCTTTTTCTTTCTTGGGCGTGCGTTCGTGCATGTGTATATGTGTGCGTGTGCATATGCTACGTATGATATTAGAATTAAATATATGTAGAATAAATTTGACTGCGTTTCTAATATGTGTATGTATATGTTTACGTATTTTAGATTGTAAGGGAGTTATTGTAAATTACTAATACTAAGACAATTAACATTTCTTTCGGTTTCGCAGCGCCAAGTATTTTGAATAAAATATTTATTCGTATTGAAATATTTATTTGTATAAAAATAAATCTGCTTAATATTATTTAATACATTTTTTTCTCTGTATACATAGCCATTTTTATAAGTGGCGCAATTTTTTTATATCATTAATTTTATAAAGCTATTAATTAATTTACGACAACGTTTTTAAATGGGATTCTTTTTGATGCATTAATAAAAATGTCCGCGATATGAGTAACGGAATGTATGAACACAGCATTTCAGCTGTGTATGTGAAGTTGTGACATCTTAAGCGCAGTTGGAAAGCTCCGTTATGTACTTGCAGCTCATTTTGATTTCACATATAAACATATACATATACATATTATATTAGAAACGCAGTCACATTTATTCTACATATAATTAATTCTAATATCATACGCAGCATATGCACACGCACACGCACACATACACACATTCACGATCGCACGGACAAGAAAGAAAGAAAAAGATTAATGCAATTTATACATATTTATTCAGTTTATCAACACCAATTCGGAGAGCAGCGCCAAATATTTTGAATAAAATATTTATTGGTATTGAAATATTTATTTGTATAAAGTAAAATAAAAATATATCTGCTTAATATTGGTTAATACATTTTTTTTGTATATATAGATGTAAAAGTAAGCACTGCATATCAAATTCTTAATTAAAGAATATTAAAATAATAAGGGCGGCAATATTGTTTTCGCACCTGGGCGGCCAACAACCCAGGAACGGTCCTGTTTGTATAAATAGCCATTGGTATAATTGGCGCAAGTTGTGTATATCATTAGTTTTGTAAAGCTATTAATTTACGACAATGTTTTTAAATGGGATTCTTTTCAATGGGATTATATACTTGGCGCTCTTTTTTGTACCTTTTTTTTAAAAAAAGGTAATTTTGTGCAGATTTCACACATTTTGTAGTACTAATTACAGGAGAATATGTAGCCCGCCACAGAAGAAGTACAAGTGCCAAATGGCATCATTCTTCTTTCAGCTGTTCCATAGCGTGGTAATTTTTGTTGGCTTATTTATTTATTATCATTTTTTGTAAGAACAAAATATAAAGATCTTTAGCGCCTTTGGGCCATTGCCTTTTTTTAATTTGCACGTCATCAGCTTCAATCCAACTACTAGTCTTTCCTTCTTCTTTACATATACTGGTGTAATGGCCATCCTCAATACATGAACCACTATAATGAAATATAGCATTCATAACTTTATATGATTGTCCAGCTATTAATACTTTGGTTGTGGTAAATTGAACCCGAATTATAAAATTCCAACCAGAAAGAAGTTGTCAAATAATTTACTGAATGCAAAATTTCAAGATTATAAAAAATCAATAACCAGTGTGGAATCTAAACATTCAGTTCTACTTTTAGATGGTTGGAAAAATTCATCATCCAACAATAAATATGTAGTTGCAATTCTGAATTGAAGTGATAACAGGTACATTTATCTTGATGCCTGGAATTTCAGTTGTATCAGAGAAACTGGTGAAGCATTAAGAGAAGTTGTTAATCAATGTATGACAATGGCGCAAGAACAATTTAATTTAAATATTATATGCAGTAATAACAGACAAATGTCCATGCGAAAAACAATCAATGTATGGCACATGACTTGTAGTAGCCACAGTGCGAATTTATTATGCAAATCATTATTAGATAAGGATTTTACTGCTAAAGTGAACAATTTATTAAAAGAGTTTAAGTCTCCAGCTCTGGAATCCCAGGTATTAGCTCTTGGTGGTCAGAGAATAATTTTAGCTGCTGAGACTCGTTGATGCAGCTATCGAGATACAGTATTGTCTCCGTATTTGCTCGCTGGTCGGGACCGGCGGTGAGCATATATTCCGTACAGAGTCCTAATTCCGAGTGTTCATTTCTCGCTTCTTTCTGGCCGAAGGGAGGAGCGAGATGGAACGCTTTGCGTGCGCGACCGGCGTGCGCGATGGTCGCGCGCATGCGTCGAGCAGTCATAGCGCTCGTGCCCGTCGCGCACGCAACGCGTTCTATCTCGCTCTGGCCTTCGCCGGACAAGAGTGAAACAAAAGTGGTGGGGATAGCGACAAGCTTGTATCCCGTGCATAAACTCAAGCAAATACGGAGACAATACTGTACCTTTAGAAGATGTGTTAGGAATTTGGAACCTATGCGTCTTGTTGCTAATGCAGAGAATAGCAATATAAAAGATGAAATAAGAAAGAATATTATATTTCATACTTAAGTTAAATTCATTTTATTAATAAATCAATATCTAATGATTTAAAAATTGATATAAAAACTAAAAACCGTCATTGAAATGTTAAGGGTTTATTAAGGAAAAGTATGCGTATACATTATAAAAATACAAACTTTATTTTATTATTTTATTAATTACCACATTTGGTACGTAAGTAATATTAGTCATATAAACTAGGCAGAACAGCTAGTATCACAGTGGTTATGAGTAAAGTGACTGACACTAGCTAGGTTACGTTGACTAGCAACCTGAACGTAGATGCTTTTTGATTTTTTCGTACTGCGTGAATTGGCGGTACATTTCCTCACCCTTTCATGCTCCCCTCTTGCCCACACTTGACGATGGAGAAAAATCTCTTAACGTAAAATTCGCCAAATTGGAACTTTGCATTGAAATATCTCAGCTCATAAGGCACGTAGGAACAAAACGAAGACATTTTTCTTATGTAAATCAAACCCAAGCTATCCATTAAGTCCATTAAAAAGCTAATCGGATCAGCCGTTATTGAGATTCGGTAATCTCAGGGTTCTTGGTAGCGGGTCGCGGCGTAATACACTCCGTGTTCGTGCTGCGCATATATATATATATATATATATATATATATATATATATATATTATATACTTGGCGCGAGACACTACCGTGTCCATTGATAGCTTTACAAAATTAATGATATAAAAAAATTGCGCCACTTATAACAATGGCTATGTATACAAAGAAAAAAATGTATTAAATAATATTAAGCAGATTTATTTTTATACAAATAAATATTTCAATACGAATAAATATTTTATTCAAAATACTTGGCGCTGCGAAACCGAAAGAAATGTTAATTGTCTTAGTATTTGTAATTTACAATAACGCCCTTACAATCTAAAATACATAAACATATACATACACATATTAGAAACGCAGCAAATTTATTCTACATATATTTAATTCTAATATCATACGTAGCATATGCACACGCACACATATACACATGCACGAACGCACGCCCAAGAAAGAAAGAAAAAGATTTAATGCAATTTATACATATTTTTCAGTTTAGCAACACCAGTTCGGGGCGCAGCGCCAAGTATTTTGAATAAAATATTTATTAGTATTGAAATATTTATTTGTATAAAAATAAATCTGCTTAATATTATTTAATACATTTTTTTCTTTGTATACATACCCATTGTTATAAGTGGCGCACTTTTTTTATATCATTAATTTTGTAAAGCTATTAATTTATTTACGACAATGTTTTTAAATGGGATTCTTTTTGATGCATTAATAAAAATGTCCGCGATATGAGTAATTGAATGTATGAACACAGCATTTTAGCTGTGTATATGAAGTTGTGTCATCTTAAGCGCAGTTGGAAAGCTTCGTTATGTACTTGCAGCTCATTTTGATTTCACATATTTTTTTATATTAATTTGATTTCATGTACTTGGCGTAATTTTTTTACTTTTTTGAAGTTTTTTATGATAATCTATACAGCAAGGGAATCTGGTATCGATATGTCTGCTAGGAATGGCGGCTGACTCTCGAATGACTCCTTGACAGGCGATCGATACGATCGCCTTCTTCTTGCCTTCTGTTGTCTTCGTCGCGAGCACCAGCGGGCCATGGATCCTATCCATCGGGTGCTCGCAACAATATATTCATAAAAACTTTCCGTCGTCATCCATCCGTTTTCTGATATTCCTATGCCCAATCTACTTGGGCAATTTTCTAGATTTTTTTTGGTACACTGTCCTTGTATTTGTACATTATCATAGGAGGAGCTCGAGAGCCCTGAGCATTATACATGAACAAAGCTGTTAGGCTCTTCTTTTCATTGCCACCTACTACTTTATAAACTGAACGGGTTCCTTTCTGTGTTAAAACTCTATCTGTTTTGGGCAACAATTGCATACTTGTTTCATCGCAATTGTATACCCTAGATGGATATACATTAAGTAAGTTTTTGTTCTCCAAATAAATTCGGATTTCCTCAAACCAATTTCTACAGTCCTCTTCTGTTACTAAAGCCCTATTAATAGTTAGATGCTGAGCAGTTCGCATAACTAAATTGGGATATCGCCTTAAAAAGGCTTCATACCAATGACGGCCTGGCCTTCCATCTGTAAAGGGAGTTGCTTTTCGCAACTGAGTTACATATGATTGCACGCTGTCGAATAATTCATTTTTAGTCACTGGATAACCCCTTTCAGCTCTGTATATGACTCAGTTGCATATGTTACGTCCTGAAGGGACTTTTCAATAAATCATTCCGAGCGGCTGGAATGATCTATCGGGTTCTTACTCTGTTTAAGTGCTAAGGCACACCTTGACTATACTTACCGGGGAAGCATATGGAGAAAAGGGGGTTCAATGAATGGTTGATTCGGAAATTGAGGATAAAACATAAGAGTTAAATATATTCTTGATAAGATAGAATCTGCTTACATACCCTTGGGACGGCGCTCCGTCCCAGCTGTCGCTCGCTGTGCTCTCTGGAAGCACACGGCACGCTTGCCGTCTAAGGTTTCGCTCGCTCTCGGGGTCTCTGGCCCGAGCGTAGGTCGTGGTCGCTCGCTGTGCTCTCGGATGGCACTCGGAAGGCGGTGAACTGACGCCCGTCGTACCGCACTGTCTCTAAACGTCGGATAATAACGCGGTCCTACGTCGGTCACGATTGACGCGAAGGGCTCTCCCGGCTAGGCCGTTCTCGGTATGTCGGATGGAGTTACTCTTCGGACGAATTACTATCGGCCGATCGTGCTTCGCGGAATCTATCCGGAGACGGGGTCGCGGTATCTGGACGGTCCTTTAGTCAGTTGCGACTTCCTCGTTCGAGCTCCCGAATTCGAATCCCTTATCCCTGCTTGTCGATCCCCGTTCTCGGCCGTGCCTCGATCAGTCCTCGGGAATGGGGGAAACTGCCCCGTCGGCAGTTATCGCTCGCTGCACGCGTCGGAAATATCCGGGCCCGGACCGCGGAAGGTCACGTTGTCCCTACTGTCGCTACGCGGCTCAGCGCAACGTGACTGACACGCGCGAGGCGATTCCGCTGAATCGCCGTTTACGGAATAAAGCGACGCGCGGACAGCAAGCACGGAAAGGGCCAGAAGGGCCCATGTAACACCTCCCTACCTAGACATGAACTGGTCTCGAGAGGCCATTTCATGAACACGCGCGAAGCTGTCGTCGCGTACGCTTTACCTCACGTCTTAAAATTATGACTAACTATTCGCTCGCTATTAAGACTAAGGGGAACGTAAGGGGGTAATCATAAATGAGACATTATTAAGCGAGAAAAGGAAACAATATATTGTTACATAAATTACTTGTTAAACAATAAGAAAAGTAGAAGAGAAAAAAAAAGGGGGGGTAGGGGTCCTGTTGGCCCTGGTAATTGGGCGGCGCCCTGCTGCGAATTTAACAAAAACGAAAAGAATTACAATTTTATCGCGACACTTTGACGTTTACAGTTTGTTGCGTATTTACCTAGTGCGAGGGGTAGTTTTTCCTTATTCCGCCCCAGCTGGAAGGATCCAGGGGATGTCCCTTGGCTTGGGCGGTTCCAACGGTCGGGGCGCCTCCAGTATTGGGAAAGACGCGAGGTAACGTGGCTCGGCGTTCTGTATTGCCCGGATGCACCCTGTACAATTCCCGGGTGTCGTCCATTTCAGGTGCCGCCCCCGGCACTGCACGCATTTTGTTAGCGCGACGGCTCTCCCTTCTTCTGCCAGCCAGTGCACGGGGATCTTGTTAAAGTTGTTGAAATTCTCCGGCGGATTGACCCATGCGCAGGCCGCACACAATGTCTGGGTCTTATAGGCCCAGACTCGGCCGTCCTTTCCGGTGAGGTCTTGTTCAGGCCGCACGCACAGTCTCCGCCCGAAAGGCGCGTGTAATTTGCGCGGGAGAACCACTTCGGCCAGCGTCGATCGCGTAAATTTTGTATCATTAAATCTCGGCGTTGTCGCGTTCATTTTTTTTTTGAGATTGAATATTGCGTGAAATTTGTATAACGACTGTGACTCGCTTCGTTTATGTGCTATCTTATATGCTATTATCCCTACCATCTAGTTTTCAGCAGCAGAGCGCCTCGCGGGGGTCGGTTCTTAGCCTAACGCGCGGGGTTTTTTGCTGCTATCAGCAAACTATGGTCTAAAATACTTCAAAGTACGGCTCGGAACCCGCGAAACTTCTCGCTCGCTCTACGTGGGTTCTTTCTCTTGTCCTCGTGGATGGTATAACGGGTAGGTCGGGAGGAAAAGATGTGATAGCAAGAGGACGGGGTCTGGAGATTATCTGAGGAGGAGGGCGGGGTGGTACCATTTCTATGTTAACTTTTGTCTCTTTCCTTAAGGGCTCGCGATGTTGAGTCCGGTGTGCCCTCCAAAAACGGTATCCAATCCAGACGATAATGATGATTATAAAGGTTCCTCCCAATCCTGGTAGTCCATAGGTGACGTATGTAGATAGATTTTCGGTTCGGTGGTGGGTGGCAATCTCCCTTGCCTGCCTTTCTATGTCATCCAATGCGATTTCGGTTGCCTTCGCATGAGAGTCTTGAAGAAACCCCTGTAATTCCTTTTCCTGATGGTCAGCCAATATTTTCACGTGATGTTCCGTAAGGGTAGGTAAGATTTCGGAAATATTTATGCCTATGGATGGTTTGTATATCGTTGTCAATGCTTCGGTATCGACTCCGGAAGCCCATATCTGATCGGTCCCGATTTTGGCCTGGCAATCCCTCCTTAATTGCAGTATTCCGGCACCCTGGAGCATTTCATATCCAGCCGCGTGCTTATTGCATTGTACTTGCATCGCCATGGTGCCCTTGATAGAATATAGCCAGGTGTTGGGTGCGACCATTTTCTTGAGGAAGGTTCGTTTTCCTATTACGTTCGTTTGAATATTACAGCCGGGCCATTTGATGTTTTGTGGTTTTAATAAGACATCCGTCTCACAACAAGGTGCCTTTTCCAAATCTTGAAGTGGTACGCTGAGTTCGCACATGTACATCCGATGGTGTTTCCTGCATCCCGTGATGTAGCTTTCGTCCGGCATGAAGTATTGTGCGTTGATTCGGCTGATTGCCATATACGGTGCTCTTGGTTTGATAAATATTGGGGCAGAGACGTTGGTTGATATGGTTTGAAATGACGGGCAGGGTTGAATGTAATAAAGATCGAAAGGAATTTGGTCTAATAAAGGGATGTCGAGTGACAAGATGATTCGACCCTGTGAAAAAGCTACATTTAATTTGGTCACCCCTTGTAACTGCTCGGAGGTTAATTCTTCCGTAGTCAGCGGGAATTCATATGGCGTGGTTTCGCGGATTCGTTCGCAGGTCCGCGCTAGCTGACTCGGGGAAAGAACGGCCGGATGTAAGATACCGAGTTTCGCAAATGTGAGCGCGTCGGTGATCACGATCAGTGCGATCACGTATTCGTCCACGTGCCTGGTTAATAGGAATGTCCATGACGAAAAAGCTGATTCCAATTCTAATTTTGTTTCGCGCTCGTCCAATTGACGGGTTCCCGACGCTATTTCTTTGATTTTGTCGCCCATGTTTAACGCGGCGTTCATTACAGATTTTAACGTTTTGTGTATGTCCTGGAATTCCGATTTTATAATATGCGTTTGATTTCCTAATAATTCGGCGAGATGATTTTGATCTTTATACAGTTTATCAATTTCCTTATTATAATATTGCGCGTCGTCGCTGTCCAGGGTTCCAAAGAGGGCCTTACTTAGAGATCCAATGAATCCCAGTGGTACCGATCGTTTGGTACGTTGGAGCGGTTGTTTTCCTAGTATGCTCAGTAGCAGTTTTTCGTAGCGTATGCCATCGCGGAGTTTTCGTTGCAGGGCTGCGTCGAGGTCGTCAGCCGGACAAGACGTCCAATTATAAGTTGCGCATAATGCTTTCATCTTGTTTATTTGGGGTTGAGTTTGTGGTCGCGATATTAGTACTTCCGCGACTTCGATACTCGTGACCAGTCTCCATTGAGTGTGGAAAACTCGGAGAGGCCGGATCTGTTCGTAGTACACCCCCGGGTTGGGGTTTAAAGGTGCTATTCGATAATCCCCGTCAATAATACTAGTAGTGGAGCCCGTCCATAGGAATGTGAAAAAGATCAGGCCATATCCGTCCATGGTGATCGTTAGTATTAGTACGAAGATTTTTCGAAAATGCCCTTCGTATATGGGGCTTCGATTGTTTAATAACGGATTGCTGTACGAAAAACAAATGAAATAATAGGGAGGAGAGGAAGGAATCTGGTTAACGGAGCGTGGGACCGCGGTTACAAGAATTTGCTAAATAAGCTGTCTCGCCGGGCCGTTGTAAACTTAAACCTTTCGAATACGCTCCATTGGCGTCAAGGCGGTTTATCTTTGATATAAGCATGTTTCAATTTATCGAAATGTTTGATGATTTGCCGGCCCTCATCCGAAATCAGGATTGCATTGTTCTGATCAGTGATTGCTTTTATTTCGTAAGGGCCTATGTAATATGGGTCGAATTTATGGAGCCGTGGTTCTTTTAGTACGTAAACTAGGTCGCCTTCCGCGAATATGATTCGGTTACTCTTTCGGTCGTAGATCTTTTTCGAACGAGATTTGCTAGTGTCCAAGTTGGATCGCGTTGTCTTTCGGATTTCATCTAATCGCTCTACCAAATTTTGTACGTATGTTGGGTACGTCAGTAACTCGTCGCGGGACATAGGCGTAAACGGGTCTCGAGCTAATTGTCCGAAAACCACCTCGTACGGGGTAAATTTCGTCGCCTCGTGTATCGAGGTGTTATATGAGTACATGGCGAATGGGAGGAGCAAATCCCAATCTTCATATCTTTCTAGGTAATGTTTTAAATATTCAGTCAAAACGATGTGGCTTCGTTCTAGGGAACCGTTAGTCTGAGGTCGGTATCCCGATGTAGTTACGTGTTGAATTTTGAAGGTTTGAGCTATTCCCTGTACGATATTATTAATGAAACTCGTGCCGCGGTCCGTTAGTATTGCACGCGGTGCACCGAAGATCGCGATAAAATAGCGTGATAACGCGTCTGCCACGGTAGCGGCTCGTATGTCGGGTAATGGCACGGCCATACAGAATTTGGATAACTGACATTGCATTGTGAGTACATGACGATTTCCGCTAGGAGTAGGGGGAAGCGGGCCTACGGTGTCTAGGGCTAGTTTATCAAAGGGTTTCGCAGGTGTATCGGTGATTAACATCGGTTCCCGGGTTTTGATTCGCACGAGCTTTTGTTCTTGACAGCTCTGGCAATTACGTATGTAATTCTCTACATCCTGATGTAAGTGCGGCCAGTCAAACAAATTGCGTATGCGTCGATACGTTTTCGTTATACCCTTATGCCCTCCTATCATGGTTTCATGGTAGTGGCGGATGATGTCTTCCCGTTCATCTTCTGGCGGTAATTTCACTTGCCCGGAACAAATTATAATTGAGACGGGCGTGCATTTGAAAATACTTTTGCAATGTTTTCGGAGCGTTTCAGCATCGAATCGGTGTAAGGTTTCTCCATGCGCCGCTATTCGAAACGAGCGGACACGCTCGCCTTCCACGACGTCCCTGAGCGCCATTAGTGCTGATACCAGCTCTCGCTCTCCCATTTCGTGGTAGAAGCTTCGTGCTCCAATAATGCTAAAAATTTTCCCTATCTGGTTATGAGTTATTATCACACGATTTAGAAAGAACTCTTCAGGCGTTAATTTCGTTTCGTCTAGGAGACCGGTTGCTATTAAGGTTTTACAAATCGAACTAGTTAGTATTCTATCCAATGATATAAAATGAGCGTAATTGTCAGGGGAGGATGTAAGTGTAGTCCTTACGATTTTTACTAGACATTTCGTTGGTTGAGCTTCGTCTGTCGAGGTGTCGATCGCGTTTCTCTGGTATTCAAACGATTTCTGTGGATTCTTTTGAAAATAAGGGAGGTCCTTGAATGGCCCCGCAGCTGTTCCGTAACTTTCCGACGATTCGAGTGATTTAATTACATGGGATGTTGGGCTCATGCCCGAGTCTTGTCTCGGAGGTGGTTGATTGTCTAATTCTTCCATTGTTGTATCCTTTGGCCCTATCATGGTTGATTGCGGAACGTCCAGGGTTTCCTCATAGAGAGGTACACCCCACGACACTCGCTTCCCAGGGCCCGAGCGTAGCCTTTTCCTCTCAGAACTTTCCTTCCTTTCGCACGGGGGGCCTTTAAGGATGGTGGTTCCCATCCCCAGCTGCGGGCCCTCTGGGGTATTAATGGTCTCCATGGTGGGGGCCAAGTCGACTCCTTCTATATAGTCCCACTGAGGTGGTTCGGCCAAACTTTTCAAAAATTCCCATTGGTCTTCCGTTTGCCCAGCGCCCGGGCCTTCCCTTATCCTCAGGGAGTAGTCTGGTTCGAAGTTTTCGAACTCCTGTGTAAACGGGCCTTCGGCAGAGTCACCACCTAGGGTGGTGGATTTTTCGGTCGCCCACTCCAGATCCTCGTGTTCATCCAGGAATTCGGGCATTCCCGCTTGTGCGGCTGCTGTGTCCAGAACGGTAGAGTTGGCGTTGCCTACCAGACGGCCGGTGTTATCCCCTTTTGTCGGTGGCAGCTCCTGGCCTAGTTCCTGTCCCTCTAATGTGGAATCATTTCCGAAGTCGAATGACGGCGGCTCTTCATAATTTGGTCTTGGCCTGCCTTGACGACGCGCTCCTGCACGCGTCGCTATACCCTCATTATCACTTGTTTGTGGGGTTTCTTTTGAGATTAACGGAAAAGCGTGTGAGACCGGATTTCGCGATAACGCGTCTGCGTTGGCGTTTACTCGGCCGGGTTTATAGATGATTTCGTAATTATAATCAGCAAGCGTAATTTTCCATCGGGCGAGTCGCGATACCGGGTCCTTTACCGAGAATAACCATTGTAACGGCCGGTGGTCAGTTACCAAGAAAAACTTTCGTCCATAGATATACGTGCGGAATAGTTTTACAGCGTAGATTATCGCAAGGCATTCCTTTTCTGTGGTTGAATAGTTTTCTTGTGCGGGGTTAAGTACCTGCGAGGCGTACGCTATCGGCGGGTCCTCCTTTTGTGCCTTGACTCAAAACCGCGCCGACAGCTATGTCGGAAGCGTCCGTTGTGATGATAAATGGTTCGTCGAAGTTTGGATAGTGTAGGACCGGCTCCTTACAGAGTACATCGCGTAGGTCCTCGAAACTTTCCTGTTGTTTTTCAGTCCAAAGAAATGGAATTCTCGGGCTAGTCAAACTTGTGAGAGATTTAGCGCGTTTTGCCATATCTGGAATAAAACGGCGGTAGTAATTTACAAGGCCTAGGAATTGCTTCAAATTTTTTCGAGTTTTAGGCACGGGGAATTCAGCGACGGCCTTGATCTTTTCCGGATTAGGTCGTACGCCGTCAGCTGCTATTATATGGCCCAGATATATGACTCTGTCCTTCAAGAATTTGGCCTTCTCCGTCTGTAGGATTAAGTTATGCTCGCGTAAGCGTTCGAAGAATCTCTCAAGTCGGTGTTCGTGTTCCGCGAGTGTACGCGAATACACGACCACATCGTCTAGATACACGAATCATTCCTTTCCTATTAGCCCTCTCAAAACGTGGTTCATTAAACGTTGGAAGGTAGCCGGAGCGTTTTTTAATCCAAACGGCATGCGGAGGTACTCATAGTGTCCGTCGGGGGTAGT
This sequence comes from Andrena flavipes, assembly GCA_963971345.1. Lineage (NCBI taxonomy): Eukaryota > Metazoa > Arthropoda > Insecta > Hymenoptera > Andrenidae > Andrena > Andrena flavipes. The sequence goes on along the minus strand of OZ020482.1, from coordinate 26,871,314 downwards.
AAACGCGGTTTTTGCTCGATCCTCAGGAGCCATAGGGATTTGGTGGAAACCGTTAGCTAAGTCGAAAACTGAGAAATATTGGGCCCCACCTAATCTATCAAGAATGTCCGAGATTCGTGGTAGGGGAAAGCGGTCATCAATCGTTTTGGCGTTTAAAGTTCTGAAATTCGCTACCACCCTATAGCGCTTGTTTCCCGCCTCGTCGGCCTTTTTCGGGACAACGTGCAGGGGCGAGTTATGCGGTGATGACGAAGGAGCGATTATTCCCAACTCTTCCAGATTATGCGTTTGTTTAGCAATTTCCTCGTCCATTAACGGTGAATGTGGGTATTGGCGAGTGAACACGGGCGTTGAATCGGTCAACGGGATAGTATGCTCTATAGATGTTGTTTGGCCCAACGGGTCTCCGGGTACGAAAAATCTATCTTAATACCGTACAACTAAGTTTTCGATGGTCTGACGCGGTCCCGGGTCTAATTCTTCCAATTTCAGCGTTTCGATTATGTGTTGTAATCGCTCCCCGGTAGGTTTTTGCTCGACACGGTAATTTCCCAAATCCTGATCTTCGTTGCCGTCGAAATCTTCTTCGGGAAAGGGGAAGGGAAAATCCCGCTCGTCGTCTTCGGGGCAGCAAAAGTTTATATGTTCGCCGTTTGACTCTAATGCTAATGGTTCGTTTGGACGTGTTAATACGCCCTTACGATTCTGTTTGCATGCCGTTAACGCATCTTCCAATTCTGCCGAATTGGAGAAAACCACGGGGCGGATTGGGTGTTTCGCTGTTACCATCGTACGTAGATGATACGAGACGATGGCTTCCTCCTGAAGCAGATACGGACTCCCGACCAGACCGGCAATCCCCTCAGGTAAATTAGGCATGCTCAGTACGTGGAATAACGCCCAGTTACCGTTTACCTTTAATGCAGTCGTCCCTAATGTCAAGACTTTCCCATTTAATCCGTTAATTTCGAGGGGTGTAGTGCTTATGACAACGGCCCTTGAGCTCGCGGAACCTATATCTAACAGGTTCAATGATGAACCCGTGTCTACTATGAATTCTGCCTCGCCGTTCTCCAATTGTTCGGCCTTGACCCGGATGCGGGGGGACTCCGCGAGTATGAGTCCCGTTGCTGGTTCTGATTTTGGGGCGATCTTGGCGGTGGTGATCTTTGGGCCTGCGAAGAGGACCCGCCCGCCTCGTTCCGGTCGAACGGGCGGGCGCGCTGGGAGTTTAAATGATTGCGATTTTCTGGGTACGACTCGTATTCCGTCGTTCTTGGCGTGCCCTGAGGTTCGTTTCCTCTTGGTTCCGATGATTCGCGAGGTTGATAACTTTCGGTTTCGCGTGGATGATATCTTTCCGTATCGCGAGAATCGTAGTGTCGGGGTTCATATCTTTCCGACTCCTGGGGTTGGTACCTTCCTGGTTCACGAGGCTGATATCCGCGAAATTCACGAGGTTGATACGATCTAGCACCACGTGATCGCGTCTGCCTGTTATTCCAAAATCTCCCGCGTGGGGGTCTTTCACTGTGATCGTACAGCCTACCTTCATAATCCAACGGGCGTTCGCCTTGCCTCGTCAGCAAGGCTCTTGGATTGTACTCCAGCGTCGGGTAGCGATAATAAGGCTCCCGATAATATTCGTCTCGATAGCGGAGGGAGCTATACGCGGAGTACGGGGAAGAGGGTTCGTAATACAAGTCCTCCTCGCGCGGTTGTCTCCATTCGGTCCATCTACGCTGGGGGTCGTACGGTGACGGGGGACGCGCGCTAGTAGGGTGCCCGTACATCTCATCGCGTGGCAAACCGGACAATTCCTGTTCTCGTCTTTGGGCGTGTAAGGCCAAATCGAACGCGTCGTCCAAAGATTCGGGATTAGACAAAGCTACTTTAGTCGAAATTCTTTGAGGTAATGCTGTGATAAATGAGGTTCGGGCCAAGCGCTCCACGTCCCTAATGGTCCTATCGACGTTCTCTCCGATTAATTCTCTTGCTCTCACGGTCACCTGTCGGTACAGGCGGCCCACGCCATGAATAAAATCTATTAGACGCTCCCGGGGAAACATGCTTATACGTTCTAGTTCCAGTCGGAGCTCCTCATAACCGCGGCATGGGGAATATCGGACCCTTAGAAGGGAGAGCAGGTCGGACACGCTTTGACAACCTTTCCCCTCGACATAGTATCTAATAGGATCCTTTAATTTATATATGAGCTCGGTCAGGAAACGTTGTTCCTGACCAGGTGGAACATCCAATTTTGTTAATTCTTTGCACTTATTTTTCTCAAGAATGGCAGTGACAAATTTTTTCATGACTCCCAAACAGATGAGATGCATATACTCAAAGGGTACATGAGTTACCATGTTGAAATTCAAATATGCAAGGGCTGATTCCCTATTTCGTAAATGATGATTTTGATCAGTTGCATATAAATACTCGATGTTAGAGCGATGTTCATTGAAAATGGATAAGAAACACATTGTTCTTTGAATGGACTGTCCAACCACTTTGCATTTTGAGCATGGACTGGTAGAATTATGTCCTTTATGGTTTAAAATAAATGCACGAGCAGGTGCATCTGCTATTAATGCCCTGATGTAAAGTGGAATGTATTTTCCTTTCCATTTCACCCCATTTTCAGCAGAAATAGCTAAAAATTCGTGATTGAAATCATTAAAAAATTCGACTGAATTATCAGTTTTTTTTACACCAACATATCGACGTGCGTTACGAAAAGTAGCATGTTTCAATTTTCTTACGAAAACTAGCACGTTTCAGTTTGCCACGAAAAGAAGCACGTTCCATCGTTTCTGACGAATATCAGCACGTTTGGTCTTTCGCCGCGAAGACTAACACGTTTGACTGTCTCGCCACGAAGAACAGCACGTTTCGTACTGTTGCGACGAAAACTAGCACGTTATACTGTTGCGACGAAAACTAGCACGTTATACTGTTCCGCCACGAAAACTAGCACATTTGGGAATTTGTGGCGAAAACGAACATATTATCCGGTTTTGCCACGAAGAATAGCACGTTTTGGATTAAAAATCAAATCGTGTCGGTTGATGCGATATAAATTTTTTTTATAGCCGATCATTCAGATTTGTTTCTTTTTATCGCTACAAATGGTAAATACATACTCCTTTTCGTGGCAAACCACTTTAACGTGTTAGTTTTCGCAGCGATAGACGAAACATGCTATTTTTCGTGACAAACCGCTCAAACATGCTAGTTTTCGCAGCGAGAACCGAAACGTGACAGTTTTTGCGGCAAACCGCTCAAACGTGCTAGTTTTCGCAGCGAAAGACGAAACGTGATAGTTTTCGTGGCAAACCGCTCAAACGTGCTAGTTTTCGTAGCAAAAGACGAAACATGCTATTTTTCGTGGCAAACCGCTCAAACGTGCTAGTTTTCGCAGCGAAAACCGAAACGTGATAGTTTTTATGGCAAACCGCTCAAACGTGCTAGTTTTCGCAGCGAAAGACGAAACGTGATAGTTTTCGTGGCAAACCGCTCAAACGTGCTAGTTTTCGTAGCAAAAGACGAAACATGCTATTTTTCGTGGCAAACCGCTCAAACGTGGTAGTTTTCGCAGCGAAATCCGAAACGTGCTAGTTTTCGCAGCGAAATCCTAAACGTGCTAGTTTTCGTAAGAAAATTGAAACGTGCTACTTTTCGTAACGCACGTCGATATACACTAGGGTGGCTCTAACTTTCGACTTTTTAATTTTCCTCGGGGCACACCCCAGAATGGTTCCAAATAATTAAAAAAAAATCCCTGTAAAGTTTGAGCTCGATCAGATAACGGGAAAGGGTGCCCCTGGCCCCTTAAACATTTAAATCATTATTTAACAGCTCGCGAAGTCGACTTTATATAACATCTTCCAAGTTATTGAGTAAATAAAAAAATATGTCAAACAAAAATTGTAGATCCGGACAAGGAGCATCTTTTTTGTTCTATTACTTTTTCTCGTGCGACAAACGGTTTTCGAAAAAAATCCAAAAAACGAAAATAAAAAACTTTTTTCTTCAGATTTTGAAAGTTTAAATGCTTCTAGAACACTTTTTATTCATGAAGGTGAACAAAAAAAATGAAATTTTTATTTTCGAAGCCTATTTTTTAAACATTTAAGGGGTGGGCATTTACCGAAATTTGCAAAAAAGGTAAAAATTTAATTTTTACTTATTTTCAATGTTTGATATGTAATGAATGTTTCCTGAAAATATGGCACCGAAATTCGCAAAAATATCGTAGATATAGACGTCAGAAGTGAGGTATTAAAATGTATTTTTCCGATATCATGATTTTATAACATGTTACCCACGATTACTCGAATACTATTCAACCGATTTACTTCAAATTTTCCATGGCTATATGATACGCTATTACTAAGTTTTTTACACCGCAGATTTATTTCATTCATATTTTTTTTTTTAATCCAAAGGACAAGATTTTGGGACCGATTTTTTATTACATTTTGGAAGTTCAAATGCGTCATGAACATTTATTTATGAGTAAAGAAAATGTGTTTTTTATTTTGAATCTTCGAATCTTCACCTAGGCCTGGTGACCGTCAAACACATGTGGCGACCAGGCCCGCACGAACCGACGCAGAGTCGCTTCTCCCTTAACTTTCTCTTTTATCTTTTTTTCTGCGTTTTTTCAGTTTTCCATCTTTCCCTTTTTCGATTTCTGTTCCGTCGTACGGGACAAAAGCGGGCTCGCAGCGAGGCGAAAATTCGTTGGTCGTTTACAGCGGGCAATTTCGTATTTCTTGAAACGAAATTCATTCAGTCTTTTACAACTAGGCAATACTTTCGAAGCGTTCTGGGAAACATTTGCCTGCCAAATGTCGAATAGGGGGCAATTGACATCGTGCTGTTTTTGTAGACATCTCGGTTGTTTTTGCTCTGAGTTAATCCGTTTATTGCCCAGTTAACGGTGACTTGGGACCGGTACATACCGTCATTCACTGCTGACTCGCAGGACGAAACCGCGACCCTGGCAAGATGCTCTGGCCGATCACACCTGGCTAGGTTTGGTAGTCAAATGCTGTTTTTTCCTTTTCTACGTCATCAAGAGGGGGAGGGTTCCTCCTCCACCGCTGAAATCGCAGAGGGAAGGTTTCTCCCCCTTCGAGGAAAGCTTGGCCAATCAGGAATTTTGGCGCCCCCAAAATTCTGATGTCTTGTCCATCTTCGACGTCGAAAAAGTGGACAAGGTCAGAACTCAATTAGCGTCTTTTAAGCAAAGGGTCGGTCGCTCACTGAAGTCATCGTACGGACTACAGCACTTTGTATCGTCTAGCGTTCGTGAGGAACACATTCATACGGAAACACGGTCGTGTCACGGTCATCATTCGGACCAGCAAGTTCTATTTCATCGCGATAATAAAAAACAGTTTAGATTAATATTAATTTAGCGAGTGACGAAGTCGTTCGGTATCACGTGTACCACGAAGCTTGATCGGTTCTTACAACCCTGAAAGAAGCGGAAGAGTGTTCGCGTGTGTGTCGGTACAAACAATTTTATTTCTTTCATTCTTGCACCCCTAAGGGTGCAGGCTGCAGACAGTTCATTTCGCAATGTCTTCTGTTTATTTACGTGACAGTGACACAATTTATTTACTTGGAAATTACGAAAGTACAATAACTGGAAGCAAATTGCCTTCAGTTAAACAAGTGTTAAGTGTACTGTTTTTTAATCTTCACATAGTAAAGCTAAATTTACGCGAAAGTGCAAAATTAGCTGTGCTGGAAGTGATCATTTTCTGGGAAAAATCACGGATTCCAACTAGAGATGTGAAGCACTGCATTTCAAAATTAGAAGCTTTGTACGATGAATGGAGGCAAATACAAAAACACGCAGGAAGAACAACGTCATCTCATATGAAAAAAGAGAGTGCTTTCCAATCAAAATTGGACGATCTGTTCGACATAGCACATGCAGACGCCATGGAAAGAATAAATCTTGAAGAAGATAAGCAGTTTTTAAGTAATCAAAGGCTAAAAGGACGACCAGGGTACATCTGTGGAATTGATTACAAAGGATTCGGTTCGGTTCTGTTCGGATCGGTTCAACCTAGCTGAATAAGCCGGGAAAAGGTATAGATGCTATTCCTGCCGCTCACACTGTTTGTCACTCTCGTGACGGGTTTGTTGATAGCAGACTTTTGCAGTTATTTGTTACTGTAACACTGTCCATTCCAAACTATGTCGATCTGCCGAGATATTATTGTATTTCAAACACTAGTTATGTATTATTTTAATAGAAGTAGTTAATATAAATAAATTATTGTTAATATACAAATAACAAGAAAATGGTTGAAAATATAATTCTTCATGTGATTATTTTAAAAGTATGTCCAAGTGTGGAAAAAACAGAAGATTGGAATGTAATAAATAGCATAAATATATTTACATTTTATTATATTCCTATCTTCTGTTTTTTCCACACTTGGACATACTTTTAAAATAATCACACGAAGAATTATATTTTCAACCATTTTCTTGTTATTTGTATATTAACAATAATTTATTTATATTAACTACTTCTATTAAAATAATACATAACTAGTGTTTGAAATACAATAATATCTCGGCAGATCGACATAGTTTGGAATGGACAGTGTTACAGTAACAAATAACTGCAAAAGTCTGCTATCAACAAACCCGTCACGAGAGTGACAAACAGTGTGAGCGGCAGGAATAGCATCTATACCTTTTCCCGGCTTATTCAGCTAGGTTGAACCGATCCGAACAGAACCGAACCGCTCCGAACCGCTCCGACTCGTAATTTATGGAGAGGAACAGAAATCTCTCCATAAATTAACTCGACCGTTTGCGACCGGTCAACCGACCAGTCGGCGGACTGGTCATGCCTTCGGTTTGGTTTCGATTGGTCTCGTTAAAAGTACGGTCTGAGATTCCCGGTCGAGAGGCAATCGGTCTGGAGTTCGGTTTCCCTCCACAACCTCTCACTGTTACGGTCACAACAGCGGTCCCTTTTCGCCTCGGTTACTGGTCGCTAGACCGATCGCGACCGGTCGGAAATTCGGTTTCTGCTTCGGTCTCGACTCCCTGAATGAATCACGGCGAAGCGCGCTGGAGAACAAAGATAGGCAAAGATAATATATATCTGGATAAACTCAAATAAAAAATACTTTATGTTTATCCGTTATCTCTCTTCGAGCTGAGGATTTGGGCTATTCGGCGGTTTCTAAAATCGGTTCGAGAGGCATATAGTTTTGTTTGCGGTGGATTATGTATTAATAAAATGTAAAATGTATTGTTTTTTCCCGACTGCGGCACGTAAAGGAGGGTATTATGTTTTTTAAATTTGGTTAATTTTTAGTAACATACTGCTGAGATATGCCAGATGTTACTGAAACTTTCATGCCGATTCGATAAAAAATGTAAACATTTTACATTCTATTGGCCCAAACCAAATACACAATCATTAAATATTTTAATTATTTTTTTATTATTTTTCTAGTTATAAATAATAATTTTCCCCCCCTTGCCCCCTTGCCCCCCCACCGCCGCCGCCGCCGCGCCTTCCTCCCCAGTGCGGACCCGGCCAGCCTCCGCGCCTATAACAGCGGCCGTATCCGCGCCTTTGACCGCGGCCACCTCCGCGCCGGTAGGTCAGGCGTTTTAGCGCCTTTTTAATCTGGAACAGTAACATAATAATTACATTTTCATAAAATTACATAATATAAAAAATATCGGACACAAAGGAAATAATATTCACACCAGAGTTGGGCAAAATATAATCTAATTACAAATTACGATTAAAATGTAATTGCGTAATTGATTACACATTATTTTCTGTAATTTTTAGTTAGTTGACCACAATATTTTGTGTACCTGTGTAATTGATTACACACTATTTTCTGTAATCATTAATTTAGGTAGTTGCCAAAATATTATGTGTTGAAAATAATGTGTAATCAATTACACAAGTACACAAAATATTTTGTCAACTACCTAAATTAACGATTACAGAAAATCATGTGCAATCAGTTACGTAATTACGTTGTAATCATAATTTGTAATTTGTAATTAGATTATATTTTGCCGAACTCCGATCTTAGAGCATATATACACGGAGGTTTCATTGCCTAAGATTGATTGCCTCCGAACTGTCGCCAACATCACGCGAGAGAGAAAGACATGTGCGAACAGGTGCGAGAGAGAGAAGTATAGAGGTCCCTTGCGACCGTAACGCGCATGCATCCATATCGTGCGAGGGAGAAAGACGTGGAGAACTGGTACGAGAGAGAGAAGTATAAATTCTCAATCGCCCGTCTTTCTCTCTCGCACGATATCGGCGCATGCGCATTACGGTTGAAAAGGACCTCTATACTTCTCTCGCTCGTCGACGCCAGTTTCAAGCTTTCAGTGAGATCTCCCTAGTATATGCTCTAAGACTCGATTCACACATATGCTATCACAGTCACATAAACCACATTCCACATACTTACTTGGTTTAATTCGGCCCTTATGTTAGGGTCCTCCCTTCGCCTTTCCTCCTCGGCCTCCATTCCCTTCTGTTCCTCCTTGCTTTCCTCTTCCTCCTTTCTCTCCTTTTCCTTCTTTCTCTCCTCTTCCTCCTTTCTCTCCTTTTCCTTCTTTCTCTCCTCTTCCTCCTTTCTATTTTGCTCTTCCTTTCCTAGTGCTTCTTTCATCTGGAAATGAAATAATGAATGTATTATTTTATGACAAATAGTAAGAGTATATCGACGCGACTACTGCATGTAGAAAAATGAAACATGCTACTTTTCGTAACGCGCGTCGATATGAACATATAGGATAATTCTCTCACTAGAGTCCTCAAACTCGCCTTTGAAGACTCTAGCCACTCTAATCACTCTGTATAACAGTATGCAATATAATACTTACGGTATTCATGTTGTACATGTCGCCTCTGTGAACGAAATGACTCTTCTCGCAATTGATTGTTTGCGCCGTTGCCTGGTTTGTAGAGCGTCATTTGTTTCAGAACGCGCCGTAGATGAATCTTCGGATTCACGTTTCACGTCCACGGTTCGCGTTTACGTTTTTTGGCAACGGGCACAAGGATTTTGAGTTGTGTTGCGTTGTGTTGTATTGTGTTTGTGTTTGTGTTTGTGTTTGTGTTGTGTTTGTTGGTTTAGTGTAAAATGAGCGACACTCGAAGTGTGAATATGCAGGACGTGCCAGAATATATGGACAATAATTCTCCGTTTCGCCCGCGGCATTTACGTTTGTACGCAAAGAGATTATCGAAACGGAAAGTACATCGCCAAAAGAGAAGGTCTTTAGCCCTTCAGAAGAGACAGGAAAGCGCAAAAACGGCAGACGACACTGCCGTAGGACAACATCTAGAAGAAGTGGCCGAGGAGCGTATAGTAGAGGAACCATCATCATCCGATGGTCGAAACCATACGCATCAAGAGATAGTGTACTTGCCATCTGATGAAGATACTGATACGGCCAGTTCGGGAGAAACTGAAGAGGCACTTGAAGAGTTTGATATAGAAAGTAACGAGGAAGAAAACTTCGTTATAGAAAAAGTTGCAACGAACGTGCCGCAAGAGCAATCGCGTCTCCTAAATAGCAACGATATAATGAACTTCCCAAATCTGCTTGCTCAATTGCAAAAAATAGGTAAGCATGCAAAAGATAGGGAAGACTGTGGCATTGAATACCTACAAATAACTGGTGTGAAACGGTGTGGCTTCAAAAGCATCTTCAGCGTAATGTGCACTTTATGCCATTACAAAGATGAAATCCGCAATCAATCGGACGAAGCTGAAGAAGTGGATAAGAATCAGGGCGCCGTTAATGCAACAATTTTATGTGGAGGCAGCTATGCCAACTTGGAACACACTTTTGCAGGAGTGAACATACGTTGCATGTCGAAGAGAGACTTCGTAAAGAATCAAGATGAATTCATCAAGTCCGCAATTGCTGCTGCAGAAGAAGAGATGTTAGCAGCGGCTGAAGAAGAAAAACGTTTGGCGATTGAAAGAGGCGACGTTCTTCCCGAATCAGGGACCCCTCACATCCCCGTTGTGGCCGACGGAAGCTGGATGAAAAGATCCTACCGCAGTGGATGTTACGATTCTGCGTCTGGAGTCGGTGTGATAGTTGGCTATCACACGAGAAAAGTTTTATTTTACGGCGTTCGAAATAAAGTTTGCAGAATTTGTCGGATTGCTGCGAAAAACAAGAAAGAACCCCGAAAGCACAAATGTTTCAAAAACTGGAGCACATCTGGAACATCGACTGCTATGGAAAGCGATGCTATAGTAGAAGGATTCAACACTAGCGTAGAAAAACGTGGGCTCGTTTATTCTACTCTGATTGCTGATGGGGACAGTAGCGTGTATAAGAAGATTATTGATGCGGACCCATATAAGAGACAGATTCGTGTAAAAAAATTGAATGCACGAATCATTTGTTGCGAAACTTCTGCACAAAAATGAAAGCGCTTGTGAAGAAGACTACACCTGGACCATTGAGGCAAGCTGTAGAAAGTAGCATTCGTCGGATACGCACGGACATCGTAAAAGCCGCAAAGTTTAGATACGATCAGAATGAATCAATCGACGAGAAAACGAAGGATTTGCATGGCGACATAGAGAATGTTCCGAGCCACGTGTTTGGTGAACACAAAGAGTGTGCACAACTAAAATATTTCTGCGATGGAAAGAATAAGGAAAATGAAAGAAACATCGTTTCAGAATTGATGAAAATTGGAGTGTACTAGGATGTAAAAGAAATACTTCGTCCACTGTTAGCGCACGCGGAGAGCTTACTCTATAACACAAATAATAACGCTGTGGAAAGTTTGAACGCAATAATTGCCAAGTACATCGGCGGAAAAAGATTAAATTTTGCCGAGAGAGGATCGTATACAGGAAGATGTGCTGCTGCTGTCGTGGAGTACAACTGTAACCAGGTGCACTCGCGATTGAATGCCATAATGAAGAAGAAAACGCCCGAGGTTGTGCGCCAAATGGAAGAAAAGAAGAAGAAAGGACAGGAAAAGAGAGCTGCAAAACAGAAGGAAGCGAAGGTTGCGCGATATGTACGCAAGCAAATGCCCTCGCAGAAGGATTCCGATTATGGACCAAATGCACAGAAGCCAGACATGCAACCCGAAATGTATGAACTGGAGCGGGAAAAGCATATGCAAATGCTCCGTGATTGGCAAGAGAAAAGACATGCTATTGAAGATGAAACTATCGGACAAGCAAAGAACCGCAGGTGGTTGCAGTACAGGTCCAAACTGTTGACAGCATCCAATTTTGGAAAAGTGTGCCGTCGTCGATCTGACACGCTATGCGCAAATGCAGTGAAGTCATTTCTGTATCCGAGGATAATTAGTGCACCCGCGGTGGAATACGGAAAAGAATGCGAGAAAAGTGCTCGCGAAGAATTGAAGAAGCAATACTCAGATATTGCGGAATGTGGAATTTTCATCGACAGCTGCATCCCCTTCTTAGGAGCTTCACCGGATGGAATCATCGGTCAAGAGGGTATTTTGGAAATTAAATGCCCCAAATCAGCGGAGAACTTCACGCCGGAAGAAGCTATTAAACAAGTTCCTACTGTCCGGCGCATGTTCACACGTAAGACAGGTATTTCAATGAGCAAAACGCATCATTATTATTATCAAGTACAAGGTCAGTTACATATTACTGATAGAAAGTACTGTATATTTTGCGTTTGGACCCCGAAGGGTCTGAAATCTATAAAAGTAGAGAGAGATGATGCGTTTTGGAAAAGAGAAATGGAGCCAAAACTGGTTCAATTTTATTTAGAATGCATGCTACCAGAATTAATAGATAGTCGGCACAATAGGTGCATGCCTATTCGGGAACCTCAATTTATATTAGCAGAAAGAGAGAAAGGAAAAGGGAAAAATTTGAAAAAGCGAAAAAGGTCTCCCTCCGAAAATAGTGAAACTATTACATCGGTCCGGCCACGCACCGCGCTGTAAAGTAGGGGAGACCGGGCCTAGTTGTTACACTTTTCAGTTTTTTATTTTTTATTTTTTTTGCATTCCATATTTAATACTATCAATGACTCTTACTTAAAGTACGTTCTTTCCTCTACCGATGACCGCTATGGAATGTAATTAAACGAAAACCATGACTTTGAAACAAGCCATTTTGAAAGTCGAGACATGTTGTAACAACGTGCCCCGAGTAGGGGCAAGTTGTTACACAATACGGGGCAAGTTGTTACACAATTAAATTTTACGAAACGAGGCTTATTATGAGTAATATAATTATATTGGACAAAAGTAAATTTATTAATGTTAAGAATTCTTTTACAATAAATATACAATAAAAAATCTATTTTAAAAATAATAAAAACTACTGAAATCATTATCGTCAATTATCGTCGTCCGTTTCATACGGGGACTCGCAATTAATGCACACATAAAAGTGATTCTTTGGTTTTGCACACTTCTCATGTGCCCACTTTTTGCATTCTATGCACTGAATCCACTCTGTGGATTCATTTAGCGGGAAACTACTATAGTGACTCGTGGTAACTAAAGCATTAAATTAATAAATTAATAAATTAATTACTAAATACAATGTAACAACATGCCCCTTTCGCTCTGTAACAACGTGCCCCTTTTCGTATGTAACAACATGCCCCTTGTCTTGTGTAACAACTTGCCCCTTGTCGTGTGTAACAACTTGCCCCGGTTGACACCATTGTGTATAAACAGCTATAAGTTCATACCAGTTGGGTGTATTCTTATGTTCGTGGTGCTAATCTGTAGCTAAAAGAACATTGATTCAAACCTGGTAATAGTCATTTACATACATTTATCTGTCTGTTCGGTAGAAAAGATTCAAGTAGAAAGAGAAAAGTTACTATTAGTACCGAAAACACAAAAACCTGTAATAAAGTGACAACGCGTGAACCGATTACAAACACACAACATATACAAGTGTGTATGGTTGAAACACATCAGTCACTTCATCGTCGAAGAGATAGTCCAAGCGAAAAAATTTTAAACTGCTTTGTAACAACTTGCCCCTGTAACAACTAGCCCCGGTCTCCCCTACGGTACCACTGACTCTGTCAGTGGTCACAAGTGCCAGCAATGGCACTTGTACTCGCGGATCATACGATCACGCGAGTCAATTCACGCCGGCGTAACTTTACTAAGAAAATGAAGCAAGTAATTATCGAACCCTGTCAGTGGTCACAAGTGCCAGCAATGGCACTTGTACTCGCGGATCATACGATCACGCGAGTCAATTGAAGGCTCGGATGCAATAAGCGGACTAGCGCTCGCAAATGCAAAAAAGAATTGTTCAAACGCTAAGGAAAATTGGAAAATTAAATTGTGTTAAACTGGATTTTAAAAAATATATTGTTGTAAAGCTCGTCACGACACACATTTTTACTATTTACAGTTTGTTTATCCAATCATTAGTATTCGAGCTAAAAATTATAAACAAAAAATTTTTCATCGTCCACAATCATTATAAACATAAATTGAAAAAGATATTGACTTTGGTCAAAGAAATTTTTTGTTTATAATTTTTATCTCGAATATTAAATGATTCGATAAAAAAAACTGTAAATAGAAAAAATGTGTGCCGTGACGAGCTTTACAACACTATATTTTTTAAAATCCAGTTTAACATAATTTAATTTTCCAATTTTTGTTAGCGTTTAGAAAATACTTTTTCGCATTTTCGAGCGCTAGGTAGTTCGCTTATTGTATCCGAACCTTCAATTCACGCCGACGTAACTTTACCAAGAAAGTGGAAAAGGAAATAATAAATTTAATTCCTCTTTAATTTTTTCAGACACATTTCTAAGTTCACAGGAGCAGACAAACGGAATCCGGTTCAGTCAAAGTGCGCCAGGCTGGTACATACGGGCGTCTCAGGTATGCATGATGTTCAACGAATTATTCAAACAAACTTTTACTTTTATACCAAATTTACCGAAATGTTTGCAATCATTTCTTACAGGTGGACTTTTTACCAAATCACTGCAAACGTAGTGTATGGCACAGTAATGGCAGGGCAAATGGAATAATAAATACCATATTTCAGGTAATATTTGACACCTTATGAATATACAGTAAAATTTTTTAGGCTTATAAAACAACAATTAAGTATTTCCATTACATAATGTGTTACAGATCCATACTGCATCCAGGCGAGCACTTCGAAAAGATCGTTGGCGTCAACAAACAATGTCACCGGCCTCAGCTAGCTCATCAGCTGACGCGATGGACTCATCGCTGACTAGCGGGCACACGAGCGATGTGGCGCGCTTGATATGGCCGCGACACAAATAAACAGACAATTCTTGTTGATGGGAAAGATAATTTAATGCATAGTTTGATAAAAAAAAGCACCATATGTTTTTAGGAGCATTATAGCATATAACTTGTATAACTTGTTATATAGCATTATATAACTTGTCGCTGCAAGTTATATGTACCTCAAAATTACCTCGATACTTTTTAACGGCGAACGTTGAAAAACATGGGTTATGTCCAGTATTACTTTTTAATTAAATATTATTACATTTTTTAACATAAGGGTTTTGTGCATACGTTTTAGGACTTCGCTAGAGTTTTCTGAAGTTATGTTTTAAGTCTCATAACTATCCGTTAATATTTACTCAAGTTATCGCAATTTATGTTTAAAAAGATATTGACTTTTGTCGAAGAAACTTTTTTAGTTTATAATTTTTATCTTGAATACTAATGATTCGATAAACAAACTGTAAATAAAAAAAATGTGGGTAATGGTATAGATAGAGGGCAACCTCACGGATTTTGACGTTCTTGAAATATGTTGTCAAGGACGTCATTCTGAACAACTTTTTCCTATATATGTTAACGTACCGTCGCACGGCAGTAGTTTCCGAGATATTCGCACAGAACATCACCGAACGCTGTGCTGCTACGAACACGTACGTATAGGTAGAATACAATGTCGACCTTTCGTTTGATTTATTCCGACGCAACGGACACAGCGATCAACTTGAGGTGGTTGGTCATCTGGGGGATGTGTTTATCTCCGTCTCTAGACACCTCTAGACACATATTGGATAGCACGTAGTAATGTGATTGTAAAAAATTACATTCTTTTTGAAAAAAATTATTTTCTTTTTTTCAATCACACTTCAACGTGCTATCCACCTCGGGGCGCTTCGCGAGACGGGGATAAACACATCCCCCAGATGACCAACCACCTCAAGTTGATCGCTGTGTCCGTTGCGTCGGAATAAATGAATTTGAAGAAATTTTCCAATCATTTTTAGCGTTTGGAGAATAAATTTTCTCATTTTCGAGCGCAAATCCCCTTATTGCATCCTACGCTTCAATTGCACATTGATTACATCCTTTTACGTATAAATAAAAAATATTGATACGCAAATTAGTGTTGTTTCATTGACATGTTTCCTAACTTCACTACCCAACCTCTCTATCTTTCATTATTGCTATCCTCCTTTACGTTCAGCGAGGCTCTGATGCTAGACGCAGCAATCGGACGCGCTACATCTACAGCTGATGCAGGAGGAAACACCTACAGGAGCGGTGGTTATGTGTGCGGAACAGCGTCAGTCACGTCAGTCACGCACACATAACCACCGCTCCTGTAGGTGTTCCCCCCTCCATCAGCTGTAGTTGAAGGCCGCTGATCCCTGCCTAGACGCAGCTCTCGTGCCGTATTCCTCAAAGACTTCTCAGTAGAAGGAGCTGTGGCAACAGTGCGGCGGAGACAGGGAGAACAGAAAATGTGGCAACTATGCGTCAAAAATTCGTCTACATAGAGTACCTGGAGATGTCACCTCGGTACAACTTCTTTTTACCGACCGCATTAGTTTCATTAGGGTCCGTCTGTTTACTGGGGACGCTTCGGTCCTTTGTTTTCTTATTCGGACCATAACAAACTTGAGACGGCACCCTTAATGATACGGCAGAGAGGAGTATTCAATTAATGGACGAATATAATAAATTATTTACCAAAAATGAGGAGCAAACACAATATGTTCTTCAACTTGTAAAGGAGTACCGCCAAAAGTTTCTTGATCATAAAAAAGAGACTTTGGTTCGAAACCAACAATTTAAATAGTTATGAACAAATAAACTAGTTTCTTTTATTAAGTCTTCTTCCTTTGTTTTATTACACATTATTTATCATCTTCCACTGCGAGAATTTACAAGAATTGTGTAATTTCCCGATGTTTCAAGAAATTCCTTAAGTTTTTTTCACTTAAACTTCCAAAATGTAAAAAAATCGGTCCCAAAATCTTGTCCTTTGTATTAAAAAAAAAATATGAATGAAATAAATCTGCGGTGTAAAAAACTTAGTAATAGCGTATCATATAGCCATGGAAAATTTGAAGTAAATCGGTTGAATAGTATTCGAGTAATCGTGGGTAACATGTTATAAAATCATGATATCGGAAAAATGCATTTTAATACCTCACTTCTGACGTCTATATCTCCGATATTTTTGCGAATTTCGGTGCCATATTTTCAGGAAACATTCATCACATATCAAACATTGAAAATAAGTAAAAATTAAATTTTTACCTTTTTTGCAAATTTCGGTAAATACCCACCCCTTAAATGTTTAAAAAATAGGCTTCGAAAATAAAAATTTCATTTTTTTTGTTCACCTTCACGAATAAAAAGTGTTCTAGAAGCATTTAAACTTTCAAAATCTGAAGAAAAAAAAAGTTTTTTGTTTTCGATTTTTGGATTTTTTTCGAAAACCGTTTGTCGCACGAGAAAAAGTAATAGAACAAAAAAGATGCTCCTTGTCCGGATCTACAACTTTTGTTTGACATATTTTTTGATTTACTCAATAACTAGGAAGATGTTATATAAAGTCGACTTCGCGAGCTGTTAAATAATGATTTAAATGTTTAAGGGGCCAGGGGCACCCTTTCCCGTTATCCGATCGAGCTCAAACTTTACAGGGATTTTTTTTTTAATTATTTGGAACCATTCTGGGGGGTGCCCCGAAGAAAATTTTGAAAAAATTTTTTACCAAGAGTAAATAAGAGCCACCCTAATATAAACCTATTATTCCTAGTTTGTCACCAGGAATATTTATAATCTTGAACTGTATTGGCCATATCTGCGTATTGCTGCTTCTATGGATTGACATTCCATCAATGTGAATATCCAATATGATACAGTCTATTGACATTAAAGATCTTGGAGAAAGACGTTCCAGTTTTTTAATTATTCCTTTCTGCAGACCTATATGTAAATATTCACCTACACCCATTTTTTTTTTTGTATTTAAAGGTTGTCGAGGAGTGTGTAGTAATGTTTTTATACTTTTAGGCAATAGGCGAAAACATGAATGAGAATGTAAAACAGAAAGTATTTTGTGGCTTTGAGAGTGACTAATATTAGTGTTCACAAAACAAGCAGCAAGTCTGTTCTGAAATTGTTTTAAGCTATCTTTTTCCTGCCACAGTTCATTATGATCATCATCACTTGATGTTTCATCTACGCAACAACCATCAAAATCATTATATATTTCATCAAAGCTATCATCGTTATTTTCATAATAATTTGTCTACTGATGTGTATTTGTATCAATCTCTTGAAGATTGAATTGATCACCATTAGATGGAAAGATATTTGCAGTATTACTAATTATATTTTCATCATGGGAATTCAAAGTTGCTGAGGAACTACATTGAACATTATTTCTAGAACGTTCATACAATGCTACTTTATTCTTTCTACAATTTTGCTATTTTGCATGTTCTTTCAAATATTGACGGCGTTGCACTATAGCAGATTTAGATTTTTTGTTTCCTTGTTAGTGACGGATCATGAATACATATGCCATCATAAATATTACAATACTTAATATTATAAACATTTTTCTGGAAGCATGAAAGTACAGGTTATGTATGCAAACGCCAATAATTGCTACTTTAAGGCCCACTTCGACCAAATCCAGTTATCTTTAACCAATAGTTACAGGTTCAAGCGACAGTTACATATTTTAACTGACTGCTGGTTGGGTTTAATCGTTCGTTAAAGATAACTGAACTTAGTCGAAGTGGGCCTAAGCCCAGATAGCAGAACGTCTGGTAAAGTCCTAAAAACGTCCAAAAGGCGTCGTAAGGACGTCTTTTTACAAATCAAGACGTTCAGACCTAAAATATACATAAACTAGACGTCTCTAAGACGAGGTGTGCTATCTGGGAGGTGAAAATAAATAACTTACCTGGTCTTTCATTTCTTCAATACACACAATTATCTCAAAAATGATATCACACTATTTCTCATCTGCACTACACAAATGCATATATTAAATAATCAAAATGAACTAATAAACGAAAAAAACGTGACAAATTCGTATACGACTCAATACCAATATGGCTGCCCGAAGATCGAGCCCCGAACGATCAGCATCTATTGGGAAACTTAGTGGAGGCGTGGCTTAGGTTACAGCGCTGTGGTGGTGAGTTGGCAAACTATTGAAAGTAGGCCCGGGTCCCACCAAACATTCCGAATAAGTATTTATTAATCGAATAAGTAAGAAATTAGTGTTGAAAAAAAATTTAAAAACACTCATTTTTCATAACTTGTCTATTGAAACACTGATAATCATATGGATTTCGACCTACTCTCAATAGTTCAATTTTCTGTCACTAGTTGGCGTATCGAAATTCTTGGTTTCCCAATACAGTCGTATCCCGAAAAATCCCGAATCGATACGAAATTATCCGATCATTCTCGAAAGCGGATAGCGAAAGTTCCCGCGTCAGATCGTCATCTATTTACCTTATATTTGTGCATAATTTACCTACAGTTGTGCATTGAAAAATAGGGATCATATTTGAATCACATTTGCAGCAATCAATGCAGCACATAATGATTGCAAATTACCATCATCACTTTACATTATATTTACAACATATGTTTTAGTCATATTTAGTAAATTAACATAAGTCTAACGATATAGCAATATTGATCAAAACATGTAGTAAATGTATTGATTCATTGCATGATCAAGAATTTAACTCGTGAAAGTCTATTTGGGCATCTAATTTGGTATACTTACTCTTATATGCTGGATATACTCGTATAAATAGAGTTATAGGTATTATTTACACCGCTCTAATATAATTATAATAATTAAATTAAGTGGATATACAGATGCCACGACAATTCTCAGATGCGTTTCATAAACGGTACAGACAGCAGAAAGCGGACCGTTAATTTGGAACGCTGATTTCAACTGTTCCATAACTACGGACATTCGAAAAATTCAAGTACGCTACATGAAATAGTCATTTAATTAATAAACAATACATCGAAATTGGAATATTTGTAAAAAAAAATAAAATCTAATGTTAATATTATCATATTGTTACGTATGTGGAATTTCTATACGCCGCTTTCAACCATTTTTCGAGCTCGCGTCTGCGAAGGGAAAACGCCCTAAAATCTTTTCGTTTATCAAACACATCACTTAGGGGGTCATGATCTCGACCATCTGGATCACGACCATGGGAACGGGAGTGACACGACGACGACCCCGAAGGATTTCCTTATATGGAAAATTCCTAATGAACCCCCACTCATTTTTGGGAATATATAAACCCTTTGGTTTCTACCCTCGTTGGTTCAAAGCTATAGAGTCACGCGTAGAGTCACGTCGTGTCACGCTCGTACAGAGTTGGTTAAATTCAGTAAGATCGGGCTAAAGTCCTCGTCAGAATCACAGTTAACCTCATAGAATCCGCGAGTTCGGTTTATATTCTATTTGGCATATTGTAATAGCCACTCTTACGCCCCGCATCGCCAGTGCGTCAACACCGTGCAACTAGTGGTAACTTGTACACATTATTCAATTATTAATCGCGACACTTACATTTGTATTATAATTGACTATTCAATATACGAATGGTGTTCACGTGTAAATCGAGTCGATTTCGTTAAACCCATCTTTTACCCAGGGATCCTTATAATATTAGTAGCACTCACCCACTGATACAACTTTACCGCTCGAGTTGTATCAACTTTAATTTAGAGTTACGAGGCATTACTAACATTTCCCGCGACTCCCTGGTTTCGTATCAGGTTTGTCTGTGAACTTTATCCTAGTGACTCCCCGATTTCGCATCGGGTTTGTTCACGACATTTCACCCTCCTGCGGCTCCCTGATTTCAAATCAGGTTCGTCCGCGCTTGACTCCATTCCTAGAGGCTCCCTGATTTCGCATCAGGTTCGTCCTCACCGTCAATAATCCTAGCGGCTCCCTGATTTCGCATCAGGTTCGTCCGCGCACCTTACTAACAAATTCATAAACCACATTCCTTGGGAAATACCCTTCTCGCCGGCCTCTCGCGTTGCCGCAGCCCCGGCTCGTAACAATATACACCAATAAGCATATTCGAAAATAATTGAAAATTGTAAATATCCTTAAAAGAATCAGGCTCACATATTAGCGTTTTTTCTGCACACAGAAGCTAATTTTTGTGAGTAACGGAAGTAACTTACTTAATATTTTTTTTACGTTAAGTATTGCATATAAATCGTCATAATCGTGAATTTTGCAAACAGAAATGTTTACAAATATCAATAAAATTTTCATATTGATTTTTATATTGTGAGAGAATTTTTTACTTTATTCTTTGTGGTACTGTTTCAAAAGGGGGACGTAGTTAGGAAGGTGTTCCATAATCGGTACGTTTACCTTATTCTTTTTGTTTTCGATTAAGGGCATCTGTATCATATTTAGTTTTACATTTTCTTTATTTTCATCCTCTTCTATATAATTCCTATTATTATTTGGAACTCGTAAATCTTTTAATTTATTTGATTTGGCTTTAATATTTAAGCCTTTCCAATTTTCCTGTTCTGTTAAATAATCGTAAGTATGTGTATCGTTTTGCGCAAAATCACGTGAATCTATTTTTCTTTCTTTTTCTTTTTGTATGTAAATTTGCAGCAGTGCAATTTTTTCGTTCGTGCGTTTAATTGCAGCACGTTCCAATTTCGACATATTTTCAATAGATTTTACATGGTGAATGATAAATTTATCAACGCGCATTGCTTTATAATTTGCGCCCAAATCTGAATGCTTCAGATCTTTAAAATATGCCTCACATCTAGAGGATGTGGCTACATTCGATGACAGAGGGAAATATCCCCTCATCACCTGTGTTCAGAGTGGAAAATGTTTTGACAATTTAACTAGATACGTGACTAGTTCTGGACAATAAAATGCATTATACCTATCTGTCTCTACACTGTCTTTGGCAATTTGTTCTGCCTCATCTCTGATATTATTTATAAATGCAACTATATTTTCATTTTCATTTTCACTTAGCATTTCTAAATCACCGTATTCTGTGTCATTCTCGTCGCTCGTAAACGTGAATGACTTTATTCTTTCGAATAAATAATATTTTTCCGAAAGCATTTGAAATATTGGTTGTATACCATTTGTACCTTTTATTGATATAAGAATATATGTTTCCTGTCACCATTTAGTTTTCCTATTATTTTCACTAATTTTCCAGTCGCGTCTATTTCTATTTTCCTGTACGATTTAATTAACGTTTTGTACAGTTCCATTTGTATGGGAGATCAGTAAAAACAATAGAAAGGATCCTTTGCGATCTGTTTAATGTACCCTGAGTATTGCCCCTTACATTTCAAGTCGCATAATGAATTAATAGGGTCAAGATTTTTATATATTCCTAATTCCCGTACAATGGCTTCTTCTCTGATTTTCTTCAGAGTACATTGTCGCGCAACATAAGGTGGTTCGGGATCGTTATAGCTTAAATCGGATGCGCCATCATTCCTCCATTGTCTGGGTTTAATATTTAAAAGTTGTTTCCCTATTTCTACCCTATTTTTTCCTTTTAGTACCCTTTTCTTTTCATGCGGTATTCCCAATGAATCGACTGTGTGCACTCTTAACACAATACCAGTGCCAGGAGCCGGTTTGTGTAAGCAATGGGCTTTGAATTCGGCAGCGCATTCATTACAAGTGCCGTATATTTTCAAATATATTTTCGTTTCCGGAGAATCGAAAATTTTGCTATATTTGAACGTATAAGCGCACGGAATTTTCGTTTTTAAAAAACTCGCTTTGCAAATAATATCCGTCCAACCGGGACTAAGTATTTTGTAATATTTTCCGCGAGTACCCTTTTCTTTATAAATTTTCGATACAGGAGCAATAGATTTGCATTGCTCCTCAGACAATGTTATATAAAAAAAAAGTGTCGGCAATTTAGTACGAATTACAGTCGCATCATTGTGGGGGACGAAATCTTGACTGGTATTACTTACATTAGAAACATCGATGCTATCCATCATTGCTTCGTCGTCGTCTTCCTCTACTTCGATTGGAATTTGGAAATGTTTCTTCAAATCTGTCAACAAATTCCACCGATTGTTCCTTACGTAAAAGTTTAAGGTGTTTGCTGACAACTTATCACAAATTTTTGCACACACTTCTTTTCACACTTTATCCGTGCGACACTTCAATTTATAATCCGCATCGAACAATTGACACTTTTCACACTGCTGCAACTTGTCCAGAATAACGCCGGAGTGTATTAGCGGTTTTCTGGGCATTTTTCACAAATGACCACGATGAAATCGCAAAACGGTAAGTAATATAACTGTTCACAATTACTTCACGAACCGTAAATGAACGCACGATCTCACCCGAGCTGTCTGCGAACAATGGCTGACTTTCAAGGCACGTGCCTGGAAAGAATTCGAGAGGATCGGAGGCATTTGTTTCGACTTCAGCAGCGACGCGTGGTGTCGTCCTCCTTACAAAGACGGCGCTCGAAAGACGGAGTGATACAAAACATCCACGCGTCGTCTGTCTCGTACCGTCCTCGCTCGCTTTCAATGGCTCTCGCTCGCTCTCGTTCGGGTATTGGGTATCAAAATTGCCTCGATACTTTTTATCGACGGACCCTGATAAACATGGAATCTGTCCAGTATTACTTTTTAATTTAATATTATTACATTTTTTAACATAAAGGTTTGTGCATACACTTTACAGCTTCGCTAGAGTTTTCTAAAGTTATGTTTTAAGTTTCATAACGATCCGTTAACATTTACTCTACAACTATTATGTTGCAATATTTGATACCAAAGGAAAATATCCGATCATTTTTTGTGTCCAAAGAGGAAAGTTCTTTGCTAATTTCAGGAGAGAATTCACAAGCTCTGGGCAAAAAAAGCTCATTCTAACTATCTATCTCTGGTGTAACAGGGAAACAGATGCATACTTCTCCCTTGCACTATTGGGGTTGCTGCCGGTTGCTTTACACGTGACTTAATTTTTGCAGCAGTGCGATATCCCGGATAGCACACCTCGTCTTAGAGACGTCTAATTTATGTCCATTTTATGTCTGAACGTCTTGATTTGTAACAAGACGTCTTTAAGACGCCTTATGGACGTTTTTAAGACTATACCAGACGTTGTGCTATCTGGGTAAGCCGTCTTTAAGACGTCTTGAAAGTCTGAACGATGTCTTAATACATCTTAAAGACAGCTTATAGACGACGTGTGCTATCTGGGAATCTGCCGCAACAAATTGTGACACGTGTGAATCTCTCTCTCTCTCTCTCTCTCTCTCTCTATACACATATGTACCGCTGCGAGATCGCAACGACGCCGCATCGCTCGTCTGAATTGATCCTTACGGACTTTTCGTCAGTGACGACAAAGGGACTTTCTTGACTGAGAATAATCAGTCCCGCGTTGCCACTTGCCAAAAAAGTCCCTGAAACACAAGATTATCACTGGTTCGTGTGATGACGCCGGGACGTTAAATCAATCGGCGCCAAGCTAGCTGTTGGCCCAAACCAATTGGCGCTAAGCTAGGTTTTGGCTTCGAACCAATCGGCGCTAAGCTAGGTTTTGGCTTCGAACCAATCGACGCCAAGTAACAAAGTATGCATCAGAGACATTCGGGGTATCCCTATTCAAAATCCTCCACTGTCTTCTTCACCATTGTTCACTGTTCGCGTGGTGGACATACATCGTTATGGACAACTTGCAGAACGTAAGTATTAAAATGATATACTATTAAATATAGGGTGATTCTCCCGTTAAAGTTCTCAAAGGCGATGCCGCGAATAAGTCGCGCCTCTTTTAATCGGGATATTTTGAAGAAAGTTAACTTTACATTATGCAAATAGATTTTTCAAATGGGCCATTTTCGTCGGGACGGCATAACGACGTGCAATTACGAAAAACAGCACGTCTGTCTTCGTTGCGAAAGACGATAAATAACTACTATCCTATTATATGTCAGATTATTACTGTTGGACAAAATTTAACCTTTTTTCGGACTTGTAACATTCAATAGCCGTTTCTTCGCTCCACGCGATGCGACAGATAGTTTTCCTCCGTAACCATCGTCAGAAGTAGTGAAACACCTCTCGTTTTCAATACAAAAACGAAAGAGTTTAGTAACACGTGCCCCGTCGACAGTGGTAGTCAATGGCACGTGGGCCGTTCAATGTCACGGAATCGCGTAACGCGCGTACATTGTAACCTTTCCCAAAGTCTTGCTCGCCCGTCGTGACAGTTTCTATCGAATAATCCAAAATGTGCTATTCTTCGTGGCGAAGCACTGAAATATGCTAGTCAGGGCCGTTCCTGGGTTTTGTGCCGCTCAAATGCACAAACAATATTGCCGTCCTTATTAATTTAATATTCTTTAATTAAGAATTTAATATCCAGTGTTTACCTTTATATCTATGGTAATTGTATAGATAGAGGGCAACCTCACGGATTTTGACGACCTTGAAATATGTTGTCAAGGACGTCATTCTGAACTACTTTTTCCTCTAAACTTTTTGGCGGTCGACCTGCGTTTTCGAGATATTCGAAACTAACTATACCATTACCATTTTCTATATAATAAACGGCCTGCGGCTGCCCCTGGGTTTCTGTCGTCCAAGTGCGCGGGCACTTTCTGCAGCCCCGCCAGGAACGGGCCTGATGCTAGGTTTCGCGGCGGAAGACTGTTACATGGGCCCTTCTGGCCCTTTCCGTGCTTGCTGTCCGCGCGTCGCTTTACTCCGTAGACGGCGATTCAGCGGAATCGCCTCGCGCGTGCCGGTCACATTGCGCTGAGCCGCGTGGCGACAGCCGTAGGGACAACGTGACCTTCTGCGGCCCGGGCCCGGGAATTTCCGACGCGTGCGGCGAGCGACAACTGTCGACGGGGCAGTTTCCCCCATTCGCGAGGATTGATCGAGGCACGGCCCAGAACCAGGATCGATAAAGAGATATTGAGGATTCGAATTCGGGAGCTCGAACTAGGAAGTCACGACGGACTAGAGGACCGTCTAGATACCGCGACCACGTCTCCGGATAGATTCCGCGAACCACGATCGGTCGATAGCAATTCGTCAGAAGAGTGACTCCATCCGATACACCGAGAACGGCCTAGCCGGGAGAGCCCTTCGCGTTAATCGTGACCGACGTAGGACCGCGTTATTATCCGACGTTTAGAGATAGTGCGGTACGACAGGCGCTAGTCACCGTCTTCCGAGTGCCATCCGAGAGCACAGCGAGCGACCACGACCTACGCTCGGGCCAGAGACCCTGATAGCGAGCGGAACCTAAGACGGCAAGCGTGCCGCGTGCTACCTGAGAGCACAGCGAGCGACAGCAGGGACGGAGCGCCGTCCCTAGGGTATGTAAGCAAATTCTACCTTACAAAGAATATATTTTACTCTTTTGTTTTAACCTCCATTTCCGATTCAAACATTGATTGAACCCCTTCTACTCCTTATCCTTCCTTGGTAAGTATAGTCAAGGTGTTCTTTAGCACTTAGACAGAGTAAGAACCCGATAGATCATTCCAGCCGCTCGGGATGATTTATTGAAAAGTCCCCTCAGGACGTAACAGATCAAACGTGCTAATATTCGTTAGAAACGATGCAATATGCTTCTTTAGGTGGCAAACTGAAACGTGTTGTTTTTCGTAAATGAAACGTGCTGTTTTTCATAACGCACATGGCTATGTCGTCTCGATGAAAATGGTCCACATACAAAATTTATAAATTTCTTAAACGTTAACCATCCATCCCCAACCTACTCCCCCTATACCTTAGTTAAATAAAATCCTTTAACGTGATTTTTTTTTTATATATTTTGTTTTATTTTCAGATACAAATGGCGTTAACTGAGGTGGTGAATGTCGCATGACGGGGAGGGGGGGGGGGGGGAGGGTTGCCCGTTTTCCAGAGGCAATTAAACCAAGTAAGTATGTGGAATATGGTTCTATGGCGTACTTCCTATTAAACTACTTTGTGCGAAACTTTCATTTCAATTCTTGATTCTGTAATAAATCGATTCATATCCTGTTATGAAATATCCTGCCTCACCAGTGATGCCAGAATCGTGGGACACGGGACGGGACGCTTATCCCCACTATGACCTACCGTCGTCTCCCACTATGCTCTACCGGCGTCCCCCACTTTCTTCCCACCGCACTGCACACAAACATATCCCTACTCCTGTCCGTGTGCGCTGCCTGTTCGGCTCTCTTCGGCAGCAATCCACGTTGTCGAAACCCGAGACCAGCGCTTCGGCCGCAATCATGATGTGCGAATGTTCAAATCCCGGTGTGGGGGTTCTATTTTTTTTTTATATATAGACTGTCACCGTAAGAATTGACTCTGATATTATTGCATAGTTTTCGTATGTATTGGCCAAAAGTATAACTTTTTCTATTTATTTATTATTCTTTAATACGTTGAGTTGAAGAAAAAAATGTTCGAAGGTGTAACCTCGCTCCGTGGGGGTTACTTGTCGGAAGTGCGATCGAGGTGCCCGAGAGAGTGAGACAAGGTAACCTGTGTAAACGGCGTTTATTCCGAAGATACAGAGTCTCCCGGCCAGGTCTGTGCTGGCTAACAGAGGTGTGTTTCGGCTTATTCTACAGCTTAGGCTATCGGCGGTACGCGGCGAGATCGCGGCGGAGTGCGGGCGGCGCGTCGCGGTCGCGGGCTCGGAACGTTTCGGCGGTAGAGAGATAGGAGAGGGGGGTGGTCGTTCTGGTGCCTCGGCTGTGGTCTCCACCGATGGCCCTGACCGGGAAGTCTTGAGCCCGTTCGCCCAGTGGGGATAACCCGCGGGAGAAACGGAGACTATAGGATGTCCTCCGGAACAGACGAAGTCTGTTCCTAAGATTGACAGCGGATATCGACCTGCGTCTAGAAGTCGGCGAACTCGCGTTCTTCTAGGAGCCGTGGAGGTGGGGGATACCAAAAATACACAGTAAGACAGCTTGTGCTACAAGAGTTTACTGGGAGAGCTCTGATCGTTTGCCTGTAATGCTCGTGACAGACTCTGCCTGGCGGGCCCGTCGCTCCGGCCTATAGC
Source organism: Andrena flavipes (assembly GCA_963971345.1). Classification (NCBI taxonomy): domain Eukaryota; kingdom Metazoa; phylum Arthropoda; class Insecta; order Hymenoptera; family Andrenidae; genus Andrena; species Andrena flavipes. The sequence goes on along the minus strand of OZ020482.1, from coordinate 26,843,898 downwards.
GAGCGCCGTGTCATCTTTGACAGCGAGAGCGCCGCTCGGCGCGTGGCCATCTCGCGGCCGCGCTCGGCGGCGCCGGGCCGCGCCAGGCGCGCGTAGTGGGGGAAGGTTCGCGTCCCACCGTAACTAACTCGTTACATCTCCCCCCTCCCTTCGGAGGACGCGAACTTCCCCCAGCTCTCTTGTGTGTTTTACTATTACTATTTACAATGCCTTAAGATTACTATGTACAAACTTACTTGCTACCCATCACCTTAAATCTACTTAAAATAATCGGCCAGGCTCCGGCGGGCCTGCCTTAGGAGGGGCTGAACCGCACCCGGAGCTGCTGCCTCCGCAGAAGTTTGAAGTCCAGATACCCCCCTGGGGTGGGCACCCGGAACTTCTGCCCCTCGCGGAGGGCTGGAAGGTCTATTCGCAGCTCCGGGGGGTCGAGGTGGTGGCGCCACGGGGGGTTTGAGGGGGTTGTACGGGGGCGGGCGCTGTTGGCTGGCGGGTGGGCGACTGCTGGCATGGCGGGGTCCATCGGGGCGGGGGGAGGGTGGGCTCGGGGCTCCTGGGGTGGCGGTGCCGGCGATGGTGGCTGCGGCGGTGGCGGCGGTGCTGCCGCTTGTGGCAGCGTGGCGGCCCGTGCTGGCCGTTGTGGCGGTGGCGCCTGCTGCTGTGGCGGTGGCGCCTGCTGCTGCGTCGGTGATGGCCGAGGTGGTGGCTGCTTCTGCCGGGCCTGCGGCTGCGTCGGCAGCGGCGGTGGCCGCACCCTCCGCGGCTGCGGCTGGGGTGGAGGCGCCGGCCGGATCCTCCTTGGCGATGGGGTGGCCGGTGGCTGGGGCCGTGGGGTGGCCATAGCTGGCCACGGCGGTGGTGGCGCTTGAAGCAGCGTCGCCAGGAGGGAGGCTGCGGGTCCCCTGGAGTCGGGTGGGGGAAGGTGGAGGTCGCTGATGATTTTCGGTTTCGGCCTCTCCTTCCCCGGCGCGTCCGGCTGTGGGAGCCGACTCCTCTCCACGGCTTCCAGGATCGCCAGCTTTGTTGCTGCTGACGGTCGTGGGGGCGGCCGTGGCTTCGGTGGCGGTCCCCGTGCCGGTGGTGGAGGGCCTCCAAAATCCAGCCTCCTTTTCGCGGCCGGGGCGGCTGGTCTGACCCCGGTCGCGGCCGGCCTTTGCCGGCACTCCATCGGCCGGTCTGTAACTCTTTGGCGGAGCGGGACTGCCGCTTGCCTGGCCGCTTCGTGGGCGATGCGTGGTTTCGGCATGCTGCCTCGTAGCTTCTGTTTGTACAGGTCCGTCCGCGATCTTATCAGTAGCCCCGCGATAATTTCGCCAGCGCGAATCCTGTGTCGCGGGGCTTATCGTCGTGGCCCTCTGTTGGCCGCGGTCGGTGGCTGCGGCCGGGTCCGCGGTTCCTCCGGCCGTCGCGTCGCCGTCGCCGGCGTTCGTGACGGTGCGAGTCCTCTTTTCGGCGGGTGCCATGGTGGGGGGATCCTCCTCCCCTTCGCCACACGGTTTCAGGTCCTGGAGGTGGGCTCGCTTTGTCTTTCGCCCGCACCGAAGTATTACCAGGTTTGGCCCTACGTATTCGCGTACTTGGTGCGGGCCTGAGAATTTGGGGGCTAGTTTGGCCGCGAAATTCTTCTCTGCGGAGGACAGAGGGTGTTCCCGGAGCATGACTTCTTCCCCGATGCGGGGTCTCCAGTCCCGGCGTCTTAAATTGTAGGCCTTCTTTTGCGACTCTGTGGCCTGGGCTTGTGCGTGGCGGGCGAGTCGGATGGCTTCCTGCAGACGTTTTATTTCCTCGTGCCGGCCGTTGCTGTCGTCGCCCTCTGCGACCTCCGTGGTTGATTGGTAGAGTGCCCCGGGGGTGGGTGGCTCCCTTCCGTAGTTTAGATACGCCGGGGAGTACCCCGTGGCGTCATGGCGAGCGGAGTTGTACGCGAAGGCCACCTCGGGCAGCCATTTGTCCCATTCTCGGTGGCTTCCATCGGTCAGCTGGGCGATCATGGTTTTAATAACTCTGTTGACCCGCTCCACGGGGTTGCACTGAGGGGTGTAGGGGGGCGTCTGACGGTGTTCGATCCCGTACCCCCGGAGCATCTCCGTGAAATCCCGGCTTACGAATTGTTTCCCGTTGTCCGAAATGACACGTCTGGGGCACCCGAAGCGGAGCACTATCCTCTCCCGGAAGGCCCTGGTGACGGCTGGGGCGGTGGCCTGACGCAAGGGCTGTAACTCGACCCATTTGCTGAACTTATCTTGCATTACGGCCAGCATCGTGAAGCCTTTCGCTGACCGTGGTAGGGGTCCAACCAAATCGACCGCTACTACGTCCCAGGGGTTGGCTGCTGGCGTGGTCTGCATGCCGCCCGCGGGTGCCTGCTGGAACGCCTTGTATTCTAGGCATTTCTGACAGCGTTGTATGTAACGCCGAGCGTCGCGGATCATTCCGGGCCAGAAGTATTGTCGGGTCAACCGGGCTGCGGTCTTGCTGACCCCCAAATGTCCTGCGGTGGGAGCGTCATGGGTCTCCCGGAGCACTGCCCCCCGTAAAGGTTGGGGTACGCACATCCTCCATTCTGAGTCGGTACGGGGACCATGAGTGTCCGCAATGTGCCGGTACAGGTGTCCTTTGATGATCCGGTACTCCGGATAGCGGTGGGGTTCCTTCTCTGCGGCGGCGGTCATTCTGTCGTACCAGTCGCACCCAGAGGGTGAGTCGAGACTGTCCACCTCCTCCGCCGACGGGGCGGGGTTGTCCTCTGGTTGCCTGGAGAGGGCGTCTGCGACGACGTTGGATTCCCCCCGGCGATACTGTATGACGAAGTCATATTGCTGGAGTTCGAGGCCCCATCGGGCCAGGCGGCCGGAAGGGTTGTCCATCGACTGCAGCCACTTGAGGGATTGGTGGTCGGTGAGCACGGTGAACCGGTAACCCTCTAAGTATGGTCGCATTTTCCGAATGCCCCATACTACCGCGAGGCATTCCTTTTCCGTCACGGAGTAATTTCGTTCTGCCGTGTTGAGCGTACGACTTGCGTACGCTATGACCTTTTCGTTTCCGTTCACCTCCTGCGTAAGTACGGCCCCGAGACCCTCATTACTGGCGTCCGTTTGGAGGATGAAGGGCTGGCTAAAGTCCGGGCATGTCAGGATAGGGGCGGCGGCTAACTGCTGACGGAGAGCGTCAAACGCCGCTGCTTCTTCCGGGCCCCAGTTCCACTTCTGCTTTTTCTGCAGCAGTCGGGTCAGCGGTGCGGCTAGGTCGGCGAATCTGGGGATATATCGCCGGTACCAGGATACCATCCCCAGGAACCGCTGGAGTCCCTTTATTGTGGTCGGTGGGGGTATCTGGGCGATGGCTCTTACTTTCTCGGGATCGGTGGCCACGCCTTCCCTGGTTATCGTATGCCCGAGGTATTGCAGCTCGGTGCGGCAGAATTGGCACTTGTCCTTATTGAGTTTGAGTCCTGCCGCCCGTAACCGCTGGAGGACCTCCCGCAAGTTATCGAGATGTTCCTCGAAGGTTGCTCCGAGTACGATGATGTCGTCCAAATACGCGAACGCTCGGGGCTCCAGTTGTGGTCCGATGACCTTGTCCAACAGGCGCTGGAAGGTGGCCGGGGCGGAGTGGAGTCCGAAGGGCATGACTTTGAATTGGAAGAGGCCCCTCCCCGGCACCGTAAAAGCGGTGATTGGGCGGCTGTCGGGCTCCAGTGGCACTTGCCAGTACCCATTGGCCAGGTCCAAGGTGGAAATATAACGGGCGCCTCGCAATTTTTCTAGCGTGGCCTGAACCTGGGGCAGAGGGTACGCATCCTTTTCCGTGGCTTCGTTCACCCGGCGGAAGTCGATGCAGAACCGTTTTTTCCCGTTTTTTTCGTGACGATGACCACCGGAGAACTCCACGGGCTGGAAGACGGCTCAATTATGCCTTCCGTGAGCATCCGGGTCACCTCCTCGTCTATAATTGCCTGCATGGCGGGGTTTCGTGGCGTGTACCGGTGCTTTACTGGTTCCGCCCCGGCTTTTAACCGGAGGTGATGTTTTGCCATGTGTGTCCGCCCCGGTAGTTGGTCGAAATGCTGTAGCTCGCTGTCGAGAAACGCCTGGAGGCGTTGCGTTTGCTCCACGGTGCATCCCTGGAGGCCAGACGGGGGCTCGATGGTGGCGGCCTTGTCCGTTGGGCTCCATCGCATGCCTAGGACTTGTATCGTTAGTCCGAGAGCTTGGAGAGCATCGATCCCCAGGATTACGTCCTGCGTGAGGCTGGGAAGGACCCCACACGTAATGGCCATGACGCAGTTTCCGACGACCATCCTGACTAACATTTCGCCGTCTAGGGCGGCGACAGCGCCGTTGGCGACTTGGACCCATCGATCGGTGGTGGTGGTTTCGTCGCCGTTTTCCCGGCACCAGTCCACCACCTCTTGCTTAATATACGACAGGGAGGCGCCTGTGTCTAGTAAGGCTTGGAATTCCCTGCCGTAAAGATTTATGGGTATATGCGGGCGGCCATCGGTGGCTGGGGTTGTTGAGGCCGTTGGGGTTGTCGGGTCCGGTCGGGGCCTTGTCCGCCGGACCTGTTGTCGTTTCCCGTTGCCGGGGCGCAGTTACATTCTCGGCTGAGCCGGCCTTCGGTGCCGCAGCGGCTGCAGAATCGCCGCCCCGGCCGGCGGCAGTCCCGGCGAAAGTGACCTCGCTGGCCGCAGTTCCAGCAACATTGGTCCCGGTTGTACCGGCTACCTACTTCGGCGAGGCTGGGTTTCGGATTGTCCGGCTGGGCTGGGACGCTGCTGGGTCCCTCTTCGCGCAGCGCCTCGTAATCGGCGGCCAAGCTGAGCAGTCCGGCGAGCGAGTCGAAATCTGCTCGTTTGATGTAGTGTCGGTACTCCACTCGCAGGTTTGAATATAGCCATTCTAATTGTGTGGTGGCGGACATTTGCCCATGGCGGCGCATAAGTGTTCGGAGGGCGGAGGCGTACTCTCGGACTTTTTCACCCGGTCGCTGGCGTCTTTGGTGGATGGCTATTTCCAGCTCATGCTGTCGCCTTCGCGGTAGATAAGTCTGCCGGAATACTTCCAAAAATGCGTCCCAGGTGTGGATGTCGGCTTTTTCGTTCCGAAACCACTGCAGAGCCGGGCCTTCTAAGATTCTGGGGAGACAGAGCAACATTTGTTCTGGGGTGACCTGATAGGTGTCCCGCAGGTCGTCTAGTTGGTCGAGGAAGTCCTCGGCTCCTTGGCCTCCGTCAAAGTGTCCGCCCCACCGTCGTACCCGCTCCATAATGTAGTAGGTATCGGTGGGGGCGCCTGTCTCCACTGGTTGCGGGAGACCGGGCATTGGGGAGAAGCCTAGTAGGGGTGGTACCATTTGCTGCGTTATCATTGTTCCCTCGTCGGCTGTAGGGTCGATGTTAATGGCGATGTCGCCTCCGGAGCCGCTCTGGTCCATGGCTCTGATGTGGGCCACTACCCGAGCTCGCAGAGTGTCGAGATCTCCGGACAGATCGATTCCCCGTTTTTTGGCCCACTCCGTGAGCTTGGCTTTCGATAGCCCGTATACCCAGGTCACCTTGGTCATTCGCTCGGTGGAAGACTATCGAGTCCCTGTTCGGGCGCCAAATGTAACCTCGCTTCGTGGGGGTTACTTGTCGGAAGTGCGATCGAGGTGCCCGAGAGAGTGAGGCAAAGTAACCTGTGTAAACGGCGTTTATTCCGAAGATACAGAGTCTCCCGGCCAGGTCTGTGCTGGCGAACAGAGGTGTGTTTCGGCTTATTCTACAGCTTAGGCTATCGGCGGTACGCGGCGAGATCGCGGCGGAGTGCGGGCGGCGCGTCGCGGTCGCGGGCTCGGAACGTTTCGGCGGTAGAGAGATAGGAGAGGGGGGTGGTCGTTCTGGTGCCTCGGCTGTGGTCTCCACCGATGGCCCTGACCGGGAAGTCTTGAGCCCGTTCGCCCAGTGGGGATAACCCGCGGGAGAAACGGAGACTATAGGATGTCCTCCGGAACAGACGAAGTCTGTTCCTAAGATTGACAGCGGATATCGACCTGCGTCTAGAAGTCGGCGAACTCGCGTTCTTCTAGGAGCCGTGGAGGTGGGGGATACCAAAAATACACAGTAAGACAGCTTGTGCTACAAGAGTTTACTGGGAGAGCTCTGATCGTTTGCCTGTAACGCTCGTGACAGACTCTGCCTGGCGGGCCCGTCGCTCCGGCCTATAGCGAGCGCCGTGTCATCTTTGACAGCGAGAGCGCCGCTCGGCGCGTGGCCATCTCGCGGCCGCGCTCGGCGGCGCCGGGCCGCGCCAGGCGCGCGTAGTGGGGGAAGGTACGCGTCCCACCGTAACTAACTCGTTACAAAGGGAATATCACCAAACAGCGTTATACAGAAAATTAAGATTTAATACTTTTAATATTTTAATACTTTAGTCCATTAGTAAAGAAACAAGGTTGAATGAATTTAATTTTCTTATATAATTTTCTTCTTAAATAATTTCTTTAAATAATTTCTTAATAATTACCTCGATGATAGAAGCTTATGCTTAAACAGAGAGTGGGACATTCCGTATTTTGTTCCAATGCAGAGTGGACATTTTCTGTTTTTAATCAGTATACCAAATCTTTACTTTGGAAACCGTCTAGAAACCGTGGTGTGGGAAAAACAAACATTTCAGAAGAATTGTTTAACGGTACTATCGTTACAAAAAGTTTTTGTCATATCAGTGGAACAAGTTTTAATAAATTTTTCATCTATAAAATATTTCTTTGCTTTGCTGATTTCCCACGCAACTGGATATAAAATAGTCAATTTCCCAACTAGAGTTAAAAATTCTTTAAAAATTATTAACTTGAACTTTGGACATTATGGATCAAACAAGAGAACTGAAAATATGTACACGGCATGCAGAATAGTAATGTCATAAATATAACGTCATTTACTAAATATTCGTAATAAATATTTGATAATAAATTATCACTAAACCTACCACGACCGGTCATTAGACCGGTTGAACGATTTATATCTTTCTGTAATAGTATTTATATCTTTTTGAAAGGTATATAATGCAAGCGTGGCGTGACTTCAGCGCGTCAAAATAAACGTTCGCGACCTTTCTTCGCCTTAGCCGTTTTAACTTCTCAATAGAATACAAAATTGAAAATTATTAATTTGGGCAGCATTTTCAAAGTCTTTTTTTATTGTTAATGATACAATGAGCGTATTCGAAACTGTTGGAATAACAAAGAATTTGCCGTTTATTGATTGTATACTATTTGAACTGCTATTAACAGATCTCTTTATGACACAACGAAAATATATTTGGTGAATACACTTGTTGGAAAATAAACTCTTTACAGATATTCGCTAGGCCCCACATGAGCCGCCTCAAGAACTGCGCATCGAGAACAATTGAATACTGCATTGGTATCAACGTGCGTTTCTATGTTCGCTCGTCTCTCTAGGCTCATTTACAAAAAAAGAAAAAGGCGCCACGGGTATCGACGCAGATGATTGGCTGATGTTGCAAATATTCAGTATTTACAACAGAAACTGTTGTAGTTAGTTGACGAACGATGTTAGTCTTCCACCTTTCTATATATAAACAGAAATAAATACATAATTAAAATCATGATTATAATTATAATTGTATAGGATAAAATGAAAATTATATTACAAACTTATCTTTTTTGTTGATAAAAAATGATAATTTTAAAATACTGTTTAACAATATTTAATTTTCTAATACTTCCTAGCGTTTGGACAATAATTTTTCCCATTTTCGAGCGCTAGTCCCCTTATTGCAACCGAGCCTACAATTAACGTTATGGAAAACCGCTGCAGTTTGTTGACGTACGATGTTAGTCTTGCACCTTTCTATACATAAACAGAAATAAACACATAATTAAAATCATGATTATAATGATAATTGTATAGGATAAAATGAAAATAATATTATAAACTTATCTTTTTTGTTGATAAAAAATGATAATTCTATTTCCGTATTATTCCTTGTTTTGGATTTTGTATCCGACAACAACCTGCAGAGAATCTGGGTTTTGCAATCCTGTAATATTAATCGTGTTTTATTTTATTTCCATTTATAAAAATATATTTAAATTTTTCTGAATGTCAAAAAAGTTTTAATAATGCTGTGTACAATATCAAACCACTATAGGTATGCGACATTCCTATTTTGTAAAAATATTTGTAATATTCGCCTGAGAAGATTGGTGACCGTAGTAACTACTTTGATTTTTTATTATAATTTCAGTAGTAGTAAATAGGTTTATTTTTTGCCTTTCGGCCTCAAAATGGGGTTACATGTGTTAAGTGTGTAAGTGTTTCTGGGACTGTTAACTCAATGATGCGCTTTCAGTTTGATTTCTTCCTTCATCTTGTTCTTTTTTTCTTCTCCTTTTTTCCAGAACCATTCGCATCCACTCCGCTCCTTCTTCTTCTCCCTTTAGAATCGATCTGATCGTTGAATTCTCTCTTTTCAGCTCCTTACAGTCTTGTAGCATGTGACCCATCGTCTCTCTAGCCCCATTGCATAATCTGCATACTGTGTCTTTTTCCTCCTTCCAGTACTTGCTCCCCCGCTCTTCGTTTCCACATCTGAACCTAGCAATCATGCTTTGGTCTCTGCCTCTGTAGTTTCCGTCTAGGTAATTTGCTCTCTGGTCATCCCTGATTTCTGTGTAATGTACGTTGTATCTGCCTCCTTGTATTCTGTCGTATTGCCATTGAACCTGCTCTGCCCTGTCCCTTTGCGCTAGTTCCTCAGCGAACTCTCTTCCTCGCATTCTTTCTATTTCCATTTCTTGGATATCCATCATTTTCTGCCTGTAGTATGCATCTCTCATTTCCTCCCACTTCGACTTTTTCTCTGCTTGCTTCGCGTCTATTTCCCTCCAGCATTCTTGTACTATTTTATTCTTGTTCAGCCGTTTCGCTTTCTCCTCATATTTAATTGCTCTTTTCCCCGCTTCTATCCTTACTTTGTCCGTTTTTGTTTCGTCCAAGATTAGATATGCTGGTGTATTAAAGTCCAGACCTAGAGTCCACCTTATGTATTTCTCCTGTATCTTCTCTACCCTTTCTGCTTCCATCCAGCCCCAAATTTCTGACGCGTACAGCAAGATACTTTTCACTATGCTTCTGAATATTCTCATTCTTCTCTCAAAATTGTTCTTGAACATTCTTTGTCCTATTCCCCATATCTGCGCCATTGTTATTCTAGCTTTCTTTGTGACTTCCCTTATGTGCACCTCTCTGCCCCCGTTTTTCTGAAAATTATACCCCAAGTATTTGAACTCCTTCACTTCTTCCAGACTGTTCCCCTGCCAGCCCCATTCTTCTCTCTTCTTCTTTCCTCTTCCTTTATGGAAAATCAACACCTTAGATTTCTCTGCGTTCAGTTGTAACCCTTTCCTTTCAAGGTATTTTCCGAATCTTCGTATCATGTCCTTAAGATCCTTTGGTTCATTTGCCAATAACGCTATATCGTCCGCATATGCTAGAGTCCACATTTTTTCTTTTCCTACTCTAACTCCTCCTGCTTGGTTTTTCCTCATGGTTTCTTCTAAGTCCGCTATATATATTGTAAATATCGTTGGACTCAGTGGGCATCCCTGTCTTACCCCTTTTGTTGTCCAGAATTTGGATGACATTTCTCCGTTTACTTTTATTGTATTTCTTGTTTCTTTGTAAATTTCTCCGATTCTCATTCTCAAGCGTTTACTTATTTCCATTCTCTTCATTATGTTCTGAAGTTTTACTCTATCCACATTGTCAAATGCAGCGCTTAGGTCCGCGAAAAACGTATATAGCTTCCCCCCTTTTTTCTGTATTTCTCTGTTAGCTACATAGTTCAGAATAAAAATGTTATCTGTTGTCGACCTACCCCTCCTGAATCCTGCTTGTGTTTCTGGTATTATGTGGTTCTTTTCCAGTTCCTCTTTTAATCTTTTTTCTAGGACCATAGCATATATTTTGTAGGCTGTGTTTAGGATCGTTATCCCCCGGTAGTTGTTTACTTTTTCTCTATCTCCTTTTTTGAATATTGGCGAAATCACCCCTTCTTTCCACCTCTCCGGGAATCCTTCTCCCTTCCACACTTTATTAAAAATTTCTGTGATCGTTTTTACTATTTTCACGTTACTGTAAATCCAGGCTTCATTTTCTATTTTGTCTTCCTCTGCTGCTTTCTTTTTTTTTAGTTTTCTGATTTGTTCTTTTACTTCTGCTTCTGTTATTTCCTCTTCCTCTTCTTCTTCCGTGTTGTCCATTTCTTCGAACTCTTCTACTTCTTTTTTACAGTCGACGCCTTCTAGCAATGCTTTAAAATGATCCTTCCATTCTTTTAAATCTATTTTATTGGAAATACCTATTCTTTTCTTTCTTTGTTTATTTATATATTCCCATATTTGATTTTCTCCCTTTAATTGCATTATCTCATTTTCTATACTTTCTTGTAATTCCCTTCTCCTTTCTTCATACACTTTTTTGTACTCCCTTCTTTTCTTCTGATAGTCATCTTTGTCTCCTTTGCCCCTTCTCCAGTTCCTCAGTGCTTTCCTGGCTTCTCTTTTCTTTTTTGTACAGTTCGAATTCCACCACTTAAAGTTGCCCAATTTCCAATTTTTTACTTTTACTTCTTCTTTCCGTACTGCATTATTTATTTTTCCTACCATTTCTTCTACCATTTCATTCACCTCTGTCCTATTAAATTTTATTTTGTTTAATTCCATTTGAAACTGTCTCTTTCCTTCCTCTGTCCAGACTCTCCTCTCTCTCCACCTCCCCTCCTGATTTCCCCCTCGGTCTCTCATTTTATTTCCCCTATATAGTTCTGCTATCAGAGGCATATGATCTGACTCTACTCTATCTTCCACTGCGAATTTCTTGATATCTTCTTTCGTCTCGACATTTGTTAGTATATAATCTATTACCGTGCTATCTCTCGGTCCCGTGTATGTGTACTCTCCTTTCTCATCTCCCTCCATATTCCCGTTCAGAATATTCCATCCTCTTTCCTCCACCATCTCTAATAACACCTTTCCCTCCGTGTTTTTAACTTTGTCTTTTGATCTCCTTACGTCATGCTTTTCTTCTATTCTAAAGTCGCCTCCTTCCTGTCCAATTCTCGCATTGAAATCTCCTCCGATTATCAGTTTCTCCACCTCCCTGTCCCCTATTATCTGGTCTAGCTCTTTTCTCGTCTCCTTCATATCTCTGTTGTACACTGTTATTACTCTCCATTTTTCATTTTGTATCCTGATTCTTCGCTCTTGAATATGTTCCGTTCCTGCGTTCGCTTCCTCCTCTTCTATGCCCTTTCTTACACCAGTGATAATTCCGCCTATCGCTCTCCCTTTTTTCCTCTCTCTAGTGGCATATTTACATTTCCATGAGAATTCTTGTGGCATTTTATCTTTCAAACCTTCCCATTGTTTCTCTTCAATCCACGTTTCTACTAATCCTATTACGTCGAGATCTTTTAAGAAATCCCGAAACTGTTTGTCTTTGCTCAATAAACCTGCTACATTCCAGTAGCCTATTTTAAATGTATCTATTCCTTTCCCAAATCTGTGTACCCCCTCTCCCCGCATATCTGCATACGCAGGCGCGCGGGGAACGGGTGTTGGTACTGTCTTTTGTCGTGCGTTGGTTGTCCTTGTAAGCTCTGTGATCTTCCAATAATTTAGAGGTTCACAGAACTTTGCCGACTCCAAAAATTTACTTCCTTGAGTCCACCATCCTCTTTCCAAATAAATGTCTTATCATTGATTTTTACTTTCCTGTATCCAACTTTCACCTTTGCCCCTTGCTCCCTTTCCGCTTTGGCAATATCTTTAATATTTTTTTATATCTCCCTTTCCTTTTTTGTCAGACCATTGTCAATAAACAGCCTCTTATCTTTCAATGTACTCTTCTTTTGCATTACTGCTCTTTTCTGTTGCCAGCTTTTTAACTTCGCTATCAGTAGCCCTCTTTTCTCTCCCTTTCCTACCCAATAAGCTTCCTCGATTTCTGCTTCTATCTGTAATTCGTGCCTTAACACATACTCCACCGTATCCTTCGGCGTCTCTTTCCGCGGTAGATCCTCTCGTCTTAGGGTAATATTATTTCTTCTCTCTCTTTTTTCTCTAGCCTCTTCCTTCCTTTCTAGCCCCTCCAGTCTTTCAGTCAGCCTCTCTGCCTGATCCTTCTTGGCCTCCAGTACTTCTATCCTACCTCTCATTTCCTTTCTTTTCTTTTCCCATATCTCATCCCTCCTCTTCCACTCGTCCCTCAGCTCCCTATTATCTTTTCTCAGCTCCTCCAATTCATTCTTAACTGCCATCACTACTTCTATCAATTTGTCTAATTTATCCATTTCTCTGTCCTGTTCTGTCTCCTGGCAGACCGGCGATACTGCAGTTCCTATAACTGCGTCAGTTATCTTCGTTGGAGGCGACCTCCCTATTTTCCTCGCTTTCAGGAATTCTTCCTCTATTTCCTTTTCGGCCCTTAACCTCTCCTGCTCCTCCTCGCTCTCCCGTTTCCTCTTGAACGTGTCCAGTATCGAGCCTTCGCTGCCCGTTCTGCTTCTTCCCAGCTGTTCTGCCAACGATGGTCTTCCCCTTCTTCTCGTTTCCTTTTGCTCTTCTTTACCTACTGCTGTCTCCGTTGTGTCTTCTTACTTTTTCCACTCCCGTAGAAGTCACTTATCCTTGCCACGTCTCTTACACTTCGTACACTCGTTTCACACCTTCTCTTCTTCACCTTTTATTTCACCCTTCGACACTTTATTAACTGTCGCTTATACTTTCCACCGGAACCTTGTCTTCTCCCCGCGTTTTTCACCAAACCTCGTTATTTTCTGCGCACTTTTGCCACATTTTTCGTGTATTTCTTTCACCTGTCTGCATACACACGTTCTTCTCTCACGCACGTCACGTGGTTCCCCCCATGATAATTTCAGTATAATGCAGTACAATGCATGACAATTAATAGAACTTGATTTGAATATTCCAAACAAACCTTTGTCTGTCCGTTTCTGCGCAGTGCCCCAATAGTTAGTGTTGAGTGTACGTATGCTGTACCGATGCGCGCACATACGGCCAAATAATAGGAGCGATTCCTATAGAAAACTTTGTCCTTGCTATATATAAACAAAAATGAACATAATTAAAATTATAATTATAAATATAATTGTCATGTAAATGTAAATTATAAATATAAATGTTACAATAAACTTATCTTTTTTTAGTTGATAAAAAACAATTCCATCGATAGAAATGCTCGGGAAGGTGAAAGACATTGTATAGAAGCCACTATAATACAATTGTAACTTTAGGATAAATTGACAATGTACACGCCAATATAACAGTTTTTAGAAAGAAGGAGTGGGGGAAATATAAAAAACGAAGGATGCTACGACGCTACGAGTCCGTAGAAGCGTGCAGCGTTAATAAATCAAAATTGTGGGGATGCGACGAAGGTGCGTATAAATGCTGCCCCGACATGAGATTTAAATGCCTGCCATCAACATCCATGGTGCGGCTAGTCTCATCTCGTGCCTTTAATACAGTACGCACAACACAAATAGAATTCAATAGTTCGATACTATTTCTTTTTTTTGATTTTGCATCAGGCAAAATCGAAAATATCCTTTCGGCTTCAGCGTTCGAGTGTGGCAGACATCTGACAGTATTTAATAAAGATTTAATAGAAGGAAACACGAGATCGTGTTCGGGGTTTTCTAATTTGCAGATGTCTATCCACATATTATCAAATGACATTTTCGCCCATGTGTCCCTTTGAAATCGGGAAGTGTTAAAATACAAAAAGTCCCATTCCTTCTGCAAACCTTCGTCAACTAAATGCCCTAATTTTTGGGCGACAGCTGTAACATTTTGGAATGTTACTTCTCTGTCGCAATTAAATAAAACATCATCCGATTTAAAAACAGTCATCTGTTTTAAAAAAGGGTCGTCATGAGGAAGACGAGCCTTAAGTTCACTGCTTATCGAAACATAAAACTGTAAGCAATTTTCGCGGACGGAGAGAACCTCAACTTCCGACATACCTTCGTTTACTGCCTCTTCCAAAAAATTCTCACATTCGGTACCAAGATCCACTTGAGTAAGTGGAAGTTGGTTAGATTTTACCGAAAAATTTACCATTCTAATTATATCAAAATGTTCTAGAAGAGGGGGTTTCAAAAATTTTGTTAGGAAAAACTGAAGCATAATTGCTGAACGGGGCTGCAATTCCTGGACCAATGTCATTCGTTTTTGGAACGAGGCATTAAACTTGTTCGACACGTTTAGGACGTACTCTAGGAAAATGAAATAACCTTTCATGTCATATCTGCTAAGCAATGAGAAGAAATTGGTAGCAGTTTCTGACTTATTAGAAAAGGCTTGCTCCCTAAAAAAATTGTGCAAATCGTCCCAGATTTGCAAAAATCTCTTGACACACTGATGCCTCGCAAGCCATCGTGTGTCGGATAATTTGAAGACTTTTAAAGAAGAATGCTTATAACTCTCCTGAAATTGACGAAAAATTGTAGCACGTTTGGGGCTGCTATTAACGAAAGTTGCAACACCCCGAAGTAATTCGTCGCATTCTTTTGGAAGCGTAGCGCAGGCAGCACTTGCCGCCAACGCTACAGAATGGCAAATACACGGCAATGTAACGACATGGGTTTTTTTTCAAGTAACTTGGACTTGAAAGAAGAATGCCGACCCGTCATTACTGCAGCATTATCACAACTAAGACCCGCGATGTTTTCCACCGAAATTTGCATTTTCAGCAATTGATTTTCGAAAGATTTGAAAATCTGTTCCGCCGAACAATCGCTGGCATCCAGATGGATCAGTTGCAACAATTCTGCTGCAATGGACAAACGACATGGCTCAACATATCTGACTGCCAATGTAAGCCACTTGTCGTTTGTGGAATCCGAAGTTTCATCTTCGTAAACGGAGAATTTATTACACCGTACATTGTCGGCAATCCGTTCCGTTTCGCGAACGCATAAAACGTTCGTTATAATTTGACCGCACTTTGTACGGCCAACTTTCATTCTTTCTAAAACATTAGGCTCTTTGCCTATATCTTGCATAAGAGCAAGGAAATTAGAAGCAATCAACAGGGGAATATTGTGCTCGGCGAAGAAACCCGCGTACCTAAGTTCGGCAATTTTGACTTTTTCATCCAATGAAAAAGTACCAGAATTGTGGGCCTGATCGAACTCATCTTCTACAGTTACATTCGAATTGATATCCCTATCACTATTAGCTAACATTTTCTGCATATTGGCAATATGCACCTCTCTGGACGAGTGCTTGCGTATTTCTGAAAGCCCACTAACCAAAGTTTTATTGCAGACTTTACAGAAGCATTTCGACTCGTCCGAAGAAACGTCTACTAACCAAAACTTTAGAGATTCATCAGTGTGATACCAATGACGCTGAAAACTTTTTCTGTTTTTCTTGGCGGGTGTACAAGCCATTATCAAACCAGTTACAATTACTTACAGTACCGCTATACACTATCACTGCACCAACACCGAACACTTTAATCACGTTAAGCACTTTAAGCACTTTAAGCACTTTAATCAAGTTTATAAAATATGGAGAGCCTAAGACGTCAGAGCGTGGATAGATGCTAGCTGACAACTGACAATGCTCGATGCGCGGACGCCCAATGCGCTTCGCGGTTTTCTTTTGTTTATGCGCCCGATGTATCGAAAACGCGGGATTTTTACGTAGAAGCAGCGGGATCTTTACGTAGAAAAAGCGGGAAGACAAATTACGTTTGTCACTACATTGTACGGACGTATATAAATACATTGTATTCAGTTAAACAATGTCCTTAAATTCATTACAGTGCTAACAGTTCTGTCAATAGTTAACACTTTACCGACCGGTAGCCTATTAATAGGTTTTTTCTCCCCAGCGCTTACCGACCGGTAGCGTATAAATAGGCTTTTTCTCCGAAACAGAGCCGGTGTCAGGGGAAGTTTTTGCGGTGACTGGCCGGTTAGAAGTGTATAGGATGTTCAGCGTTACCGGTCGGTAAAGTGTTAATACTAATAGTACTATTAATTGTAGTGGTGTTAAGCATCAATTAATAATAGTTTTATAGTGTATTAATAAAGGAAAGTAATAGCTAAAATAGTTTCTTTCATTTAGAAGTAAATAATGTACATTTTATTCGTTCTCATCGCATTTTTTACAAATAGGCTTCTCGATTGCACATTTTACACATAGGTACGTATTTGGCGTTAGACTAAATAGTTGCCTGAGCCACGCATAACCCTTCGTATCAATTTCGAAAAGTTTCACGGCTAAGGCGAAGAAAGGTCGCGAACGTTTATTTTGACGCGCTGAAGTCACGCCACGCTTGCATTATATACCTTTCAAAAAGATATAAATACTATTACAGAAAGATATAAATCGTTCAACCGGTCTAATGACCGGTCGTGGTAGGTTTAGTGATAATTTATTATCAAATATTTATTACGAATATTTAGTAAATGACGTTATATTTGTGACATTACTATTCTGCATGCCGTGTACATATTTTCAGTTCTCTTGTTTGATCCATAATGTCCAAAGTTCAAGTTAATAATTTTTAAAGAATTTTTAACTCTAGTTGGGAAATTGACTATTTTATATCCGGTTGCGTGGGAAATCAGCAAAGCAAAGAAATATTTTATAGATGAAAAATTTATTAAAACTTGTTCCACTGATATGACAAAAACTTTTTGTAACGATAGTACCGTTAAACAATTCTTCTGAAATGTTTGTTTTTCCCACACCACGGTTTCTAGACGGTTTCCAAAGTAAAGATTTGGTATACTGATTAAAAACAGAAAATGTCCACTCTGCATTGGAACAAAATACGGAATGTCCCACTCTCTGTTTAAGCATAAGCTTCTATCATCGAGGTAATTATTAAGAAATTATTTAAGAAGAAAATTATATAAGAAAATTAAATTCATTCAACCTTGTTTCTTTACTAATGGACTAAAGTATTAAATCTTAATTTTCTGTATAACGCTGTTTTGTGATATTCCCTTCGAACATTTTTTTCTTCAACTCAACGTATTAAAGAATAATAAATAAATAGAAAAAGTTATACTTTTGGCCAATACATACGAAAACTATGCAATAATATCAGAGTCAATTCTTACGGTGACAGTCTATATATAAAAAAAAAATAGAACCCCCACACCGGGATTTGAACATTCGCACATCATGATTGCGGCCGAAGCGCTGGTCTCGGGTTTCGACAACGTGGATTGCTGCCGAAGAGAGCCGAACAGACAGCGCACACGGACAGGAGTAGGGATATGCTTGTGTGCAGTGCGGTGGGAAGAAAGTGGGGGACGCCGGTAGAGCATAGTGGGAGACGACGGTAGGTCATAGTGGGGGTAAGCGTCCCGTCCCGTGTCCCACGATTCTGGCATCACTGGTGAGGCAGGATATTTCATAACAGGATATGAATCGATTTATTACAGAATCAAGAATTGAAATGAAAGTTTCGCACAAAGTAGTTTAATAGGAAGTAAGCCAACTTCAATATTTATTTACAAATGTTTTAATCGTATGTTAAAATATTTATATTTTTATATATATATTTCAGAAGTTAAACAATCCTGTAAATATTTGTAAATAAATATTGAACATTGTCATATAGTTAGAAATCGAAAAAATACATAATTAGTGTGAAAAAAATATGACCTTGTGGGACTTAGAAGTTCCGAGGCTCGAACCTACGTCCAAAAAGTTCGCAGCGGTTTAGCAGTCCGACATTTACAGCTGCGCCATCGACGCCGTTGAAAATATCTTACACATTTTAGACTGTAATGTCACAGCATGTTTAGTTCGTTTAATTGTGAAGACATTGAAGATCGCATAAAAGATTTATTTCATAAAGTATGTACGAAAATTCCCCCTATAAGTTACTCTGACACGGAAAAAACGCCGAAAAAATCGGTTTTTAATTTTTTTAACTGCGGCGCACCAAATTGAAAAATCTGAAAAAATTCAGGACAATAGTAACAATGATACGTACTTACATTAAAAATATAATTATAGTATCAAGACTGCTTCGATATAAAACCGGCATTTTTCAGCATTTTTTGGCGTTTTTTATTTTTCACAGCTTGGTTTTTCAATTTAAAAATCTGACACGATTCCCTAATATGTGCATCGATAACAGCCATGCCTCTGAATTTTTTCAAAATTTTTCATCCGCTGGTATAGGAGAAATTCGGCAAAAACCTGATTTTCTATTTTTACCCTTTACTACCCCCCGGGTCGAGATACAAAGTTGAAACTTGGCAGAAATCATTCTTTTTTTATAAGCTTTCGAATGATCCATCGTGATTTGAATTCGGTTCAGGGGCACATTTGACCACCTTATCCGGCTATACCCTTTCTGAATAAATATATTTTTCAATTTTTTAAAAGTTTAATTTTTTCATTTCAATTGGATACAGGGTGATCGTGGAGCGACTGGACTCAAAGAGACAACCCCCCGCAGTGCAGCACCGAGAATTTGATGACTTTTGGCCTTCGAAGAGGTTGGAGTACCTATTAAGGGGTAACACCACTGTAACAGCTTGAAATAAGCCTGTTTTCTGGCAATTTTTCTTGGATGGAAGGAAAGGTGATAGAATAATAATACTGGAGGAAGTTATTAAGCATATATTATGTTATTAAAAAAAAAATGGTTATTGAAAAATATTACAAAATGGCGGCACTGAAGCCATTCTCGTGAAGTATGTTGAAATTTTAGTGCTCTGCGGCACGCAGTGTAGCTGGTGCAAATTTGAATCTAAAAAATGGAAAAAATTTCTCTTAAATCTACAGGTTTATAGCTAGAGAAATACGTACGGGATTTTAAAAATATCGATTTTTGTGCGATTGGTGAGTATTTGAATAAAAAACGTCCAATTTTCTTCAAAAAGAGGGCAATCATTTGTTAATAACTAATGTTTAAATTAACTTATCGAAAATCCCGTACGTATTTCTCTTCAAATTGTTATTTTAAAGATATAGTTAAAATTTCGAATGAAAAGAATGAAAATTGTTGGAGTTATGCTGCGTGCCGTGTTGAAAAGTCGTGTTTCGAGAAAAACGCGTTTAAAGAAGATAGAAAAATACGTTGCTGCTAACATACTTTTATTTGGAAATGCTTCTAACTGAACATAAAAACTTTCTAACGACATCCATTGTGTATTAGAGAAGTTAGAAATCAAAAGGTAGGACATTAATTAGGTTCTACCTTTCCAGCAGGGATTAATTGAACGCCAGTAGTTGTTTCGAAGCAGTTCGATGCGCTTGGGGAAGAGCTCGAAATTTCAAGGAAACAAATTTGTTTCAAGTAATACAGTTTTTGCCCCATATTCTAAAGGGTTCAAAGCATATTTTAAGCCAATAAAAAAAAAAAAAATTTCCGAAAAATTTACAGTGGTGTTACCCCTTAAGAAGTGAGAAATGGCCACGACGCCAATAGATTCCTTATGTTTCGCCGATGAAACTAACACTAAGAACGACGTAATTCGGATCTTAATAAAGGAAATTAGATAAAAAATTTGTTTATATAACTTCACGCTAGCTTCGTTAAAAATAATCCAATTTATATGAAATTTGGTACGATCTTCATTGGAAAAACATAAGGAATCGATTGACGTCGTTTTCGCAGAGATCTGATGAGAAATGCGGAGATCGTGGACATTTCTCACTTTTTATTGTATTCCAACCCCTTCGAGGATTAAAAAAGGTACCAGGCGGCATCTCTTTGGCAGGCGTCGCTCCAAAATCGCCCTGTATCTCTTTCCTACATTTATCGGCTGGCGTGGATTTCCACCGATGCTGGTGGCTCGACCATTTTCACCTTTTATAATCATTTTGTATAAGAATACCTATGTTTCTTGTCACTATTTAGTTTTTCTATTGTTTTCACTAATTTCCAGTCGCGTCTATTTCTATTTGCCTGCACGTTTTAATTAAAGTTTTATACAATTCCATTTGCATACGATACCAGTAAAAACAATAGAAATCATCCTTTGAAATCTGATTAATGTACACTGAGTATTGCCCCTTATACTTCAATTCACTTAACGAATTGATAAGATTGAGATTTTTATTGATTCCTAATTCTCGCACGATAGCTTAATCATATATTTTTCTCAAAGTACACTGTCGTGGAACGTAGTATAATTCACCTTTAAAGCCGCGTATTCACCCGAGCATTCGTCCCGAATGGGCATTGCACGAGCATCGATCAATTCAAAAACTTCACGAGAATGTCGTGAGAAAACTTTTTTGTTATGTTAAATTATATTCATGATAAAGTTACAAAGCACGATACTGCCGTCATAAAATCCACTACACCTGAAGAAAGATTGGCAATTACTTTCAGATGTCTTGCAACCGGTGATTGTTATAGTAGCTCACAATATCTTTAGAAATATCTAAAGAGGTTATGTAAAAAATTATACCAGAAGTGTGTGAAGCTGTAATTGAGAGTTTAATGCATTATGTAAAGGTGAGTGATTTATTAACATTTTACCGACTTACTGGTTAGCAGTTAATGGTAGCCGATTAATGGGCTATCTGTCGGTAAAATGTTAATCATGGTATCATCCGAACACGGGTATACGTTGTATCTAGGGTCGCCACCTTATTTACGGAAAAATAACGCACATTTGCTTTCGTGGGGCATACAAAAATGTACGTTCAACAAATTAAAAGTACATTTTAATCTTATTAGTTTTTATTTCTTACAAACATATTTTCTATTGCTTTTAGCATTACAGAGTACATTTTTATTATTTTGAAATATCTTAATGGAATCATTGAAATATATATGTTAGAAAGTAACTACCCTGTATGGGTGGTAAAGAACCTAAGGAAACGTGCTTCAGGACAGTTCTGGGGTATGTGCCGTGGAGTTCATCATAGTCCTCTTACCAAAAGACATAGCCTTCCGCACCCCGTGGCCAGATCCTCCAGGAACAGAGTCCCCATTCTTTGACGATATGGCGTCGGGCCGATTTCCATTCCCATAATCTTTATCTTACTCTAAACAACCAATCCTCCGACACCCGATGCTAGAAGACCCAACGTGGTCATCAGCCATCGCCCGACGCCAGGTCTGTTTAGTCTCCCGTACCCTCCAACAATACCGCACGTAGGCTAAGTCCCTGCCATAAAATCCTTGAAGGCAAAACAGCATGAGGCCATCCGCCCTCGACCTCATCCTTAAATTTGGTGACGCTAACATATAAATAATTCGGGATATACTACGGTACGACCCAACCAACGGAATGAACTGAAATTTTGAGGGGTTGGGCGTGAGGGGGGGAGAACCTCTGATATAAAATTTCAACTACAAGTATTTGTTAGTTTCTGAGATATTTATAAAAAACTTTCGGCATAATACAGTATTGTCTCCCTATGGGCTCGGTTTGATGTACACTCTGTAGGCTTTTCGCTATCCCCACCACTTCTGTCTCACTCTTGTCCGGCGAAGGCGAGAGCGAGATGGAACGAGACCGAGCTAGAGCCATTGAAAGCGAGAGAGGACGGTTCGAGACAGACGACGCGTGGATGTTTTGTCTCACTCCGTCTTTCGAGCGCCGTGACACTCGATATGGAGACAATACTGTAACTTGCAGCGATAAAGTTTTTCCTTAATATACAAGGAAGATTTCCACAAATTTTAACACTGATTAAACGTCCAATATAGTATTTTAGCGCCTCCTTCGACTAGAGCACCTTTATGCGTCGACCCTGCTTACCAGTACCATGCTTAGTTTGTAACGCGGACGGCACCACGCGTCGCTGCTGAAGTCAAAATAAATGCCTCCGATCCTCTCGAATTTTTTCCAGGCACGTGCCTTGAAAGTCAGCCATTGTTCGCAGACCGCTCGGGTGAGATCGTGCGTTCATTTACGGTTCGTGAAGTAGTCGTGAGAGCTATATTCTTTACCGTTTTGAAATTTCATTGTGGTCATTTGTGAAAAGTGCCTAGAAAAGTGCTGATGCACCCATGCGTTATTCTGGACGTGTTGCATATATGTGAAAAGTGTGAAGTGTTCGGTGAGGAGTACAAATTGTAGTGTTGTTCGAATACAGTGACGCGACGAAGTGTGTGCAAATTTTTTGGATAATATGCCACCAAGCACCTTAAACGTTTACGGTAAGAACAATCGATTTTGAAAATATATTCGAAAAAAAAAAATCGAATTTATAGGCGATCGCTTCACTAGTACCCTTCTTTTTCGAGATTTTTATTACTTACTCAATTCTGGAGGGTGGACAAACGTCTTCTACATCTAGACTAACGAAATCTATCGTTGGACAAACGATTCCGATAATTTATTCGCCAAAAATCGAACTTAAAAGTGATCGGTTCAGGGGGACACTTCTTTTTCGCGAGTTTTATTAATAATTCCATTCTGGGGGTTGGACAAATGAAAATTTTTGGTGGTCAAACGATGCTAGATCGTGGACAATCATATCCTTCAGATAAAAAGTTGAAAAGTTTTCATGGATGGTGGTCATGACAAATTTTTTAATTTGTTTATAACTTTTTTTTGAAGGGTGGACAAACGAAAATTTTTGTTGGACAAACGTGGACAAACGATGGACAATCATACCCCCCCCTTCACATTATTAAAAAGTTTTCATGGGGGTGCTGGAGAAAATTTTTTTTTGTTAATAACTTTTTTTTGAAGAGTGGACAAACGAAAATTTTTGTTGGACAAACGTGGACAAACGAAAATTTTTGTTGGACAAACGTGGACAAACGAAAATTTTTGTTGGACAAACGTGGACAAACGAAAATTTTTGTTGGACAAACGTGGACAAACAAATGCCATCGCATTTTTTTTAAAAAATCGAATTTGGGGGTGCCAACTTCACAGAGCTGACGGAGAAGGGATTTGATTGCCGATTCAGTCGGTATGTCCGGGTTCGGCGAATGACTAAAGTTGTGGTTAACAAGTAACAATGTTTATTCCCTGATTGCTGATTGATTCTGTTCGTACAATAGTTTCTGGTCGCGGCGGAGGAGCTACGGAGCTCTTGCGGATCGGATCGATGCGTCGATTTCGCGGCGGCGGCGACTGTCGGCGAGGGGTAGGAGATAGGATGCGGAGTGTGTAACGTTCTGCGTCAGATAATCGTATAGGCGCGTCCGTTCTAGGAGCCGTATAATATCAGTTCAAAGTGCAATAGGGGTTCTGGCCTAATGGGCGCGGACACATCTTCTTTGACGTAGGAGACGCGCAAGATTTCTCTCGGCCGATTTCAGACAGAGGCTGGTAATGGTACAGTAGTGGCGATGGCCGACAACTGACACACCTCGGGGATTTTAAAAATTGAGCGTCTTGCTGGTTAGTTTGAAGCGTTATAGCGACATGCACAAGAGCTCCTGATTCCGCTCGCTGCGACATTTAGGGGAGACCGGGGCTAGTTGGCTAATTTTTTACATATCTATTTTTTATAAATCAACCATTGGCATTTTGTTGACTTACGGTATACCAAAAGTTCACAAATTTACTTGGGTATACAGGCTTAATTTTTAAATTCGATTTAATTGAGCCTAAGTTATAGTTTTTATTATATTTACAAGAGTGAGTCCAGTAAGTCAACAAACCCCGGTTGCGGGGCTAGTTGACACATATAATGGGGCTAGTTGACTTGACATTTATAATGACGTTTGTAAGAAAACATAGCGGTATTAACAGAAATTAAACATTTATTTGCTCAAAATTACGTCAAATTAGGCCTACAAATCATCATCTGAGTCACAGTTAATGCACACATAATAGTCTATATTAGATTTTTCTTGAATGACGTGGATGGTGCAGGACATTCTTCTCGGAAAAGAAATTTTCGACCATTTTTTTCTTTATTCTTTTTCCTATCTTTCTTCTCAATGATTTTAGTTTTACGTGGACGTTTCTTATTTTGAATGTTTTCTTTTTCTTTCTGTAATGCTTCTTTTATAGGTGTGTCCGTTAAAATAGCTGTGTGTCGTTTTTTTCTCGCCTTTCTAGTGTTCTGTCGCGGAGCTGCTTTTGGAAATGGCCTTACCTGCTCAGGGCTCAATATGTTTGCATTTTCCATGTTTTCAGGAGGAAGCTCATTAAGTTGATTTACATTTTTATCAACTGTAGGTGACTTTTCATTGTTAAGTATCAAGTCTCCATCTTCATTTATTGGAGCAGGCCTATCTGTCACATATGAAGTTAAAAATTCACTGTCAGGAAAAATGTTTTCATTAATAGGAAAAATTCCAGTTTTCTGAAAGCCAGCCATTATATTAGTTGGTGTAGTGGCTAAAGGTAAGGTCATTTTTATAATTCCAGGGATATCGTATATAGAAAATGTCTTGCCAGGATTATTTACCATCCAATTATCAATTGCAGAATTGCAATACTTTTTCAGGGGTCCGTAAACACTCCTATCTAATGGCTGCAACTTGTGCGAACAATGCGGAGGAAACGATAAAACTGTCACGCCATTTTCTTTACAAATATTCAACGCCGCTATTGAAAGGTGGGAATCGTGATTATCAAGCAGCAAAAGCACGGGTCTTTCTTTAGAACATTTTACATGCCGGATGAAATGTTTAACAAATTTTACAAAATGTTCTTCCTTCATCCATCCAGATGGATTGGCATCACCCAGGCTTCCAGCAGGTGTATCTCTAATAAAGTGGTCTCGATAGTTTACCCGAGGGAAAATGAAAGAAGGGGGAATTGTGTTTCCGCTTGCGGATACTGCGACAGTGAGTGTCACAAGAGTCCCTCTTTCGGCTAACACAAGTTTCCCTATTTGTTTAAAACCACGTCGAGCCACTATCTTGTCCGGCCTTTGAACCGTGGTTATGCCTGTCTCGTCGACATTCCAAATATCTGAAGCTTCAAAATTCAAACGGTTATATACGGTCTTCAAATTGGAAAAGAACAATGCTACATTCGTTTTATTGAACGAAGTGGCCCTTGACAAACTTGTAGCTTCGGGGGTTCTTAAAGCCAAACTTTTATTTCTTTTAATAAACAAAGTGTACCAATCTGGCCCTGCCATTTTATTGTTAATCCAGCTAACCGGAATCTGAAGTCCATTAGAAGTAGCATATTCATATGCAAATTTTTTTAGTTCCTACGGCGTTAACCCGTAGTAAATATCCGACGCTTGTTTTAAATAATCCGTTAAGAGAGTCTCTTGTACCTCAGAAAAAACTTTTCGCCCGTTAAAATAACCAACACGTTCTAGTTTGATTTCACCATTCGGTAATTTTGCTTTTTTAACGTATCGATCAAGCGTTTTTTGGGGAATTAAAAAATCTTTAGCAACACTATTAACGCTCCTGCCTTCATTTATGACTGTTTGTACAGCCCGTAAAATAGTATCAGAAGATGCTTTGCCATTCTCGGTTTTTCGTTTGTAATTTCTCATTTTGATGCCTGCAACAAATGTAGGTAATTAAAACGTTAATAAGAGCAAAACTGGATAAAAAAGGGGGAAAAATAATTTCCGGGGTTATTTGACTAATAGTCAAATTATTTGATTATTAGTCAAATAACCCCACAAATGCCTAGTCAAGTAACCCCATCCGACTTTGCTAACATATTAGGTGTCGTACGTGTAAACTTCCAAGCACCGGATAAAATACAATACCGTAAATCATAGTCAATGCATCACACTTACACAATATATTCATGAAAAAAATATCAGGCTGTACTTAGTGGACAAAAATACATAAATAGTCAAAACTGAAATATTTACTTACCGTCGATGTTTTTAGATTTTTTATTCCCACCGATACGACACGCGAGTTTTTACCACGGCGACACACGGAATGGCGAGCTAGTCATTCATATGTTTTAAAATCGCTAATCAAAGCACCATCTATTCTATAATATAATAGTTATAGGGAATTAGTCAACTAACCTCATTAGTCAACTAGCCCCGGTCTCCCCTATATCGTGAAGCCGTACATCTTCGCCCGCAAGAGCCGTTTCAGAGCTGCGGCCGCGTAGTGGTCGCGGCGCGAACTAGGCCTGTTGTCTCGGTTTCGGGCGTTCGCACGGCTCGTGACGTGACTTCGTGACAGAGCAATAGTTAATAGTAATCGCTTACACTAGATGTCGACGAGTAGTCCGTTGGACACTGACTCTATTTTAAAGTAGCAAGTTCGATTTTATATAACACAATATCTTTCGCGAGATTTCTCTGAGACCTTTGTATTTATATGGTTCGTCAGAATGTCAGGTGTGAGGGGTACGCGCGGTATGCACCATGACTCATGCGCGAAATATTCGTACCAATAGGACTTCCGAGGTTTTTATTTGGGCTTCTGAAAAGGAGGTACTTAACCCATTGGATTGATCTTGGGTGTTTTGGAAGGGGGTGAGAGTGGCTTTGATTAGATGGGTCGTAGAGAGGGGGTAAGACGTGGTCTCCAGTTAGGAGGTTCTTTTAAGACGAGAGACTTGTTTAAGATTTAGATATGAGGGAGGAGATCGTGCTTCGTAGACCGAAAAGGGGAAGGGGATTTCGTAGGGAGACCGCTAAGGTACATCGTCTAAAATGATCAGTGATTGGGGAAAAGGTGTAAGAGTTGAGTTTTAGGGATTTTGAGGGAGTTGTGGAGTGATTTATGAAGGAGCCTTTAAATAATACCGCGAAAAAAAATAGTGGGACGTCACAGTTACAAGTCTGGATGGCTATTGAACAGGGAACTATCTGCAAAAAGTATGTCGCTTTGAGTAGTCACTTGTTTACTCATTCATAAATTTGAAACAATACGCCATCTTCTCCTAACTAATAACAGATAATTTACAACAATGCTATCTATACAGGGTGTCCCAAAAATGTCGGAGTTCCTTGGAAGGGGTAACTCAGGGGATGATTTGAAACAACTTTTTCCTTAGCGAAAATATTGTCCGAAGCTTCGTTAAGGAGATATTAATAAAAAGCCCCGACCAATCAGAGCGCGCGCCTTCCGTCCGAGCTGCCGCGGTAGCGTTGGCTACGCGGCAGACTACTGCGCTTGTACTACGAACGTACGAACAAGGAAGTCGGCATGCAAACCGCGTTACACATTTTTTTTTAAAGTATAATCTTATATAAGAATTATTTGAAGTGAGAGGATAAGAAGTATGTAAATTTCGATTTTAAATAAGGCATAAACGAAAAGGTAATGTATCAGAAAATGTACGACATGTGATCGTAATTCGTTATTGAGGTAAAAATCCGTAGTTTAATAACGGCCAACACAACTAAATTTAAACAATAATATTAGGTGTATGAATAAATTCTTTCCGACTGGATTTACATAATCAGTACAAAGGTACTGAATTTCTATCGCGGTGGTATTCATAAGCTGCCAGAAAAAAGGCAAAAGGTAATGAACAATAATGGAAATTATGTCGATGATTGAGTTGTTTTCATATTTTTTAAATCGAACTGTTATTGTACCCTAAAATCGGAAAGAATTTATTTCTACACCTAATAATAACCAATAAATTAAATAAAACTCACCCATTCGGACATTCCTTTCCTTCTTTTTCGGAAACCTGTGTCACTGGGTCACTGTACCGATTCTGGTCATCGGTGGACGAAAAGATTTATGATAGGGTAGCGCCCAGTGCTCAGCTGATCGCAGGTATTCGCAGGACACCACCCGAAAGTAAGGGTCTAAGGATCGTAGACAAATCATTCTGCATTGTACTTTTATAACATGTAGTTTATAATACATGAAAGTCATGCTTAGTTTTTTTAGTCATGAATAATTTTTAAAAATAAGAGAACTCATCCCTTACAATTGCTTTGTTACAGACGCCAAATGCCGTGAAAAAAATTAAGGAGTTATTACAGGATAGAACCGAATATGTGAGTAAAAATATATTTAATTCTTATATCTAATATCGTATGTAATAATTAAATTATAAATCGAATATGATATTCAGAAGCCCTTCAGGAGAGTGTGTGTGTGGGGGGGGGGGGGGGGCGAATGCGTAAAAGTATATACATAAGTATTTTTTTTTAACCTTCTACAAAATTTATGTTTGTAATTTATATTTTAAAATCTCTATCTGATATCTGCAGTTTAAAC
This sequence comes from Andrena flavipes, assembly GCA_963971345.1. Classification (NCBI taxonomy): domain Eukaryota; kingdom Metazoa; phylum Arthropoda; class Insecta; order Hymenoptera; family Andrenidae; genus Andrena; species Andrena flavipes. The sequence continues at coordinate 26,815,769 of OZ020482.1, read as the reverse complement.
AATTAAATTTACATTAATTATGCAATAAGAGCAGAACAGTCTGCTCTATGCCACCGAGGTGACAGGTTGTTTGTTTTGATCGAGTATACACGTGCGTCCAGTGGCCGTTATCCCGGTTGCCGTCGATCTTGTGGTATTTTGTTGGATCGATTTCAAGTTTTGTTGGCTCAGTCCAATTGTGACTATACTCTATCTCTGACTCGTGGTCTGTGCTAAGTGTTGGGGCCTACGTTCATCACTAGTGTTGTTCACTGTCTCCGTTTCCTGCTGTCTTTTTCTGTCTGTCTGACACGACGAACACTTGAAATGACGGGAGGAATAAAGAAATGTAAGGGTTGTGGTTCCTCGGTAGTCAATCCGGTCACCTGCCTTGGCTGTGGGGTAATTAGCTACCCTGGTCCTTCGTGCCTCATCCGTTCCAGTCATCCCTGGCATGCCGGGAAACTTTTGAATTGTCGGTCTGTATCCCCAAGGTCTCAAACCGCCGTTGACCAACCGACTGCTCCGCAGGTACAGTCACTCGCGACAACACCACCATCCTCGCTCCAGTCGCTCTCTGTGTTACCCACAGCGGGAGATATGAGGGACCTTATGACTAACATAATCAGTAAGGAGTTTACATCGTTCCGTGATGAGATACTTTCGGCGATCAGATCGGAGATGATGGACATGAGGCTGGAGATTAATTCACTGTCTCTACGAGTCAGTGGTCTCGAGGAAAACTCCAACACCACTTCCGTGCAGCCGCTAGCTCCTGCTACTGACGACATCATAGTTGAGCTGAATGACAGGGAGGCAAGATCCAAAAACCTGCTGTTATTTGGATTGCCGGAACCTTCTGACTCTACGCCGGAGTCAGCACGATTGGCTGACGTCGAATGTGCTCGGGCAGTTTTTAGCGAGATTTGTCCCCTTGGATCACAGGAGCTTGTCACCCGTCGTCTGGGGAAGCCGAGCACGACATCTTGTAGACCTCTTGTCGTGCGTTTCGATTCGACAGCAACTGTCAGGTCGATCTTTCAAAATAAACATAGATACAAGGGGCCTTTGAAAATTGCTGACGACAAGACCACGCTTCAAAGGAGGACTCTTGCACAGCTTAGAGAGAAGTTGCGTGATCTTCATGAGCAAGGGGAGACCCACATGACAATAAGATATATCCGTGGAGTGCCCAAGATAGTGTCGGGTAGTTCTCGTCGTGATAACGCGCAAAAAAACTTCCATGTAACCCTTTAGTTTATTATCAAAACGTCCGTGGTCTGCGTACCAAATTAGTTAAATCCGCCAATGCTCTCTTATCATCAGTAGTGTCTTATGACGTTATAATATTACTTAAAACTTGGCTTACACCTGCAATATCATCGCATGAGTTAGGTTTAGTAAACTACGTAGTGTATAGATGCGATGGATCCCCGTCTACAAGTAGGTTTTCGAGAGGTGGCGGAGTCCTCATTGCGGTAAAGAATACGATTTCCTCTGGTCCTATCGCTCTTAGTTGTACGGATGTTGAACATCTTTTCATTAGAGTTCACCTCCAAAATAACAAACATCTGTTATTGGGTGCCACTTATTTGCCGCCTGCTTCGCCGCCTACACTTTTTATGAGCCACGTGGACTGTGTCATTGATTTATATCAAAAATATAGTGACGATACTCTTGCGCTGTTTGGGGATTACAACCTTCCACATGCGGTCTGGTACAATGTCCCAAGTCTGGCGTGCTTCAGGAGGCCTGGAATATCGTCAAATGAATCGGCTGCAATTGACCTCCTCCTTGGTTGTGCAGCGTACTGTAATCTAGCTCAGATGAACACTGTGTTTAATCCTTATGGCGCGACTCTTGACATCATCTTTGTAAGTAATAGTTATGTAACTGTTGATCGTGTCCTTGAGCCCCTAATTGAACCTGACGCCTACCACCCGCCTCTGTTTACAAAGTTTGATGATCTTCGCTATAAGGCCGATGTTTTGGGTGGGAATTTAGAATCTAGAGATTTCAAGAGGGCTGATTTCCTTAGTATAGTGGGTTACTTAAGGGGGTACTCCACTGTGAACGGTCGAAAAATCAAGCTAGTTTTAAAGATTTTTTTCTCAGTAAATACAACATATAATGAAATAAATCTTTTTGGTTTTTATAAGGCTGCCGTTATATTATACAAAAAAAATTAAAAAAATATTTCAATTTGTTTTACTTGTTTTTTACAAAGCGTCATTATGACACCTAAACAAAAACGTGGTGCAGGTTATTTCCCGGCTTAGGCTTATCTGAAACAAAAAATCCGAAAAGATTCTTAATCTGTATGAGTGTCACTATCGTCCGTACCTCAATTAACAATTTTTGCCGAAAAATAACCGAGATTTTTCTCGGGGAACATTTGAGAAACATCATTTTGGGGAACTTTTTCCTTCAAACAGGCGCCATTTTGTTAGTTTTCAATAAAAATTGTTAATTGAGGTACGGACGATAGCGACACTCATACAGATTAAGAATCTTTTCGGATTTTTTGTTTCAGATAAGCCTACGCCGGGAAATCACCTGCACCACGTTTTTGTTTAGGTGTCATAATGACGCTTTGTAAAAAACAAGTAAAACAAATTAAAATATTTTTTTAATTTTTTTCGTACAACATAAGAGCAGCTTTATAAAAACCAAAAAGATTTATTTCATTATATGTTGTATTTACTGAGAAAAAAATCTTTAAAACTAGCTTGATTTTTCGACCGTTCACAGTGGAGTACCCCCTTAAATTCTATTGACTGGGATACGGAGACTGGCAATACTGAGCCTAATTTAGCTACCGAGTGCTTGTATTATCATTTAAACTTGGCAATCAATGCCTATATCCCGGTTCGGTCGGTAGTGAGCTCCACGTTTCCGCACTGGTTCTCCCCCAGACTGAAGTACCTTATTCGACAGAAGAAATCATAGCATTAAAAACTTTAAGCGATCGTGTTCTCATGCTGATTATCTCAGTTTTTCCACTCTCCGATCGCTGTGTAAGACCTCCCTGGCGCGGAATTACCGAAATTACATTGATGGTGTTGAGAGTTCTGTCATAGATAATGTATCATGTTTCTGGAAATATGTAAACACCAAGCGTGGCGGGCATAATATTCCCGGTAATGCTCATCTCGGCCATACCTCCGCCTCGACGCACTTGACGGTTGCTGACCTTTTCGCGAAGTTTTTCGGCTCTGTTTACGAACCACCGGCCGCCGTGACGCCTGCCTTGTATCCAGGTCCGTCCTATGAAGGGGGAGTAAATATTCATTCGATATCCGTTCCTATAGCTCAAATTTACAATAAGCTTGATTCGTTAGATACGGATAAAGGTTTGAGTTTTGACGGTATACCGGCGCTTCTCTTAAAGGAATGTCGTTTTATTCTATCTAGGCCCCTCTGGCACATTTTTAACTCCTCTTTATCAATGGGTATGTTTCCCACTGCCTGGAAGACCAACCTGGTTACACCTGTATTTAAGGCAGGTGACCACTCAGATGTCCGAAACTATCGGCTAATTTGCAAGTTATCTGTCTTGCCTAAGATCTTCGAGGAAATTGTAACGGAGTATTTAACGCCCCGTCTCAGATTTCATAGTCGAGGAACAACATGGTTTTGTGCCTGGCAGATCGACGACAACAAACCTGGCGGTATACCTCTGTTTCGTTTCAACGACCCACTTCCGGAAAGCCTTTGACACGGTGAACCATGGTTTATTGCAACAGAAATTAACCTTGATCGGGCTTGGTGGTTCTCTTCTGTCATGGATCTGTAGCTATCTGGAAGGTCGTGTACAAGTTATAAAGGCGCGGGACCAGTTATCCTCTCCTGTGAGTGTATCCTCAGGTGTCCCACAGGTATCGCACCTTGGTCCTCTTCTTTTTCTTTTATTTATCAATGACCTTAAGGATGTATTCCAACATAGTAAGATTCTTTTATATGCTGATGATCTGAAAATATTTCGGACCATTACTTCAGAATTCGATGCGGATAGATTGCAGGAGGATCTCGATAGGTTCGAGCAGTGGTGTGCCGCCAATAAGTTGGGTTTAAACGCGGCTAAATGTGTTGTCCTGAGAGCTCATAGGGCTATTAGTGGTATGGTAAAGACCTATAGGCTTTGTGACACCCCATTGACTGAAGTGGGCGAAGTAATTAACCTTGGAGTTATGATTTCGTCTAGGCTCGATTTCCGTAACCACTGTCGGAACATTTCCTGTAAAGCTATGAAAACCCTAGGGTTTATAGCTCGAGCTGTCAAACATTTCAGGCAGGTCAAAACATTTAAGTTGTTATATGTTGCATTGGTCATAGTTGGAATATGCATCTGTAATCTGGAACCCCAAGCATGCGCAATATGTTAGCTTAATCGAAAGGGTGCAACACAAGTTCCTCAGGCTTGCCATGCGGATAACTGGTAGCCCTATGCGGTTCTGTGATCGCGATTACAGTCCAGCTGTGCGAAAAATAAGACTTACTACGCTTACTGACCGTCGGGTGTGTTCCGATCTGCTCTTCTTATATAAAGTGATCCATGGTCATATAAACTGTCAAGATTTAGTGTCATTGATTTGTTATCATGCCCCCCAAAGGTCACTGCGTCCGCGATCTCTTTTTGTATCAAAGGTTCCTGACTATAGACACTATACAGTGGATCCCATTAACCGAGCTATGGAGAAGTTAAATCAAAGCTGTGAAGACATCGACCCCTTCTCTGTTTCGCTTGACTCGTTCCACGAGCTTTTGTTTAGGTGACTCTTAACATTTTAATTTATATTATTTTCCGCAAGCGTAAAGAATTATGTTGTATAGGCAGACTGTTATATTTTTATGTTTATGTTTTTAGTTTTTTTTATGATTCATGTTTTTCTTATTTTGTAATAAAGTATTTATGCTATCGACCGTATTTCTTAAATAAACAATAAGTGTTTTCGGCGCACTAGTTCGGTCAGTTTAAATGCTAATAAAAGCTATTTGCAATAATTTAATAGATTTAATTTCCAACGTTTCGGTCTGTGTTTAGACCTTTTTCAAGGAAAGAACTGTAATATCATTTAAAAGCGACCGCAGTAAATGATATTACAGTTCTTTCCTTGAAAAAGGTCTAAGCACAGACCGAAACGTTGGAAATTAAATCTATTAAATTATTGCAAATAGCTTTTATTAACATTTAAACTGACCGAACTAGTGCGCCGAAAACACTTATTGTTTATTTCTTATTTTGTGCTAAGTATTGTTACTTAATGTTATTAATGTTCTAATTCTCGTTTTTCTTTATGTACTAAAGGGTTTTCCCGTTTATACAATAAATAATAATAATAATAATAATAATAATAATAATAATTATTTATACATTATAGAAAATCAGAGTAATTGCAGTACCAGTGATTAAACAATCTGATTTATAAAGAAAATAAGACTGTGGATCTGATCGACATAAATTAGTTTCAAAAGGGGGAGGAGTCCGATCCTGAACGCAACCGCTGTGTGCTCATGCCATTTTTTAGCACGATTCGTAGTAACATTGTTTCTAGACATTTTCTGACGATATTTTGGAAACGTTATAAAAACATCCATCAGAGATGGGCATTATCTAGACAAAAAATTATTTAAATAACGTGTCGAATAAAAGATACTTTATCTTTATTCGTTATTCCAATGTTCGAATAACACGGTTTACGTTTATTCGTTATTCGGAGCTTCAAATGATACGATTTATCTTTATTCGAAATATTTATCACGGATAAATAAATTTATTCGATGTGAATTTATTCGATGGCGGAAGATAATTTTTTTATTCGAAGTGACTTTAGTCGGAAGATAATTTCTTGATTCGAGGAACTTTTATTCGAACCGTCGAATAAGGCTTTTATTTTTATCCGTAGTATATTCGACTTTTATTCGACGGCTTCGAATAACTTCCGACGCGCGATCTCGCCTCGAGCTGAGGACTTGGGCTGTTCGGCGGCGGCTTGTGATCTTGGATCGAACTTCGGCTGTTATTGTTAATAAAGTTGCGAGATTCATTCGATTAAAATGAGTTCAAACACGGTATAAATTGGATCATTTCTAGACCTATAGATAATTAAATATGAATGTAACATAATGCTAAAAATAATCCGATTTATATCTGGTTAAATTCAGTTTCATCTACAAAAATCTATTAAAATGTCCGTGGTTTACATACTAAATTAGATACCTTGTGTAATTCTCTACTATCTTCTGCTGTGTCGTATGATGTGATTATTTTTGTCGAGACCTGGCTTAATTCTACTATCTCCTCAGTTGAACTGGGTCTGAACGATTATACTGTCTTCAGGTGTGATAGATCCCCAACTACTAGTCACTATACGAGAGGAGGTGGTGTCCTCATTGCCGTTAAGAACTCGATACCAGCGTGTCCCGTTAATGTCGGTTGTTCCGATATTGAGCAGCTTTTCGCAGAGTCCGCCTTCGCGCTAATAATTATTTAACACTGGGCGCTACGTATATACCGCCGGGGTCACAATCAGCAATCTATGCTAGTCATGTCGAATCTATGACAGAAGTGTACTATAAACATAGTGATGATACCTTTGCGTTGTTCGGTGATTACAACTTACCGCAGGCATGGAACTAAAGTGAACGCAGCGGCCGTTTTTCGGAGGCAACGCCTCCTTTCTCCCGCCGCGCGTCTTGGCCCCCGCGGCGGGCCTAGGAGCTTCGAGCGCCTCAGACCCGTACCACATGAACCGCGCGTATCGCATTGGGGCGACACCCGTATCAATAGATTTCCGCATCACCCATTGGTACTATTATCGATGCGTTTTTTTTTGTCAGTGGTATCCCCTGTAGGCCTATTAAACTGTGTCACGCGATAAAAATGGATATAAAAAACGCGTTTTACTATCAAAATTTTAAATACGTTTGGGAAAATTTAATTTTCGCCCATGTTTAGACGTGCTGGGCATATCTAAAATATCAACTTTAATATGTACAGCGTCGACCAGCCTCCCCGTTGATATTTTAAATATGCCCAGGAGACTTCGAGGATTGAATTAGTCACGCACGAACCAACGATCACTCAGCCAAAACAAACAACCTGTCGCCGCAAGGACTGACCAAAGACTGACCCCTTTGGGGTTAGTTAAATATTATCTTTGCCCATCTCTGACATCCACGCACTAGCGGGTGTGGCCGTGGAGAACAGCTCCGGAAATATAAATTGACAACTGTTTTATGAATTGACACTGTTTTATAAACAAAATAGGACTGTGGATCTGATCGACATAAATTAGTTTCAAGAGGGGCAGGAGTCCGATCCTTAAGACAACAAATTAACGGGGCGAAGCCACTGTGAACATTTGTTATTTCCGATTTCTCTTTTCGTGCATTTTCATAATCATTTGAGATCACAAAAATATACCTGCACAATTTCTAGGTGCATCTTGAAAAATTCTGGGAGCTCCGGAAGGTTTTGTATAGGTAGCGCAACGCTCAGAATCGAGTGCACGCATAAGTAACTTGTTGTCAATCGCCCTAAAACTTTATGTTCAAGAATCCAAATGTATCTAATAAGCAGAGCTCGTAGGGATTCGGCTGCACTGGTGGAGGGGGAAACACCTACAGGAGTGGTGGTAATGTATGCATTAACTGCGTCTGCGTCAGTCACGTTCACATAACCACCGCTCCTGTACGTGTTACCCCCTCAATTAGTGCAGGCGAATCCCTCCGAACTCTGCTAATAAGAGGGATTATGAGCTTATATATTGTTTAGAACTAGATAGGGAATCACTGAACGCGGCAAGACCGCATGAAGCTGCGATCTTTGAGTTGTAGAAAATAACTTCCGATAAAACTTTAACGCGAGTATATCCAAACGGCATTACTCAAATTGGGCGCATTAATAATCCAGTCAATTTTCATGGGATTCACATGAAATTTTCAAGGAATATTCGTAATAAAATTACCTTCAGTTAAACGTACAAGTGTTTTGATCGAATTATTCATCTAATCGTAACATTGAAAAATCATTCTAATTAAAGGAGAAATGATTTCGGCGCACTGGTTCGGTCTATTTTAAACAGTTAATAAAAGCTAATTTGCAATTTTAAAATTTTATCAAATTCCAACGTTTCGGCCAATGATTGTGACCATTTTCAAGGAAAGTTTGACAGAAATACTGCGTATGCCTTTGTGTATAAAAGTTTTAACTTTTAAATAAACACAACGTTCATTGTTAGAACGTTGGATACCCGGGTCGGTTAGCAAGTGACTGAAAATTTTCAAAAGACAGCTCTAGAGGTGAATCCCCCGAGGACGCCGGGGTAGTGTGGGATTTTTACCCACTACAACTCCATGGCCACCATCGCGCGAGGGGGGACCACCGGAAACGTCGAATAAAACATCACAGTACTACCCCGGAATAATTAATACAGCTATAATAGAAGAACTATTATATAATAACGAACGGTAATCTTGAAGAATCAGCATCCCAAAATTAATATCAGTACACAATGAACATATTCGCTTACTCAACTTGTAACAAAATGAGATATATGTTTATGTTCTGACGTTTCCATTATCTGTAGCGCTCCGGGTGATATTGATTCTAAAAACATTGGAAGCATAAAATTCTTGCACGCAGCACACTTTATAAATCCTGATTTGCTACATCTACAATTCGATTACCTTAGGTCTGCTGGAAAGCAAACTTCATTCACATTTGCGAACACAAACCTTGACGGAATTAATTTTGCCGCGAATCAGGGCGTATTTAATCATATCTTCAAAAATTGGAGCCAACAGTTGGTGGTGTATGAGAGAATGAATTTTAATTGTATTTTTTTTTATAAAATTTTTCATCTGCCTGAAAAATAGACGTTCAACGGTTGATATGCAGGAATATTTTATGCTTCGAATGTTTTTATGTCCAATATCACTCGGAGAACTGCAGATAATGGAAACGTAAAAACAAATATATATCTCATTTTGCTACTGTAAGTTGTGTAAGCAAATATGTTCATTGTGTACTAATATTAATTTTAAGATGCTGATTTTTCAAGATTATAATTCGTTATTATATAATAGTTCTTACATTATAGCTGTATTAATTATTCAGGGGCAGTACTGCGATGACTTATTCGAAGTTTCTGGTGGTCCCCCATCGCGCAATGGTGGCCGTGGGGTTTTAGTGGGTAAAAATCCCATACTACCCTGGCGCCATCGGGGCATTCTCCTCTGGAGGTGTCGGGGTGTCTTTTGAAGATTTCCTCATAAATTTGATTATTATTTAGTTTATTGCTACATGCTTATTGATATTTGAATTACCTTTAGATATTTTGGCAATAGAAAGAAATTAAGATCAAACGCAGTTGACTGCTTTAAAGTAATGGTGAAAAAAACAATGGGGTCACTGTGACCATGATTAGGCTCGTTCTAGTGATCAGAAACAAAAAATGTAAAGAGATTCTTTATTTGTATTCCCTTGGCTATCGTCTCTACCAGAATGATAAAAAAATATTGAAAATTAAGCAAATGGTGGCGGTTTGAAAATTAAATTTTGATTCTCGCACATTTTTTCAACTTTAAAGGTCGGTAAAAGTTTAAAAACAAAATATTTTATCATAATTATGGTAGGGACAATAGTTACATGTGTGCTTACGATATATGTAAAACTTGGACTATGTTGGTTCAGTCGATCTTGAATTATCATGGTCACCGATTCGAAAAACGTAGTTTCAAGAAAATCGCGTTTAAAGTAAAGTTTACTCAACGTTCGGGGCCAAACTAATTGTAAGTTGTTACCTAGGAGAGTAACGGTCTATTTGTAACCAAATGGTCGATTTTTGTGTTCTAAAATGCGCCCCCCCCCCCCAGCCGAAAGAACAATCAACCGAAACTTCGTCGAAATATACTTGCAGCAACAGAACTGTTATGGCTCGCCCGTCCCGCTCAGTGAGCGCGCCGTATGGGTGCCAACATATTCTGCACCTATACTCTGCAAATATTACGAATTGGCAAAAGCTCTCTTGAGCGCGTATTACCCATATGATGTACCAGTAGAAAATGCAAAGAAAAATCGATTTTTTTACCCGTCACACCAGAATACCCCCTTAATTTTCACCAGAAAACCGCAACTAAAGCTACTTTGATTTATACGAAAAACTAAAAGTATCTGAACGTTTGAATATTTCATGCACGTTTTTGCTGCAAGAAAAAAACACACCTTGAATATTCTTCACCAGCGCTCGACTTCCGGCGCGCCACGCTCGTGCACCGTGCATACACGCGAATGCCTGCGCGATGGGCCGCGACATTCAAACCTCTGTTAATAGATCTAAATATATATATCCAACAAATTTAACCCTTCAGCGTGGTATGACGAGCAGGACTCGTCATAGTAAAACTGTCTGCAACGGCGGTATGACAAGCAGGACTCGTCATAGTACAACTGTCTGCAACGGCGGTATGACGAGCACCACTCGTCAAGAGACGTGAAGCGGAAGCGTAGCGAGTAGGGCTTGGGACCAAGGTCAATTGGACACCCGAATTACAGGCGTGCTGTGCTCTTTTCATATACATTCTGTGGGCCTTGGGAAGGAAATATTACCGTGAAGAGGGCCTATTCAAGAGAGTGGCCGTTTGGGAGGGATGCAAGTCCAATTGGTTAGATTAGGAGGTATAACAGCATTTTTTCAGGTCTGCTATGCAGTTACGGCTTAACAGCGGGGTCAAGGTTTCGACCAATGCAATTCATCCCACAGCTAGGTACTGTTCTGGGCAGAAAGCCTCCACGCTGAAGGGTTGACCAGGTATAACTGTACTAAATATTGCAATTTTGATATTTTACATTATAAGAAAAAAATTGAAATTTCTCAAATTTTCATGTAAACTTTATGAGAACTGTAGAGAAAAAATGGATTTTTATTAGAAACCGTTAGTGCTATTTCTTTTACAAGAAGAAGATTTTATTCGGAAACTCGGGGTGTTATTATTATGTAGTAGATGTAGGCAGATATGGGCATTAATTAAAAAAACATTATTTAAATAACGTATCAAATAAAAGAGACTATCTATATTTGTCATCAAATAAAAATAACCTAAAGTTATTTTTATTTCAAATAAAAATAAGCTAGAGTTACTTTTATTTGAAACGTCACAAATAATTTTTTTTGTGTGACGGGAATTTATCCGACGTCCAAAAATAATTTTTTTATTTGACGGCGATTTATTTTAACCTTCAAATAATTTTGTCGTCTTTTCATTCATTTGTATTTGTAAATTACTTGTAGCTCAAATAACTGTGGGAGTAGAGAGCGAGAGAGAGGAGGAGCGTGTGCGAGAAGGATAGAGGTAGATAATATTTTTTCGCTGCCTGTAGCGGTAAACAGGAGAGCACGATGCATGGAGGTAGTTGTTGGAACTGTTACTAGAGCTGTACAAGTACTTGAATATACGGGTAGCTTGAAATCCGAACCAATCCGAGACTCGGTTTCCAAGCCGAGCCACGTACCCGAAAGAACCCAGCGGCTTGGATAGAACCAAGTACTTGAATTTTTTCAAGCGGCCTGAAAGAACCGGGCGGATTGGATAGAACCGAGCGGCTCGGATAGAACCGAGTACTTGAATTTTTCCAAACGGCTCGAAAGAAACCGAGCGGATTGGATAGAACCCAGTGGATTGAATTTTTTTCCAAGCGGCCCGAAAGAAACCGGGCGACTTGGAAAGCAAGCGAGCGGCCGGAAAGAAACGAGGGGTCCGAAAGAAGTTCGAGCAGATCGACAACTATTTGTCCGATTTATTTCAAACTTGGTACACTCGGTTCAAACGATTGTGGCCGATCGAGTTTCGATTGCATTCGAGCTCACTAGGGCTGGCTTTTTCACATCGCTACGATTCTACAGTATTTCGTGAATATGGTGGGGGCACTGCCAAGCCACAGCTTACCGTCTAGAACACTTCCAATTCATGTTGAAAAACCACTGTGGCACCATCTGCCTATGATTGTCATAATTATATAAATCTGCGCGATCGGTTCTGTTCGCGATGCTGTAGCGAAAATGACACAAAGGATAAATGTCAAATGACTTTTATTGCAATGAACCTAAAAAAAATCATAATAATTTTGCCACTATAAACGATAAACTTGTAATGTCCAAATTAAATAAATCAACGGATTTATATATAAATCCATTGATTATTATAATGGAAAACACAAATAAATAAAGCGGGAAACTAGAGTAGTAATGAAAAGAATGGAAACGAATGTTATGTATTTCGTAGAGATGGCAAGGGTTAGGAAACCAGAATACTCAGATGAAAGTCTTGTCCAAAGTAAATAGATCAACGGATTTATATATAAATCCATTGATTATTATAATGGAAAACACAAATAAATAAAGCGGGAAACTAGAGTAGTAATGAAAAGAATGGAAACGAATGTTATGTATTTCGTAGAGATGGCAAGGGTTAGGAAACCAGAATACTCAGATGAAAGTCTTGTCCAAAGTAAATAGATCAACGGATTTATAATGGAAGACACAAATAAATAAAGCGGGATGGTGTAGACCAAAGAAATACGCATTTATTTCAAAATCTACTATCTGTTATTTTATGTTAACAACGGGAAAATAAACATAACCGAAAATTAAATTTTGTGACAGGACTGCGCGAACGTGTCTCGCATTAAACCTCATCCGTTTACTTCACGCTATATCTGTCACTCTGTTCATGCGAGTAACCAAAATAAGTAAGAAATTTGTCCGGTTGAGAATTTATGAAAAATAAAAAATATTTTTATTTTTCATTTATTATTATTACATATTATTTTTTTTTTTTTTATTTTAACGTCGTGGAAATCCCTAACGGATACCTCAGCTCTCCCCGAGCTGAGGTTATGTGGGGCTTGCACCCACTAAAACCACGACGATCTTGAAACGCTGGTTCCTCGTATGGCCTTTACAAAGGCCGATATGTTCTTCAGCAATGATTGAAAAGTTTTTCCGTCGAGAATATTTGCTGTCACCACCAGGATCTTGAAATGCTGGTTCCTCGTATGGCCTTTACAAAGGCCGATATGTTCTTCGTCAATAATACAAGAGTTGTTCCGCCGAGAATATATGCGGCCTTGAAAAAGGCCTAGCGATGCGTTCGGAGGTACGCACTAGTAACTCGTCCAGAAACCGTTACGATCAATTACTTGATTTAACCGTTTCGGGATGGATTTCCCCAGGTTTTCAAATATGCGTGGATTGGCTGTTAAATTTGCCCAGGCGTGCATCGCATGGTCTATAAGAGCAGCCCTATTTCTTACTTTGGGAGCTGGTCGCCAGGATTTAGCAATATATGCCCATACATGTTCTATTATATTTAAATCTGGCGATTTCGCAGGCCACTGTAAAACTTCGATGTCGGGGTGCCTTCTAAACCATGCACGTACGGCAGCAGAGGTGTGTACTGAACTATTGTCCTGTACCAATCTAATCACCGGCATAGTCTCAACAGAATATATTTCACGAACGCTGGGCACAAGTACGTTCTCTAAAATTTGAATATATTCCGCAGAGTTCATATGCGGTGATATTTCGACTAATCTACCAGGACCACGTGCAGAAACCCACCCCCACATACCACACGTGATGCGCCCACTGTCATTACGTGGCAAAACATATCTGGGATCTAGACGGGAATCTCCATTGGGTCTCCATACATGTAAAGATTTACCGCCAACAGTAGAAATTACCTTTTCATCGGTGAAAATGGTCCTTTCCCATTCGAATTGCGGGACAGGTAACTGCTGTAACGCAAACGCAACGCGGTCCTCACGGTGCGTTTGTGTCAGTAGCACCTTCCATGCAGGCCGGCGACAGTAGTAGCCGGCTTCCCGTAAACGATTTCGCACAGTATTGTACGAAACTCTACTTAAACTCGCCTAGATATAGGTCTATACAAAAGAACGTTTGTAAACACAACTAGCACTTTAGCGTTCAAGAATCGAGATCAGCTGTTGTTGCAGTTTGTTTTGGTTTGAGAATCTTCGCAAACAGAAGACTAAAGTCGGTATCAGATATATTGGCCGGTGAGTTTCGTGAGGGGTATTCTCCCACCATACCGCTTGCCTGCTCGATGCTCCTTTTCTCAACGTTCTCACTCTCTCTCTCTGGGGCTACGCCTGCTGGTCGCGCAGTGGGGATTCGGTGCCCGTGTGGTACGCACACATGCAGCGAATCATTCCCACCACTTTAACTACATAGACGGGACACAATTCCGAGCGGTCGTTTCTCGCTTCTTTCTTGCCGAAGGTGAGAGCGAGATAGTACGAGAACGAGTCAAAATTCCTCGCGAATAAATACTTTATAGACATTGTCATGTTGAAGATAATTTATAATGAAAAATTGAACAGTAAATTACATTTATATTTTATTTATTTATTTATTATTGTTGTTTAATGCTATTCTTGGATCGCAGTGAAGCCTGGAAACGCAATGCAAAGAAGAAACGAAAATTTGAAATTTTTGTGGCCTCAATTAAATAATAAACGTTCCGACATTTGTCCACAATCCTACTTAGGGGAAAACCACACAAAACCCCAGGCGGGACGCTGGTACTTCAAATTTCAATTACATTTAAAAAAAACTTTTCAATAACATTTTCTGATCCGTGGAAGTTTATTTTTCGTCATGCCCTAATATTCACCCGTCCTTTAGACTCTTGAGCTTTGACCGCTGCTTTGTTGATATCTTCTCGGGTCGATAAATAGGGAAATGTGAAATCTTCGAATTACTTGAAAGATCCAATTTTAGGATAAATTGTCCTTAGCATAAAATAGCAAATAATCATATAAGATGTCAGCATATATATTATATATCGCCGAGCGTACATATGTATTGACAAATTGGAGAGTAATTTGGTGAAAAATATAAAAACCTCACTGTTTAAGGGCGTGCGGACTCCGTAATGGTTTAAGTAGGTAGAAATGACAATAAACGATCTTGGGCCAATTTGCCGCGTAAACGGAATTATTCACCAACATATCTATCTCCAGATCTAAAGGCGGAATTTCCTATACGCGTCTGGACACGTGCGTAAAAACACATATAGAAAATCCCACCTTAAACCCCATCAAAGTACTGGAATCATGTGTAAAAATGAATACAACAAAGACAACCATAAAAAAATAAATTCAATTTGTGTTTATTAATTTTACAAATGTCTCGAAAATCAGGAAACACGCAAAAGCAATCGAAGCAAATCATATACAAAGTGTACTCCTTTTTTAAAGCCATGCGTGTAAGACACAGTGATATAAATATTAAAGACTGTAATGAATACGGCACAGCTAGCGACGGCCGAAGCATGCGGTGTTTCGGAAAGAACTGTTGTCGAATTTGTGCAGAAGGAAAATTACCAAGAGCCGTCGACAAGGATGCACCAAGCACATCATTTTTGTCCCAGGCATTGACGTAGTACAACGACCAATATTGATGATGAAAAGAAGGAATTAATTCGACGCACCGTTTTAGAATTCTACGACAGAAAAGAATTCCCAACGGGACAGAAAGTCTTGATGACGTTACGCAAGTCCTGCGATTTTGAGGGCTCAATATGTTAGCTAAGCCGCGTTTTAAAGAATTTGGGATTCCGGTATAAAAAAGGGAACGACGGCAGAAAATTTTTGATGGAACGTTTGGACATTGTAGCCGCAAAGATATCATTTTTTAGAAAAATAAACAGAATCCGGACATGTAAAGACCCTCGTCCTGTTATATACTAAGATGAAACCGCGGTTACTAAGAACTACAGGAGACAATACATATATATATGGATAGACTCCACGACAAACAGTGGAGGTTTAAACGTTCCAACAGGAAAAGGAGGACGCTTAATCATTTGCCACGCAGGATCAGCACAACACGGATTCTTGGCACACGCGAAATTAATAGTTTTCCAATCTGGTAAAACCCATGATGATTGCCATAAGGAAATGAATGCCGAACTATTCACAAATTGGATTATCCAGTTATTGGAAGGTGTGGAGCAAGCCCGCATTATTGTGATGGACAATGCACCGTATCATTCTGTCGTCAAAAATAAGGCACCGACGAGCGCCAACAAAAAACAGAAATAATCGATTGGCTGCGCAGAAAGGAAATAAATTTTGACCAATCATTAACCAAACCAGAGCTGTTAACCATAGTCAAACAGCACAAGCTCGTAAAGCAATATGTACTGGATGAAATGGCTTTTGAAATGGTACGTGAAATTATTAGACTTCCACCTTATCATTGTCAGTGCAACTCCATTGAGTTGATTTGGGCGCAAGTGAAAAGGGGTACGTAACCGAACACAAGTCATTTAGCATGGCAACAGTAACAAGATTAGTGGATGACGGATTAAACAGGATTATTATAGAAGGTCGCAAAAATGTGTGGTAGACGCCAAAATAGTGCAAGAGAAAGATTTTGTAAAATAAATAACAAGAAACGCAGTGTTTGACGAATGCGCTCTTGGTTCTTCCATTTCGTCCTCTTCTCGTGACAGAAATGGAGCAATTACAGTAGTCGACACATTTTGAACTCCGAGTGCTCCCCATTCTTCGGGACATCTGCTGTAAAAGTATTAAAATGTTGATATCAGTATTAATAATTATCATTTTGTAGGTGTATACGAATGCAGTATTACAATAAGTGTACTTACGGAACTCAATCGCCTTCATCCGTAGAAGAATCTGATTCGCTTGAGCTCCCTTCGACGAATGGTAAAAATTCATCGGAGTCTTCGTCTCTGCCTACTTCTTTTAGAAAATCTTCCTCTTGTATAGGCATAGATTGCTTGCCGAAAAAGCGAGAAAACAGATGAAATCCTGCGAAACGTTCCGCGACAAGGCACAGGGCCGGCAGGATGATACGGGCGAAGCTGTCGATTGCCCGGTGCGCCAAAAAATTATTTTGTTCGGTATCATAGGTACTTTCACACTGATCCTGACAAATCACACAATGACAGAATGAATAAATACATAGTAGGAGAAAATATGGACAAGACTCGTTACCATAAAATAAGTCCAAACAAAAAGGTACAGGGTGATTTTCTCGCTAGAATCCTCAAAGGCGATGTCGGCAAGGCCGCGCCTCGCTGAGGTTCGTTGCCTTCGACGTTGAAGACCAGAAGGCCCATACAATGTTGCGCACTCAGACGTGCCAAATATCGGGTTCTGCATTTCTCATCAGATCTTTACGAAACTGGCGTCAATCAATTCCTTATGTTTTCCGATGAAAATAGCTCCAAAAAGAACCCAATGCACACCATAATTAAGGAAATTACATAAAAAACAGTCATCACATACGTGTGGCATAGAATCTATTAAATAGCTTGGTGCACCGTTGTGTACATATTTCCTTCCATGTTTCTTCTATAATTTCCTACAATTTGTATTTTACATCCAATTACTCTCCAATTTGTCAATATATACAGTGACTCCCATAAATATTCGGACACTAGAGTATGGCTAACTTTATGACTTGATATTTCAATTGTTCATAAAGCAACAGCCTTGTTTATTTTTTCTAATAATAAGTCATTTATTAATGTTAAAAAGGATATATAATTTATTTAACAAATTCACATACATTGTATAATAATAATTGCTAAAGGAAATAATGCAGCATTTTCGGCTCACAAAAATATTCGGACACGTGATAAATTTTCCGATTACGTCCTTCTGGGAACTCGATGTTTCGGAAAATTAGAAGACTATGTTTATAAACAAAACATTAGAGATCCGTGCCTTCTCACTAGTCCTCAGTAGCAGCTCTGCCATTCGTCAACATGGCTCGCAAAGGCAAGAATACGCCGTTTAATATACGTCAGCTCATAATTTTCCACCGGGAACAAGGAAAATCCTATCGACAAATTAGTTCCATGTTTGGCGTGAGTAAAAGCACTGTTGCAGATATTATTCGAAGATTTCGTACTGAGGACCGCATCGAATCTGTTCCACAAACTGGTAGACCAAGTCTTCTAAGTACAAGGGAGAAAAGAAGTATCATAAGAAAAGTTAAACAAAATCCACAATTAAGTGCTCCAAGATTAGTCAGCGAACTGTTACAAGAAAGTTCTAGAAAGGTGTCGGCAGAAACAATTCGGAGAACATTAAGACAAGCTGGGTATAATGGTAGGGTAGCTAGAAAGAAACCATTCATTAATGAGGTAAATAGGAGCAAGCGAATAAACTTTGCAAAAGAGTTAATTCCTATGGATAAATCGTGGTGGGAGAACGTGATATTTGTAGACGAAAGTAAATTTAACATCTACAATTCCGATGGAAGAACCATGATGTGGAGGAAGCCAAACACAGAGTTCCATTTTACCAATACACGAGGTACGGTGAAACACGGAGGAGGCAGTGTGATGGTCTGGGGCTGCATTTCAAGTTTCGGCGTTGGAAACTTAGTCTTTATTGACACTATTATGGACAAAAATGTTTATTTAAATATACTTAAGAACAATTTAATTCAAAGTGCAGAAAAAATGGGGATTAGCAGTAGTTTTAAGTTTTATCAAGATAATGACCCCAAACATACAGCACGCATTGTGCAGGAATTCTTGTTGTATAGATGCCCTAAAATTCTTCATCCCCCGCCACAATCCCCGGATCTGAACCCTATCGAAAATTTATGGGACAAATTAGACAGGAAAATTCGCAAAACACCAATTCATTCGAAAGAAGAATTAAAACAAAGACTCCAAAATGAATGGGCGTCTATAACGACAGAATATTTAAAAAAAATTATACATAATATGCCAAATAGATTACAACATGTTTTAAAGCAAAATGGTTTTGCCACAAAATATTAAAATAAAATATCAACTTATAAATTTAGTTAGAAAAAAGTAATATTCTACATTGTCCGAATATTTTTGTGACCCGAAAATGTGACATCATTTCCTGTAGCAATTATTATTGTATAATGTACGTGAATTTTTCAGATAAATTATGTATCCTTTTTAACATTAATAAATGACTTATTATTAGAAAAAATAAACAAGGCGGTTGCTTTATAAACAATTGAAATATCAAGTCATAAAGTTAGCCATACTCTAGTGTCCGAATATTTATGGGAGTCACTGTATGCACGCTCGGCGATATATATGTTGACACCTTATATGACTGTTTGCTATATTATGCTAACAACAATTTATTCCAAAACTGGATCTTTCAAGTAAATCGAAGATTTCAAATTTCCCTATTTATATGCTCGTCACTATATATATATATATATATATATATATATATATATATATATAGTGACGAGCATATAAATAGGGAAATTTGAAATCTTCGATATATATATATATATATATATATATATATATATATATATATTGCAGAAAATAATCCAGTTGTTGATAAATGATTCGAAGAATAGTAAGATAAAAAGTAAGAATTTTCCGCCAAGAATGTAGGAGCAACTATCAGAGATAGGCATTATTTAAATAAAAAATTATGGAAATAACGTATCAAATAAAGGAGACCTTATCTTTATTTGTCTCGTATAAAAATAACTCGAATCAATTTATATTTGTAGTGCCACGGATGAATCAGTTTATTCGACGGGAATTCATCTGTTACGTGCCGCGGCCCTTGGTGTTCGAGCGGCGCGTTTTAGACAGCCAAATTCTGATTAGGGGTATCCCACAGTCGTTAGACTATCAGAATTTGTTGTATTGAATATAGAATGGCATGGAGGCTCGCCGCAGTTGTAACAGTCAATTCTTTTTATTTTAGTTGTCCATGTACCTTATCAGAAGGATAAGGGGTAGATTTAGGGATCGTTGGTGCTCTAGTCCCATACGGGTCTTTTCAAAGGAATCGGACAGGTAATTAATGAGTATAATTTAATGAATAATAAAGCTTTAATGTCGAAATACTGAAGGAATCAAAAGAACATAATAAAG
Source organism: Andrena flavipes (assembly GCA_963971345.1). Classification (NCBI taxonomy): domain Eukaryota; kingdom Metazoa; phylum Arthropoda; class Insecta; order Hymenoptera; family Andrenidae; genus Andrena; species Andrena flavipes. The sequence goes on along the minus strand of OZ020482.1, from coordinate 26,795,834 downwards.
TATGGAAATATTCAATGAATAACTCCTGACTAGGGGAATCCCACAATGCTTTGATTGTCAGAAATTGTCATTACATACGAATGAATATTAACAATATAATATAATATACAGAAAGAGATAAAAAGTGCAACTCACCAGACAGTCACAATAATATAAATGACAATATAATTTGGATTCCCTTTTTGTGCTTGGATAATTCTGAGCGTTGGTATACCTGAATCAGAAAGAGGAATAAGACGCGAACACGCACACACTTGATTATGGATAAGATACACGCAAATTGAACTATGAAGCGAATAACAATAATTCTAAGTGAACGAAATGAATGAAAATTTAAATTAAATCGTTAATTGAATAGATATATATTTTGTAAGCAAAGTTTAGTAGATTTTGTTTCGCAAAGTTGAGTCTTTCACGCGGTTACACAGTAGACCGGAGAACTCTATCTCTAAAACACTTGCGGACCCAGCGACACGCACCTCACGATTTATCGTCACAGAGTGTCGCAGCTTCACGCTCTCGGCAACGTCCAGAGTGGGTCCGTACCGAAAATGCTTACGCTGCATTTTATCGCTCGGCTATGCTACCATGGGCCCGTCTACTTAACGAGGCGGTGTGTGTGTGTGTATGCTCACGTCCCTCCATCAGATTCCCGATTCAATATATGATCAATCCTTACAGGACATTCGTACGTACAGGAAAACATGACATCGCACATTACAGTTTCACACATGCTGAGGCCTTCCCTGAATGTTCATAAATTTATATGCACAATTTCTGACTAGGGGAATCCCACAGTCCTTGGACTATCAGAAATTGTGTTATGTATCTAATTCTAACCAAACAACTTTGAATTAATTAATTAATTTATTTACACGTGCCCCGAAACGTGCGACAAAACCGTGAGAAGGCGCGACTCCCTGCACCGGATGTAGGGTATACAATTCCGTCAATCTTCTAAGAAGTGATCCAGTCTGCGCATTCCTGCTGTAGCCGTTACTGATTATGTTACAATGTTTAACGCGACGGTCAGAGGTGTTCTCAACGAGGGTTCTCCCACAATGCTGCCAGGCATTGTTGAAACGCACCCCTGCCGCTTACACAGGACGGATTCGGCACAGAAGGAGAGCCACTGGTCTTTTCGAACGCGACTATCTGGTGAGAACGTCGCTGCGTCAGCACCGCCTTATCGGTATCGCGGGACGGTAATGCGTCGAGGCGACGACGCTCCAAGAAAGGGGTTTTTGTTCTATCAAAAATATTATTGATTAATGGGCAGGAGTATGATCAACGAGGGATTTCCCATAACGCTAGGCGTTGTTGATGCATACCCTGACCAGAAAGAAAAATCTTACGTTCCGAACGTAACATCCCTCCCTCCTTGGAATCATCGTCGTCCTCGACGATGTATACTGAAGGTATAAGGTACAGTAGCGCTTGGAAATATGTATGTAGATGTACGGCCTCGGGTTGCATTGGACGAGGGAATTCCCATAATGTTTGCACATTGTCGCAATGCAATTCCGTTACAATTTAAGTGAGCTAGAATAGGGGTTGATATATCAGATCGTGCGTAACGTGCAAGAAATTGTTTCGTTTGTATTTTGTGTATCGCGTAATCGTGGTTCCTCCGACATACAGATGTATTTGTCCTGTCCGTTGGCCCCTTGTGATGGTCTCGTATGCGCAGTCCAGTACTGGTTTACCTATATTGGGACACCTCTCTACGTCGACCAGGGCTATTGCTGGGCACTGACGCAGCATACCGCAGATGTCCTCGTCGGAGATTCCTAGATTTTCCCTGCAGTGGATCTCCACCAAGCTCTTGAGGAACTGTAGGAACCACCCACCGACGCTGGGATGCATGTTGTTTACTCCCAGGATCTGCAGTTTCTGCAGTTGTCGGAGAGGTTCCAAGGTGAATTCCCCCTTAAGGTTGGTGCATCCACTAAGATTTAAGGATGTTATTTCGCCCATGTAGAGGCCAATCTCCGAGACAAGGCCAGAAGCAACCCATCCGCAGAATGTAAGGCTCAGGGCAGTTACATTCCGGTATTTTGAGGGGAAAGAGACAGCCATCTCCACCGGACCCAGCTCCAGTTCGACAAAATCTCCCCTTTCAACTGCCTCGTTGTCTTCCTCCATTTCCACTTCAGGCATGGACTCCTCGAAACTACAGAAGTGCAATTCCAAGTTCGTTAGGGTCGTCTGCAGGTCTGAGTTGTTGATTAGTGTCTGCAAAATACTATGGTCTGTTAAATTTTGACATGTACTGATCTTTAAGTGGTTCAGATTCTGCAACCCTTGAAGCATTTTTGACAAATTTTCGGATTTTAGTATTGTACAGTTGTGGAGGGTGAGCTGTTGGAGATCTTTGTGTATAGCTAACAAAGATCTGCCGGTGATATTCGTTCCCAGTGCACAGAGCGATCTCAAGTGTCTGGCGGCTGCCAGCACATTAAACAGTCCTGGGTCCACTGGTCCGTCGCATCTTCCTATTTTGAGGCAGGTGAGTCGTGGTGCCCCGGGTTCCATCTCCCTCAAAGCCGAAGGTCTTATAACCATGGCGGTCGTGTCCAATGACTCCAAACCCGGACAGTTTTTTACGGCAATAGCTATAATCTGAGGTTTTAGATCTTTAGCTAGATGGTTTTCGCTAATACTTATGCTCCTCAAATTGGCGCCCATTCTCATCGTCAGCCAATAAAAGGAATCTGTTGTTATTAGTTTTCCTTCCCACCCGTTCGGCCAGCACCAGTTGTTGAGGTTAATATGTCGAATATTGTGGTAGGAGTCAAGGCTACCTTGGCGCCATCGCCTGGAGACCATCTCCAGTCGACTACGATCTGCAAATGGCAAATAACTTGCAATTTTAGAGATGCATTCTATTGGGAGTGGAATCCTTTCACGCAAATCTAGTCCAGGGAATGGGTTCACGTCGGGTCGTGGGGGAATTAGCTTCGTGTTGTGCCACGAATCCGCCATCAGCACCCTTAACTTTCTCTTGTGGCATGTTATTCCGACGTCCGCCGCAGCCAGGGCTTTCTTTGCTCCTTCCGTGGACTGGAAGGTCACGAAAGCTTGGTTCCTCGAGGACTTTCGCAGCACCACCACGTGTTCCACCCCATACGGGTGAAATATCTCCATCAGCTTCTCCTTTTTCGTATACGGCGCCAAACGGCTGACAAACAGTCGTCGTTCTAGAGGCTCCTGTCGGAAGGAACTGGACGATGTCATTTCACTAGTGTACTACAGATAATCACAGAAAGCAAGACCAAAATTATGAAACAACAAAATCATTAAAGAACATTAGAAGAATCGTAACTGACAACAATTTCTGACAAGGGGATTCCCATAGTCCTTAGACTGTCAGGGTTTGTTATCAGACATATTTCTAGCAGTTTATCATCGCCCTCTGAATAGGTAACGGTGGTCTGTTTTCTGAAAGAGACGATTCTTGCAACGGTATTGCAACAGGTTGATTTGCTGAAGCTTCCTCAGGATCGTGTTTCGGGCCCCGTTTCCTCAAGAACCGTATCTTGCATAAGGTCTTCAGTGGATTCCAGAAATAGTAGATCATCAATCCCATTATAATTAAGGCCTGTCCCGCTATTGTTCCATACGTTAATGGCAAATGCGATCTTCTTGCTCGGTGATGTTCTCCAATTTCTTCTAGTTGGGCTTCAATTTCGTACAAGGAATCAGATGTGCGTTCCAGTTTGTTAATGTCATTTGAGAATAGGTTCACTGTAGTGTGTTTCTTCTTGGAATACTGATAGATTTTTGGTGATATCAAACTAATGTTCAGTAACATATTAGGGATATAATAGTAAGAATCCTTGCTCAGATACGTTTTTGATCCTAACAAGTTGTGATATCGTGTTTTTGCAAAACAATCTGGATGTATTTCCAAAATTCCTGTTCCAACTATGGTGGTGTGAGCATTATTTTTCCGATCGCATAGTATCTGCATCGGTTCGGGTTGTTCAAATGAGTATAACCATCCGCCAAGTGTAGTTAATTTTCGCCAGGCAGGTACGTGATACGGCATGATTCTAATATTACACAAGCGTAAGAATTTCGGATCTGGTTGAAGTAATAATGCAGTTTCACAAGTTCGGTGAGCCACGTCCTGCAATGGGACGTCCTGTGGACAAATGTAGTAATGCCATGCCCAGGTACAGGAATCTATGAATGTTTCATCTGATCCAAAGAATTTAGAGTGGTCATTACTTATTCCTAAATATGGAAATTCTGGTAAGATGAAAGCCGAAATTGTGGTTCTGTTGCTACTATCGTCGAAACTATTGTTTAAATACTGAGGAATTGGTAATATGTGTATTCTGTACAGGTCATATTCAATACGATTTACTAATGGTATTTGTACTGTCACGACTATCTTTCCTGTTATATATTTCAAATCGACACGAGATATCCTGACCAAATCTTCGATTCGTTGATGGTCCCGTGGTATAGGAAGTTCGAGATCAACCATTGAATTATGTATCTCGTTTATTATTGTTCTGAAACTAGATCCGCTCAATAGTGATGGATGCAATTCTCCGTTGCGCGCAGTGCTCAAAGCCAAGATGAAGCGTTGCGTTGCAGTAATGTAATGACTTAAAGAGGTTTCAACAGATGCTGAATATTGACTCATTGCTAGGCTATAATTCAAGGCTAACTGTTTATCTATTTGCATTTCTAATTCGGAAATTCTCTGTCTATTGGTTTTTATTTCTGCGGCAATTCGGTTGAATGTTCTATGAACTTTATACAGATCGCTTATGATTATATGTGTTTGATTTTTCATAAGTTGGGTAATCTTCCTCTGATCAGCATATATCTTATCTATTTCCTTGTTAATATATTCAGCATCATCAGTGTCCAAGGTTCCAAACAAGGCATGGCTAATCGAACCGATGAATCCGAAAGGTGCATTTCTGCGTGTGATAGCTTTAGGCAGATTATGTGATTCATATTCTGGACTCTTAATTTCTCTACTCAATTCTATAAGTTCCATTCGTAAATCTGATGCTTCTAGTACCATATTGTTTAAGTACTTTGTCCGTAACAAGGAATCGCATTGTATTGGGGTTGGAAAATTAAGGCATAAACTGCGAGTTTGTTCAATATTCCCGACTTCAGATGGAAATTCAGCTATTATTTTATCTATATCTATAACTAGTATGAATCGCCAATCAGCTCTTTGAAATCTAATGGCGTTTATCTTCTCAAAGTATAAACCCGGGTTTGAATCCGTACGTGTCAGTCTGTATAGTTCCTGGGTCCGCGCGATGTGTTGCAGAGTAAGAAAGAATATCAATCGGATCAGCGTCATCTCTCAACCTGAATCAGTCAAATCAATCAGGACTCCAATTTAATTGTAATTTGTCGACATGTTTAGTGAGCATTTTACCAGCTTCATCTCTTAACAAAACATTATTTCCTTCCAGTATCCCAATAATCTTATATGGTCCGTGATAACGCTTGGCAAATTTTCCTCTTTTTGGTTCTACCAAAACACGTACCATATCCCCTATTTTTCCTTTGAAGGGACGGGCGTTCCTGTCATAATACAATTTTGATCTTTCTTTTGCCTGAACCAAATTTTGTCCTGCTATTACTTGCATTTCCGAAAGTCGTGTTATTAAATCATGTAAATATGAATTGTATGTGACCAAATTCTCGTCGCTCGTGAAGGAACTTGGACAACGTGCAAGTTTGCCAAAAACTAGTTCATACGGGGTAAAATTTGTGGCTTCATGGACAGATGTATTATAAGAAAACATAGCAAAGGGTACTAATCTATCCCAGTCGTCAAAATCATTCATGTAATGGCTAATGTATTCCGTTAACACTATATGACTTCTTTCCAATGCACCATTGGTTTGGGGTCTATACCCAGATGTAGTGACATGTTGAATTTTGAAAATTTTAGCTAAGTTCTGAATTATCTTATTAATAAAACTAGTCCCTCTATCCGTTAGTATTGCACGTGGTGTTCCATACTGCAATATAAGATTAGTTACCAATGCATGAGCTATTGTTTCAGCTTTTATATCTGGGACAGGGACAGCTATGCAATATTTTGTCAAATTATCTTGCATAGTTAGAATATGTTTGTTTCCGCTGGGAGTAGTGGGTAAAGGACCCACAGTATCCAATGATACTTTGGAAAATGGCTCCAATGGAGTGTCAGTAATTAACATTGGTTCGCGAGTTTTAGTTCGTACTAATTTTTGATTCTGGCAACTGTTGCAAGTACGGATATAATTTTGGATATCGTTACGCATACCTGACCAATAAAATCGTTCTCGAATTCTGCAATATGTCTTTGTTAAACACTTGTGTCCTCCTACCAAACTTTCATGTAACTCTGAAATGATTTTCAGACGAAGTTCTTCCGGAGGTACCTGAGTGTTACCGTAACAAAGGGCTATTTCGATATTGCTGTCCTCAAATGTATTCCTTAATATTTCTATTAACGTACCTTGAGGTAATTCGTCTGTAAAGTCGCCATTCTGTGAGATTCTTAGACCCTTTATATCTAAATCTGAAAGAATTTTCCTTAGGTTCTGTAGGCCAAGTTCCAAATCCCGAGTAGAAATTTTATCAAAATGTTTCCTTTTTATGACTACGCTAAATATTCTATTTTTACCGCGTTTTGTTATTAATATTTGTCCTACTCTGGGCTTTGCCTCTTTCAAGTCGTTAGCATTGATAATGCCTAGGTCGGAGAGCAATATACTCACTGGTGTAACAAGTTCGCAATCGGAAGAAATGAAATGTACATAGTTCGATCTGTAATATGTTAGATTTTGTCTCGTAGAGATTACGGTATCTTTTCTTTTGTAGCGAAATCCTGATTCCATATCCGGAGGTATGTAATCAGCATCCGGAATGTATATGGATGATGAATTTGAGATTTGTGGGAAAAGTTGTCTAGGAGTAGATTTTTGAGCGCTAGGTTCCCTACCTCCCTCCTTCGGAGTTTGATCAGCTGTTGGATTTGGAAATGGTGTCGAAAGTGCTATGGGGTTTGGATCTACGGTCGGGGTAGGTAAAATTGAACTGTATCTAGGTCTGTTAATGATGGAGCTATCAGTTACTCCTATTGCAGTTGTTTCTAGTTCTGATTCTTCCGGAATATTTTTCAGCTGAGGTGCTTTATTGGCTGTTTCCTCACGCCTTGGATTTGAAAGACAACCTTTTTCGGAATTCCTAGCTTGTTGTAGTAATTTTTCTATTCGTCTATTTAATTCCTCGTCCCCAGTATCGTCATCATATGGATCCAAATCTCGTAATATTTCCTGTCTATTTTCGTCTACAGTATCTCCTTCAGAAAGGGCTTCCAATAAAACAACTTCTTCCTCAAGTTCCTGTAATTGAGCGCTTTTATCCAATAGTGATTTTTCAAATCTACTGAAAGACTCTTGTAACTCGTCTAAATCTATGAATGTGGACTTCTGTTTGTTCTGATCACCTGTATCACTATCGTGAATTTCGGGTAAGTTAATGGCTATAGTTCTATCTACTTCGGACTCGCTCCCCTTTTCCCGCAATTCCGTACCGGCCACTGAACCTTGTGAATCTGGGATTCTAGGATTCTCCACCATCTGTTTAGGATGAAATCCCAGATTCGGCAGGGTACTCCTACGTTGACGGAATATAGGCGGATCTGACTGTTCGTCATCAGAATCGTCGTCCTCTACTAGAGAAAGTTCTTGTGTTTTTGATGGTCCCGGAGCTTCAGTAACTTGAGTCTTTGCTCGCGTTCTAGTTGCTATTGCACTGGTATCTAAAGGTACAGGTTGTTTCGACTTAAGTCTTGAACCTACTGGTCTTCCTATGTTTGATTTTCCGGGTAAACTAGCTATTCTTCCCTTGGGTTTGGAAGCTTCAGATTCCGAAGATGTCGGTGTTCGTTTACTCGTTGTTGAGGGTTTATTTATTGGTAATAATTTTGGGCAATCAAGTGCTAACTCCAACCTTGCATCATCAGAGGAATCTGATAAACTGAAATCATCAGACGAACATAATTCATTTACTATGACTGGATTCCTTGATAAGGCATCAGCATTTGTGTTTAATTTTCCTGCCTTATGAATAAATTCGTACTCGTAATCTCGCAATTTTAGTCGCCAGCGGATCAATCTTTGTCCCGGATCTTTTATTGAATTAATCCATCTTAACGGTTCATGATCACTGACGAGAGTAAATTTTCGGCCGTATAAATATGGTCTGAAGTGTAAAATTGCATAAAGGACTGCCAAACATTCCTTTTCTGTAGTGAAATAATTTTGTTCTGGTTTAGTTAAAATTCTAGAAAGGTATGCAACTGGTAGATCTTGACCATCAATTTCTTGACTGAGTACAGCACCTATAGCATAGTCTGATGCATCTGTAGTTAAAGTGAATTGACTATCGAAATTTGGATATTGAAGTATGGGGCTTTTACAAAGTGCTTTTCGCAATTCCAAAAATCCTTTCTTTTGCTCTTTTCCCCAAGTGAAAGTGGAATTTTTCTTCAACAAGTCTGACAACGGTTTAGCCTTTTCTGCGAAGTTTTTGATAAAGCGTCTATAATATCCTGCTAGACCTAGGAATTGCCTAATATTTTTCTGATTTTTCGGGCGAGGAAAATTCTTTACTGCACTAATCTTTTTGGGATCCGGTTTTACACCTGCCCGACTAATAACATGTCCTAGGTATGCAACTTCTATTTTGAGGAACTCGCACTTATCCGGTTGTAAGGTTAATTTAGCATCGGCCAAACGCGTAAATAAACGACGAATTTTCTTTTCATGTTCTTCTAAATTTTTGGCATATACCACAATATCATCCAAATAAACGAAAACTTCTACACCCTGTAATCCGCGTAGAACTTGATCCATTAATCTTTGAAAAGTCGCTGGAGCATTTTTGAGACCTTCCGGCATTCGGATATATTCATAATGACCATTTGGGGTTGTGAAGGCTGTTTTCTGTCTATCTTTTGGATCCATTTCAATTTGTTGAAATCCGCTTGCTAAGTCAAACGTTGAAAAATATCGGGCTTCACCTAAATGATCGAGTATATCGGTAATGTTTGGTAATGGATATGCATCGCCAATAATTTTTTCGTTAAGATTACGGAAATCTATGACTATTCTCCATCTCAGATTGCCTTTAGAATCTGGTTTTTTAGGTACAATCCAAATGGGTGAATTATATGGTGAATTTGAAGGTGCTATTATTCCATTGTTTAATTTATTCCGGACCTGTTTTTCTATTTCATCTTTATGAACCGGAGGAAAACGATACTGTCGCGTATTTACAGGAACATCATCTACTGTGGGGATTCTATGCTTAATGTATGAAGTACATGGTAATTTATCACAAGGCAAGTGGAATCGCTCTGGAAATTCTTTAATGATTTTAATTACATGATCCCGTTCTTCTTCGTTCAAATGATCGAGACGCAATTTTTTTATGATTTCTAAGACTCTATCTTCCGCGATTGGCAAGGTCTCATCTTCCGTATCAGAATCGAAATAATTTTGTTCTTCTTCGGGGAAGTTATGATACTCGAAAGGTATTAATTCTTGTGGCGGAATTTCGACTTCGACATCTTTATCCGTCGTATTAACGGCAAAGACGTGACATGAACCTCGGTCATTTACAGACACAACAGCTTCGCCAATGTACAAGCCATCTATTGTTTCAATTTTAGGTAGATATCCCTCTTTCAGATCATGATTCATAACGTCAATGGCAACCGCTTGTCTAGTACGTGCTTTTAAATACAAAAGTTGGTGTCCTACACTACGAGGTCCTGAATCATAACCAATAAAAGGTATGGGTTTAATAGGATCGCTTCGCGTTACCAATGTGTTGTGGGTGAAGGAGATTTCAGCCTGTTCTTGTGTGAGATACTCTTTACCTAATATACCATCACAACGCAGTACAAATGAAGATCTTACGACATGAAATTTTACGGGTTTGCCTAATAATGTAATTATTGTGGTACCTAAAGTCTCTGTTGTATCCGGAGTTATTCCTGAAATAGCAACTGATTCGTGAAGCGCGACTGAAACATTGTCGTCAAGGGCGCTTAATTTGATTATGTTTATATCTGCTCCTGTATCTACGAGGAAATATGCACAACCCATATTCAACTCCTTACCCATCATTTTTACTAATGGGGATTCGGGTTTTTCTACCGTTACGATTTTTCTTGGTTTGCCAGAAATTTTACTGTTGCATGACGCTCTTTTTCCGAATGACTCGATGTCGCGTCCGTCCGTCGGGTCATTTGTGCGTTTAAATGATCGGTTCTATCTTCGGGTTTAGTATTTCTATTATATGGAGAACCCGGTCTCGTTGTTGAAGGAATGGGAGATGGAGATCTTGGTCTAGGCCCTTGCGAATATCCATCTCTAGCTGAACGTGATGGCTCATTACTGTTTGTATTATAATGATAGTAAGGGTAATAATTAGGATATGGCATTGGCGGATAAAAATAAGGTGAGTAGTACGGATGTGGAGGAAATCCCGGTGGATCGTAAAAATGATTGCGTGATGGGGGTTTCAAAATTCCAATTGGTAATCCGCTTACGTCTGGACTGGGACTCGGAGAACGTTTCTCTTCTTCGTTTCGAATTGCATAATTTTGATAGTGAGGAGGATTCATAGATTGGCGGTTAGCGTAATCCTGATAGTAAGGATTCGATGATCGAGAATAACTATTATTCTGATTAAATGACACTTTTTGAGTTTCATTTGAAGGTAATATACCGGATTTCATTCGCGTTTCTATGCGTACTGCAAATTTTCTCGCGTCGTCTAAAGTTTTAGGGTCGCGCGCATCTACTGAACGCGCTATTTCATCTGGAAGTCCGCGAATATAAGCTTCCAATCCACATTCTTTTAATGGTAATAGCATTTGTTCTGCCTTATCCCCATAACTATCCTCTAACGCAACTCGAGCTCCGCTAATTAATATGTTTAATCTGTCATAAAAATCGCTAACTGATTCCTCCTTTTTCATCCGAATATTTTCTATTTCGTGTTGATAGTAAGGATAATTTTTACCCGGTGCAAATCTACCCTTTAAATGTTTAATTAGTTCATTAACTGTATTAAATGTTTTTCCATAAGTGCTATCGCGGGCTGGACCCTTCAATTTCCCTAATACCGATTTTAGAAATGATCCCTCTAATGCAGGAGGCACTATACTTGCGCTATTTTGCACATCTTGTACAAAATCTTTTAGAGGAACGCCCTTCCCATCAAAGTAAGGGATATTTAAAGTACTATTCTGAATAGTCAAGCACTCCGTCATGGAGGTCATCATTGCGCTTGCGTCTTGAGCCATAATTAAATATTTGTAAAAATATATGTACAGAACTAGTCAATAAATATCATATAATGAACCAGCGTTACCACGACCACATGGATAAATTAGTAAAATAAAGAAATTTCATAAATTTTATCCGATTTCAATGAATATGAGCACCCAGGAATTTTTATAAGGAAATTCCTAGTATCCCACCGCTGCCACCAGATCTGTTACGTGCCGCGGCCCTTGGTGTTCGAGCGGCGCGTTTTAGACAGCCAAATTCTGATTAGGGGTATCCCACAGTCGTTAGACTATCAGAATTTGTTGTATTGAATATAGAATGGCATGGAGGCTCGCCGCAGTTGTAACAGTCAATTCTTTTTATTTTAGTTGTCCATGTACCTTATCAGAAGGATAAGGGGTAGATTTAGGGATCGTTGGTGCTCTAGTCCCATACGGGTCTTTTCAAAGGAATCGGACAGGTAATTAATGAGTATAATTTAATGAATAATAAAGCTTTAATGTCGAAATACTGAAGGAATCAAAAGAACATAATAAAGTATGGAAATATTCAATGAATAACTCCTGACTAGGGGAATCCCACAATGCTTTGATTGTCAGAAATTGTCATTACATACGAATGAATATTAACAATATAATATTATATACAGAAAGAGATAAAAAGTGCAACTCACCAGACAGTCACAATAATATAAATGACAATATAATTTGGATTCCCTTTTTGTGCTTGGATAATTCTGAGCGTTGGTATACCTGAATCAGAAAGAGGAATAAGACGCGAACACGCACACACTTGATTATGGATAAGATACACGCAAATTGAACTATGAAGCGAATAACAATAATTCTAAGTGAACGAAATGAATGAAAATTTAAATTAAATCGTTAATTGAATAGATATATATTTTGTAAGCAAAGTTTAGTAGATTTTGTTTCGCAAAGTTGAGTCTTTCACGCGGTTACACAGTAGACCGGAGAACTCTATCTCTAAAACACTTGCGGACCCAGCGACACGCACCTCACGATTTATCGTCACAGAGTGTCGCAGCTTCACGCTCTCGGCAACGTCCAGAGTGGGTCCGTACCGAAAATGCTTACGCTGCATTTTATCGCTCGGCTATGCTACCATGGGCCCGTCTACTTAACGAGGCGGTGTGTGTGTGTGTATGCTCACGTCCCTCCATCAGATTCCCGATTCAATATATGATCAATCCTTACAGGACATTCGTACGTACAGGAAAACATGACATCGCACATTACAGTTTCACACATGCTGAGGCCTTCCCTGAATGTTCATAAATTTATATGCACAATTTCTGACTAGGGGAATCCCACAGTCCTTGGACTATCAGAAATTGTGTTATGTATCTAATTCTAACCAAACAACTTTGAATTAATTAATTAATTTATTTACACGTGCCCCGAAACGTGCGACAAAACCGTGAGAAGGCGCGACTCCCTGCACCGGATGTAGGGTATACAATTCCGTCAATCTTCTAAGAAGTGATCCAGTCTGCGCATTCCTGCTGTAGCCGTTACTGATTATGTTACAATGTTTAACGCGACGGTCAGAGGTGTTCTCAACGAGGGTTCTCCCACAATGCTGCCAGGCATTGTTGAAACGCACCCCTGCCGCTTACACAGGACGGATTCGGCACAGAAGGAGAGCCACTGGTCTTTTCGAACGCGACTATCTGGTGAGAACGTCGCTGCGTCAGCACCGCCTTATCGGTATCGCGGGACGGTAATGCGTCGAGGCGACGACGCTCCAAGAAAGGGGTTTTTGTTCTATCAAAAATATTATTGATTAATGGGCAGGAGTATGATCAACGAGGGATTTCCCATAACGCTAGGCGTTGTTGATGCATACCCTGACCAGAAAGAAAAATCTTACGTTCCGAACGTAACACATCCGACGGCCACAAATAATTTTTTATTTGAACGCATTTTATCCTCAGTTTCAAATAGTTCTCGAATAAATATACAAATAAATACGAGAAAATTATTTGCAGCTCTCGATGTATGGCGTTCAAATAGAAAAAATATTTGTGTCCGTCGGATGAATTCCTGCCGAACAAACTGATTCATCCGTGGCGGTACAAATAGAGAAATTATTTGTGGCCGTCGGATGAATTCCCATCGAATAAACTGATTCATCCGTGGCGCTACAAATAAAAATTGACTCGGTTTATTTTTATTCGACACAAATAAAGATAAAGTCTCTTTTATTTTTATTCGACACAAATAAAGATAAAGTCTCTTTTATTTGATACGTTATTTCCATAATTTTGTATTTAAATAATGTCCATCTCTAGCGGACAGTATAGAGCGAAAGAGTGCGTGCTGAGGAGAGAAACAATGTATTGACAGGAAAAAAGTGTGTAGAAAATATACGAGAAAGTAAAAGTATAAAAGTGAGAAGACACTGAAGAGCATGAGCGACGGTAGGAAGAAAATGAAAAGGCGTGTTATAATGACATATATGTCAGAATTGGTTTGGGTTAAGCCTAAAATATTCAGACTGTTATTGGTCAGAAGATTGATTCTTTCTCGACAGCTTCATCCCGTATTGGTCTACGCATAGCTTCGTAACACACACAACTATTACGTTAAGTATAAACAACAGCCATACAGCTACGTTACAGGCGGAGCCGAGCAGCGTTCGCATTACCCCACCATACCCTTCGGGGGCCACCGAACTCCAACTGACAAATCCACGATCGTCAGATGGTGGTGGTTGATTTCTCCTCGATCGCTGATCGGGAAAACAAACTCACCGGCCAATATATTTGATACCGACCTTAGACACAATAACTCGTAACGTGATTTAAATAGGAATTGTTTATTCAATTTGATGCACTGTTTGGTATAATTTTTGCGTTATAATTATGCGTTAGGCATTTGGCATTAGCACATGACATTTATAATATACAATGGTTATTGAAAGCGTATGTATATGAATATGAGTTACATATGAATAAGTAATAAGCAATTGTTATTGAAAGTAATACATGAAATCGCAATAAGCGTAGACGAGACAATGCAATAAGCAATAATAAAGTAAATAATATGAAATCGCAATAAGCGTAGACAAGACAATGCAATAAGCAATAATAAAGTAAATAATATGAAATCGCATAAGCGTAGACAAGACAATGCAATAAGCGTTATCAATACAACCGAATACGAATGAATAGCAATAAGCTTTGGAACACGAAATATAATAATAATACAAAATAGTAAGATGATGATGATATGCAATGTAAATGGTAAGTTTAAATGCTTAGAATGATTTGTGAGATGAATTGATCACACTATTTAAAAATAAACTTCTGTGGCTAATCGAGATCGTTCTCTCGATTGTGTTTCGTCGAAAGAGGACTTCTGTCTCGGTCCCCTCGTATTTATAAGGATGTTGCGGGGGTACGCGCGGTAGCGGCCTTGACACATTTAATAAGTGGGTCACGGTAGGACTTCCGGGGTTTTTATAAACGGTATGGCTATTAATAGACATATTTATGTCACGTACGCCAAATATGTGTCGCAGTTAGATTTTTGGGGTTTTATGACTGCGAAAGGAGATACTCAACCCATCGAATGGATTTTGGTTGTTTTAACAGGAAAGGGGTATTTGTGGTTTTGATTTGGAAGGTCGTAGAGAAGGGGTGAGACGTGGTCTCGATTTAAGAAGAGTTTGGGGGCGAGGGACTTGTTTAGATTTAGTTTGAGGAGGGAATTTGTGTACCGACCATCTTGAGATGGGGACCGCTAAGGTACATCGTCAAGGTGATCAGCGATTGGGGAAAAGGGGTAAGAGTTGAGTTTGAAGGACTTTGGTGGAGTGATTTCGTGATTTACGATAGAATTTTAGAATAGGACCACGCGAAAAATATTGGGACGTCACACAATCACAAAAAAAAAAGAAAATATACAAATCACAAAAAGACGATAATAATAATAATAAATCACAAAAAATAGAAGACAATAATAATAAATCACAATAAAAATAGCAGAAAATATACAATCACAAAAAAAAAAGAAGAAAATATACAATCACAAAAAATAGAAGAAAATATACAATATACAAAATATGTGAAATCAAAATGAGCTGCAAGTACATAAAGGTGCTTTCCAACCAGAGGTTGAAAACAGTTATTATATCGGTTTCGGTTCTTGAAACAGTTATGAAGAACCGACATTCTGAATAACTGTAATAAAGAACCGATATTCTGACTATATCGATTTCGGTTACGGTTCTAGAATCGTTATTTTTCGGTTCTGGAACCGTTATTTTTCGGTTCTGGAACCGTTATATTTTCGGTTCTATATCGGTTCCAAGGCGGTTCTGCAGTGGATTCTCGTATCGAATTTAGAGTATCTAATTGAGATCGCTAGTATAACGGTTGCAGATTATTCTATATAAGCGTAAACATACCTTTTACAAAATCATTATGAAAAAAAACCAAAAGTAAAATAATTATGCATACCATTATCTTGTAACATGGGAAGTGTTCTTTAATATAAGTGGTTTTCTTGGTGTCATAATATCAGTTCTTTTTGACTTTCAACTGATACGCGGTATAAACATTGTATCGTTTGCAACGGTTTTCAACAGTCATTGAGACGTACTTTGTTTATGAATATCAAATAAAAGTTTGGATTTCATGTTTTAAATTTTTATTACATTTTGTATTATAATTAATGTACGAAATACTTGGTAGTGTTATAATTACAATTTCATATGATACGACCTAGAATCTAGATAATAGATAAAAAATTAAATACTGCTTTCTCATTAATAGAATGTAATTTTAAAGCGTTTTCCTTAACCACACCTCCCCCTGCCCGTCATCTCCTAGTACCTCCCCAACCATATCCTGCCATCCTCTATCCACACCCCACCCCCACATACCACCCACACGTGTTCCCACGACTCAACCCCCCACCCACATCTTCTACACGTCCTTTTTTCCTCCTCTTCCCAATACCTCCCCCCCCCTCATCTCGTTCCCCAACCTATACCTTACCACCCTCCTCCACCTACTCTCCCCCCACCCCTTTTTCAAATATCCGGGCACTCCCTCCCCCTTCACCGCCCCATACTACCTGTTAAACCGCGATTCTCTAATCATCCCCCACCTCTGCTCCTCCTGCATCCTTCTATCTTTACCCACTATCTCCTCCCCCCTCAATTCCCCCCTTTCCCTCTGTCTTTCCACCTCCTCCATCGTCCACCCCAACCCCTCGAAAAATTGTCTCCTTTCCTCCTCGCACCCTTCTAAAGCCCTACCCCTTCTCGCGCTCTCCTTCATCTCCCCCCAGCACAACCTGGCCAGTTCTCCACCGCCCCCCTCCTCTAACTTCCTCCCAAACCCCCACGCCCTCATCCCCGCCCTTTCCTTCAACATTCCCCTCTGCAATTCTTCTCTTACCAGGTATCCCGGTGTATACCTTTCCACTCCCAGTACCCACCTCAGGTACCTCTCGTGCAGCGCCTCCACCCTCTCCCTTGCCCTCCACCCCCACACCTCCACCCCGTATTCCATTACTGCCCACGCCAGCTTGTCGAAAATCCATACCCTCTTTTCCCAGTCCTTCCCAAAAATCCTCTTTCCTATACCCCACACCCTCCCCATCACCGCCGCCCCCTTCCTCACCCTCTCCTCTATGTGGACCTCCTGCCCACCGTTCCTCACCAGGGTATAACCTAGGTATGTATACTTCCCTACCTCCTCCAGCTTCTTACCCTTCCACCTCCACGATACCTTTTTCCATCCCCCGCCTTTCCTACACCTCATCACATTCGTCTTATCCACATTCACTTCCAACCCCTTTCCCTCTAAATACCTTTCTAATCTCGCGATCATCCCTTTCAAACCCTCCTCATCCTCCGCCAGCACCGCTACATCGTCGGTATACGCCAACGAGTATACCCTAACCCTAACCCAACTTCACCCCCCCCCCACCCACCTTTCTTCAACAGCTCATCCATATCCGCCAGCAACAATGTGAAGAGGCTAGGGCTCAGAGGACATTTCTGCCTCACCCCCCTAGCAGTCCAAAACCTCCCCCCCCCCTCCTCGTCCTTTTTTTTTTTTTTTTTTTTGACTTGGTGGAAATCCCTACCGGATGCCCCGGCCCTCGGGGGAGGGACGGGGTTATGTGGGGCTCGCACCCACTAAAACCACCAAGATGACCTGCCTAGAGCGGAAAGAGCAGGCAAGGAGAGCGGCCGTTCTTGCGCGAGATCAAACTAGCGATACATTCGCTAGGCCACCCTCCAAGACCCCGGTATTTCCGCTCGGTTGCCAAAGTTGACACTTTCCCAAGGGGGAGAGAAGCTCCCCGGAAGCTAATCGTCCATCTAACACCGGGGACCAGTTTGGAGAAGACTCCTTATACAGGAGCGATCTCCTCCCCGGTCCCTCTAGTCCCTGCGCGCCTCCCACCCCAGCCACGTGACGCGAGGTATACCCCGCTCCCAGCGGGAGGCGACGACGACGATCGCCCGGCGAGAGGGATGGGGGGAATGAACCCGCACCCAAGAACCTCCCGCCGCGCGCGCGCCGCCGCCGCCCCCACACCCGTCACCCCTCCCAGGCAACCACCCCAAAATTTTGCGCAGGTGGGGACCAGGTTGGAGGAGGCTCCGACCAGCGGAGCGACCTCCTTCCCGATCCCTCTAGTCCCTGCGCACCTCCCCCCGTCCCGGTGCCGCTCACCGGGGCCCTAACCAAAAAGTTTGGCTCCTTTCTTCAAAAGGGAAACCCCGGTGTCGCGGCCCTCCCTCTTTCGGGTTACCTTTAAATCACCGACAATCATTTCACCGACAATGTTTTCATCGACACGATTTCACCGACACCGAGTTCGCCGACAATGTTTATTTATCGACACGTTGAAATCACCGACAATCATTTCATCGACATCGACTTTGACCGAAAATTATTATACTTACCGCCATTTGTTCTCGTTGATAATGCAACTTATCTACACATTTATTTCCGCGCATAAAAAAATAAAGGGTCAATGATAAAAGTTATTATGACATACGTACTGTTTATACTTTATTATGTATAAATAGAATTATAAGGACACATTATATGCTAATGCTTTTACAAAATCTATTTCTGTGTATGTTTGACGATTTTGTATTATTCTTTGTATTCTTTCTTCTCTTGTTCGGTCTTTCCTTTTCTTTTTAAGTGGTCGTTCACCTAGTGATAATTGTTCCAGTGTATTTTCTACTATGGCTTGTTCTTTTTGAATTTCACGTATAATTTTAAATAATGAAACATTATGGGTATCAATGAAATACTGCCAACGTCGGTGCCAAGCTTCTACGGAGTTTTGGGTGCGTGGAAAATTGTGCAAATCGTTGTCATATACCGACCACATTTCTGGTGAAAAAAGTGGGGGCCGAATCAGTAATGTTCCATTAGGCCTATGTCTAACACTGCCATTTACATAATATCTATCAAACCATTTTACAATGGCTTCAGCTTCGGAGGGGATTAAAGTTCGTAAATTATGAAACGTGTTCGGAATTTCTGCTGGTTGTAAAAATGCAATACATGGAATACATTTCAGTAATGCACTAAATGTCTCATCCGTTCCGTACTTTCTTGTTAGTCCATTTTTTTGAATTTTACGATAGACATTTTGACATAAATGAAAAAAACAAGCTTTAATTTTTATGGATGGAAAGACAGATTTGATTGCATTTATGGCAGCATATTCAAAGTCCGTAACAATAAATTCTGGTTGTAACGATATGCCTAATTCACAACCTAACATGGAAATTTTATCTAATAATAGTTTATAAAGGTTCTGCCGCTTCGATGACAACAGTGCATAAACTAAAGGAATAACCCGATTTTCTTCATCGATATTACCATGTATAGTATATAGTTGCTTAAAAAAAGTGGGAACCATTTTAAACGTACCATCCATCAACCAAGTTTTCATTTTTGCTAAAGTTTTCACGTTATCATTTGTTGTACATAATATTATATTTCCTGCTTCTTCTTTTATGATTGTGACGAAAGGTTTTCCGTCCAAGCTTTTCGACAGTTCATTTGGCAAATTAACTTCATCAATATTTTGTGGTTCTTTGGGTTTATTTTGCCTTCGTCTATAGAGTACCCGTTGTTTCAATGCATTATTGCTGGGAAGATGTGGCTGAATAGATTTTCTTACAGATACAGTTACATCTCTAACAATTCTGCACGGTCTTCGATCAGTCTGCTCAGCCAATTCTTTTATCTTATTACAGGCTTGTATCACATGAGACCGTGATGCTTCCGGTGCATGATTATGTTTGGAAATATCGTGGGAGCGAATAATGTGCTGCCCATTTATATATAATGTATTTGCTGTACCTTTACATTGACAACAGCCAGCTTTTCTACCACTTCTCTCGCACACCCAATAATACAAATCATTCCTATTCCTGTTCTTGTTGTATATAAAACCATCAACATGTATTTTTATTTTACCCCGATTAGAAGAAAGAATTTGAGCAACTTGATTGGCAACACACTGATTTTCTTCCGATGAATTCATTCCGTTTACTATTCACAAAATATGTAAGCGACAAGCACGTACGAAAGCGAAACGTATACTGACTGATTGAACCATAAGCCTTATATACAGTAGAAGTCGGTGTCAATGTCGATGAACTGATTGTCGGTGATTTCAACGTGTCGGTAAATAAACATTGTCGGCAAACTCGGTGTCGGTGAAATCGTGTCGATGAAAACATTGTCGGTGAAATGATTGTCGGTGATTTAAAGGTAACCCCCCTCTTTCGCTCCTTGAGCACTTCCGCCTCCTTCTTCCGCGTTCGCTCGATGAACGCCCTGTACGCTTGGCGGAGTTCCCGCCAAAACCCTTCCGCCTTCACCGCAGCCCTAGTCTCCGGTGGCCGGAGGTCTGTCCGCATGCGAGGCGGGACCGACCCAGCCTCCGACACGAAAACCCCCTCGCCCTTAAGTCTCCTCCCGAAGGCCACCGCAAGGTCCTTCGACCGCTTCCTGCCGCCAGGAGACGGGCAGCGAAAAACGGCACAACGTGCCCACGTTCCCGCGTAAACCACGCGGCCGAACCACTTCCGCCTCTCGAGCCCCGCCGTGGTGAGATCTTCCCACGCGAGCTCGACCAGGCCCACGAAGCTCGCCTCCCCCGCGATGTCGCCTCTCATAATGAGGACTTGCCCCGAGTCGGCCTCGTACTCGTCAGCCCAGTACGGGCGATCGTCTAGCTCGTAGGGCATATGGTCCGGTCCCAACTCCGACTCCTTGATGTCCTCCTGGGGGCCAGCCACGGAGATCTTCTCGCCCATGAAATGGTCGTCCTCCTCTCCATCTCCTTCATCCTCGTCCAGCGAAGCGATGGCCTCGGCAGGCGCGGAGCCACTAGCAGCAGGGGCGAGACGCTCCAACTGCACCACCGGCACGGGCATGGGACTCCCCATACCCGCCCCAGCCCCCTCGATGATAGGGAACCTGTCCCTCTTCTCGGCCGCCTCTTCAATGGCGGTCTCCACTACTCCCCCCTCGGGGACCGAATCGCACCGAGACGAGGACACCGGTGAGTCAAGCACCTCGATGACCCCCTCGGGCGTATCCTCCACCATCAACGGCTCGAGCACCCCCACCCCCGAATCTCCAACGCCGACTTCCCCGTCTGGGAAGGGCCCACAATCCAATGGCGCTGGGTGGATGAGGGCGACCGTCGTCGTCGTTCCCTCCACAGGAGCATCGGTCAGCGGGGTCAATGGCCTCGCCTCGCCCCCCATGTTTTCGTCCCGTTCATCCCCTCCGGAATCCGAAATCGTCGGCCTGGCCTCTCCGACGGCCCTCGACCGTTTGCAGAGGCCCCTAGGGGGAGAGCCCGAGCAGTCGGAGGGAACGCGCTCCGCCCTGTCGGAGCCTGAATCCCTCGCGCGCTTGCCCCCGGCAGCCGGGATATCCTCGGTCTCCATAGGGGCCGACTCATCCGCCTCCATTACGGCCACCCTCGCGGGAGCGACCGGTTCCTCCGTCGCAACCGTCGATTCATCCCCCGAACCACGCGGCTCACCCGGCTCCACTCCACCCTTCGGCGGACCGACACTCCCCTTCCCTGGGGGGGCCGCCTTACCCCGCCTCTTCCTCGCAGGCCCGATCCTCTTCTTGGCCGCACCACCCGCAGTGTTAGCGGGCTTCCGGCACGCAGGTCCTCCCATGCGATGCACGGCTGGCAGTCCCGCCGCGGCACAGGCCGGGCACCTCGACGCCGCCTCGCAGCCAAGAGCCTTGTGCCCCACGACTCCGCACCGATAGCAAGCATCGCTACGATCCTCCTTCGAGGAACACGCGCGCCGCACGTGCCCGAAGAGGAGGCACTTATGGCACTGAAGCGACCTCCTCTGCAATAGCTCGACCCTCGCCGTGAGAAAACCGAGCCGGATCTCACCGGTCCTGAGAACCCGGGATAACCCCCCCAGCGGGCAGCGGGCCCTGGCCGAAAAAAGGCCAGCGTTGTCCCGCCTAAACTGCCCCACTCGCACGTCCTCGAGCGCGCACATCCCCGCAGAGGCCAGGGCCTCACGCACCATCGTCGGGGTCGAAAACTCCGTGAGCCCCACGACTCGAATCTCCCCCCAGCTCAGGGGGCGGGTGATCTTCACCCCCTTATCCCTCGTCGCCTCACCCAAGGCCCTCGCAAGGGCATCCGCCTTCTCATGGGATTTTTCCCCTGGGACGGCGATCACCAGGGCCCCATTGGCCACCCTCTTCGGTCGGAGCGCCGTGATGCCCAACGGCGCGAGGTCCACGGCCCGCATGGCCTCCGCGATGGCTCCAGCGAACTCCTCCTCCTTGCCCTCCTCGGCCATCACGCTTATCGCAGCGCCCCGAGGAAGCCGCGGCAGTCGCGGCTCGGCCCTTTTTATGGGCGGCTGTTGCTGCGCCGCCCCCCCCCCCTTCGGCTGCTTCGCAGTACGAGCAGCGGGGGTCGGTGGACCCACAGTGGGACCACCCTCATCCCTCCTCCCCCGACGCCCGGCAACTCGGGCCCACGTCCGCGGCTCACCGGCCGCCTCACCACCCGCCAACGCGCCGGAATGTGCCGGCGGAGGATCGCTATGATCCCGCTTATGTGAAGGAGGCCCACCAGGAGCACTCCTTCCGCTCCCTTTGTCTCCCCTTGTCAAAGGGGCATTCCTCGAGGGGGGCTCAACCCCCGTAGTCGGCCGACCACGACCCCCCTCAATGGCGTCGACCCTGTCGCACAGGGTGACAACAACGTCTGTTAGCCGCTCGAATCTGGCGGAGAACCTTTCCATATACTCGGCCATATCCCACGCTGCAGAGGCAGGCGGGGGACCGGAGCGGTCAATAGGACCCTGGAAATCCACAGGGTCCACGGGGGCCACAGCACTCGTCCCGCGCCGACCCACGGGAACCCCCGATGCAGAGGAAGTCGAAGCATGTTCGTCCCCCTCCCGAACCGCCGAAAGCGCCAGCCTTCTCAAGAGGCGGGCGTTCTCCCGCCTCAACTCGTCCATCGCGGCTCCGCCCCGATTGCAGGACGAACACGTCCCCGGGCCGCACTGACTTGCCTCCACCAGCTCCATGAGGCGCATCACACGCTCCCGCAGATCACGGGACCGCCGCCTCTCCTCCGCGAGCTCCTGCTCCACGTCGGCCAGGCACCGCTCCCCATCGTCCATCCCCGCCTCGCGATCGATGCATGGGACTTCATCCCCCGGTGGCTGGTCTCCCGGTCCCGGCGACGGCGGGTCCGACGTTGTCGTCGCACCACCCCGACGGATCGGAGATCGCGACACGTCGCGAAGAGCCCTCGCCGCATCCCCGCCCGCTCGACTCCTTAGCCGCTCGCTCCTCCGCGGAGGTATCCCCGGCGCCACTCCTCTTCCGGAGCCCGCCTTGTTTCCACGCGGTAATGGAGCCACCGCCTCGTTTTCGTCAAAATAGCTATCCTCGCTAAGCGAGGAATCGCTATACCGCCCCCCCCCCCTCCGTCCGGCCGAACACCCGCGAAACCGCGATCGTAGATCGGTCCGAACGGGAAGGTGCCAAAACACCTCTTTCCTTCCTGTCCAGTGTCGTGTCCATTTTCGTTGCCTGGTCGGCTGCTGTGGCTTTTTGTGGTGGGGTCGGCAACATACCGCACCCCGCGCCACTGACATCGGCCCGCGGCCCCAGCTCGATGCCATCAGTCTGATGAGATACTTCAAGTCGGCTGCTGACGAGGCCAACTTGAGCCTGGCGATCGCCAGGTAGCGGCGTTTTCTCCGAGGCTACTTTCTGTTTAACCATTCCATAAAAAGTCTTTAAGGGCGACGGCCCCACCGCCCAGCGGTCTCCCTACCCTCCCCACTAAGGCGGGGGGAACACCCAGCAATTATTTGAGTTCCCTGCTGCAGGAACGCCCCACCTCGCAAGAACTCGCGAGGTGGGTACCCCTGCGGTGGATGTTGTCGCAGGGGAGCGCAAGTGCCATGTCCGCGTTCGCGCCCCTACCCGACTATGTCGTGTAGGGGCCCCAGCGGCACCGACGTGGAGGTGCGGTACATGGACTTACCCAGGTCGAGCCTCCAACTTCGCCCAAATTCTCCGCCCTGGGCTGCCTCTGGATCCTCCACCCGCGACCCTAGGGTCCGGGGGTACCACCAGAGGCGACGACCCAATTGAGAGAACATGGAACCCATCGGAGCTCTCCACCAACCATGTGCCGGCAAGCCGACGGCTGGTGGGGTGCTCGAGTTTCGGGAAATTCCCGAAAGCCGCCCCCTCCTCGTCCCCTTTTTTTTTTTTTTTTTTTTTTACGTGGAGAAATCCGGAACGGATACCCCGCCCCCCGGGGGAGGGACGGGGTTATGTGGGGCTCCAACCCACTAAAACTCCACGGTGGTCTTCCTCGAGCGCGGAGTCGCGCGCTTGAGGGGAGGGACTTGTGCGGGAGCAAGCTAGCGATACATCCGCTTGCCCCCCCCCCCTCAGCGTTTTCAGCGAACTCCGCGCTCAACAGCCCCGCACACAACGGCGGGGTCTTCCCTTAACTTCGGCGACGCGCGACGGACCACTCGTCCGCGTCGCCACTTCTGGGGGCCGCAATGATGTTGTTATAGTGGGGTGGGAGTGTCCCCCGATACTTCCCACCCCGCGGCCCCCGCGATCGGGCGGATAACCCGGACGCGGCCCGAAGGGCCGTGGCCGGGCGGGGAGTCGGCACCAGGTCGAATGATCTTCGGGGCCGCTCAACGCGAGCGACCCCGTCGACCGCCGAGCTCACCTTTCCGCCCGATCGCCTTCCTCGGGAGCGCGTCATCACGTGCGCACTTGGCGCGGCTCCCGGGGGAGCAGCGGGTGTTCGGCTGCTCCCCTGTGGGGCCCTCCGACACGAGGGCCCCCGCAACAAAACTCCGCCGCCAGTCGCCGTGACCTGCCACGTCGCGGCGCCGACGGCACATCGTGGTATCCCCACTCCCTCCCATCGGCCGCAGCCGACCGCCTCTGACCCGGGGACACGCCGTGGGGAGCGGGATGACGCTAATTATGCGCCACCGCCTGACCTCCCCCGGCTCCGGGTCATCTTGGCGGCCTCCCCCTCCGTTTTCTCCTATTCGGCCTGGGGGCCGCGAGCCGGGACGGATGGCCCGTCCGCTCGCGGACCATCTCCGCTTCTTCCTTTTTCAGCATTACGGCCTCCGCGAAGGAGGCCATCGCGTCCCAAGCAGCCCGGTCTCTCGCCATCCGACGCACGACTGTCGGTAGCGAGAGATCCGGGCCTAGCTGCAACTCGAGGACACGGCGATCCTCGACCCATGCCCTGCAAATAGCCAGGGTATGATCGGCCGTGTCCTCGTCGCCCGAGTCGCAGCTGAAACACCGCGACGACTCCTCCCGCCCTATTCGACGCAGATAGGTGCCGAAACAGCCGACACCCGTAAGCATCTGCGTCAGGCGGAAGGTTAGCCTGCCGTACCTGCGCCCCACCCATTCGTCCATAATGGGTAGCAGCGCCCCGACAACGCGACCCTCCCGATGTTCTGGGAGGGTCAGCCACTCGTGCCACTTGGCTATCGCGCGCTGTCGGGCCTGGCCCCGCACCACTTCTTCTTGCCCGCCGGCTATCGGGCCCCCAGCTTCGCGGAGATTTCGGATGGCAGAATAGACTTCTGCCTTCATCTCCGCGAGCAGATGGAACGGGGGGGACCCGGCCAAGGCGGACAATTCGACGTGTGACACCGTGCGATAAGCTCGCACGGCTTGGAGGACTGCTTGACGATGAATTCTCGCAAGAAGTTCTCGCCCGATGCGGCAGTCCTCCAGGTCACCGGCCCATATAGGCGCGCCATACAGCGCCATGGACCGGATGACCGTCACATATAGTCCTCGAATGCCCTCGTGCGGACCCCCCAGGTTGGGCATAATTCGCCGAAAGGAGAAGACTTGCTTCTCCAACCTGGGGGCGAGGGCCTTGAAGTGGCGCGTGAATCGCCAGTAGGTGTCCAGGGTCAGACCGAGATATCTCATCGATCGGCCGACCCTGATGCAGGCATCCCCGAGTCTCAGGGACGCTCTGTTGGGTACACCGCTCCCAACACCGTCTGCGAGCCACATTGCCTCGGTTTTCTCCAAGGCGACTCGCAGACCGAGCGTCCCTATCGAGGTGATTACTCGTCGCAGTGTTATCTCGGCGAGGCTGATCGCTTCCCTCCATTTCTTCCCGGAAGCCACCACCAGGGTGTCGTCGGCGTAGCATACCAACGAGACCCCCGGTGATGGCATTTCGACCCGCAGCACCGCGTCATATGCTATGTTCCATAGCAGGGGTCCCAGTACGGACCCCTGCGGAACGCCGCGGTGCACCGGAGCCACCCCTTCTCCCTCCCGGCCGACGTACGCCACTACGCGGCCGCGGAGATAGTCCCAGACCAGGCGGCGAAGGTAGAGCGGGACATTATGGTACAACAAGCCCCGCTCAATCGCCGCCCAGGAGACGGTGTTAAAGGCGTTCGAAATATCGAGCGAAATCGCCACGCTCACACCGCCTCCCTCGACCGCCCGGCGCGACAGCGATCTCACCAAATCAATGGCATCGATCGTCGATCGCTGTCGCCTAAAGCCGAATTGGCGGTCGGAAAGGTCTGGGCCCACGGCCTCCAAGTGGGCGCACAGGCGGGCAGCAATGATGCGCTCTAAGAGCTTGCCCGCCTCGTCCAGGAGGCAGATCGGCCTGTATGCCGAGGGGGACTCCGCGGGTTTACCGGGCTTCCGGAGGAGGACCAGCCTCGCCTCTTTCCACGCAGGGGTGAATCTGCCGGATCTCAGGACGGCGTCGAACAGCCGCCTGAGACCGGTTCCTAGGGCGCTCAACGCGCAGGCCCAAACTCGCCCGGGCACACCGTCGGGACCTGGAGCCGCGTTCCTCTGGCGCATGCGCAACACAGAGGACGCGAACTCCTCGTCGCTGACCCCAGGGGCGTCGGAAATGTCCGCGCCCCTGTTCAACCATTGATCCCCGGACTCGTCGGCGCTTCCCTCCCCGTGAATCGGGGGAGGGGGGAACAGCGCCTCTAGAACTTGTTCTAGGAGCCGGGGATCTAGACCCTCCGTGACCGGGGGCGCCCAAGGACCGAGTTTGACGGACACGGCCTTGTACGGGCGCCCCCAAGGGTTCTCGTTGAGGGTCGCGACGAATTCCCGACAGGACTCATCTTTGGCCCGGGCTATGGTTCCGCGGAGTTCTCTGCGCGCCGCCGAAAAGGCGGAGCGCAACTCGCGGAGCCGTTCCTCCGAGACCCGTCGTCGGTCTTGTCGACGGGCCTTGGTGTACTGGCGTCTGGCAACCAAATTAGCCGCGCAAAGATTCGCTATCTCGGCTGTCCACCAGTACACCGTCCTCCGACCCCCACCTGGCGGCCCGGTCCGCGGCATGGTGGCGTCACATATGGACTGTAACGCCTGCCGGAACCAAAGCGCGCCAGCAACGGGGTCATCGAGGACGTCGCCTGGCAACGGAGGCCAGGCGACGACGGAGGAAGCGAGTTGGGCCGCTACAGCGTCTAGCTGCGGGAGCGCCCATCGCGGGGGATGCCTGCCGACTCGGGGAGGAGGCGGGGGGACGGAGGTGGCCAGCATCACATACATGTGATCGGATGCTGGCTCACAATCCTCCGCCACCCAGCAGTCCGACGTTTTAGCGGCGGCCGCGGGGTTGACCCAGATGAGATCGATTACCGACTCACCCCGCAGGCCGCGGTACGTCGTGACTGCATGGGGGTTCTTAAGCGAGAACCCCATCGCCTCCGTCCACTCGAGCAATATCTCGCCCCGGGAGTCCGTTCTGGGAGCACCCCACTCAACGGCGTGGGCGTTGAAGTCTCCCAGAAGCACGACCGGCTGAGCTCTCTGGGGGGTTATAAACGCCCCCAGCTCGTGTAACCGGTCTTCGAACTCCGGGTCTGTGAGTCTCGGCGCAAAGTAGCATCCCACCGCGAGGAATTCCCCCCATTTGGCGGCCATCCAGCACCTGCCGTGTCGGGCGACCGAACACGGCAGGGCTCCTCTATCCATTCCCCACATCATCGCCACCTGCCGATCGGGATTTGTGGACCGAAAACATCGGTCCTCCAACGGATACGGCTCGGTGGCGATGACCAGCCCGACCCCCAACTCCATGCGAGCCTGCTCTAGCAGGTCGTGCGCTCGCATGGAATGGTTGAGGTTTGCGAGCAGGATCGGAGGGCCACGAGGCATCAAGGCTCAGTGGTGCCGGCCTCCTCCGGATCCTGCTCGGGCCGGGCTGTTTCCCTCGATGCGAGGGGGGTCCCGACTATGTCCTCCTCGGTTGGCGGGACGGACCCACCCCCGTACGGTGCTGCGATAGACCGCAGTATTCCTTCCGCCTCCTCATCGGACATCGCGCTCTGGGGCGCTGTTCCTCCGTCCCTCCTCTCCTTGAGGAAGGACTCGCGACTACCCGGTGGAGGGTCGTTGACAGGGGGAACTGGGATTTTCCCCTTCTTCCCCTTCTTCCTCCTCGCCGGAACCGGAGACCCCCCAGGTGTTGGGGACGGAGCATCGTCCGTCGGGGGCTCCGAATCGCCGCGGTCCTTCCTCTTGCCGGGACCGGCCTTGGCTGCGGAGGTGGAGGTCAGCGCCTCGGTCTCCATGCCCTCCGTCAGCGACGGGGGGGGGGGGGGGCGCGGGAGGGGCGGGGGCCGTCGGGGCCACGGTGCCTTTACGCGCCTCACTCCTCTTGGCGCTCCTCCGGGGCTTGGCCGGGGGGCGACACGCCAGACCTCCCATTCGATGGTCGCCGGGCAGGCCCGCCGCGGTGCAGAGGGGGCACTTTTGGGGGGGCAACGCAGTCGCGCGCCCTGTGCCCCTCCCCTCCGCACCGGTAGCAGAGGTGGCTTCTGCTGGTCGGGCTGGTGCATTTTGTCTGCACGTGCCCGAACTCCAAGCAGCGGTAACACTGCAGCCTCCTCTGCGTCAATGGCAATACGCGGGCCAAAAGCGGCCCGACGACGATCGACGTCGCCCTCACTAGTCTGGCAGCCGCGGCCACGGGACTCCGTACCCAGACGGAGAACAACCCCCCGGGACCGCCCCGCTTCACCCCTACGGTGACGTCCTCGACCGCGCAGCCCCCACTCTCCGCGATCGCGCCCCGTATCGCGTCCTCCGACGCCAGCTCCGTGAGCCCGGTCACCCGGAACTCAGCCATCTTTTGCGGGCAGTGGACTTTGATTTCACTGCCCTGGAGCTGCTCCACTAATTTTTCCTTGAGGGCCGCTGCCCTGACCGAGCTCTGCTCCCCAGGGACCTCGAGCACCAGCCCCCCCGTGACGGCGCGCCTCGGCCGCATGGCGGCGATGCCAAGCTCGGCAACGTTTATCGCCGCCATTGCGCCAGCCACCCGCGCAGAGAAGTCCTTCTCCCCTCCAGTGGGGGCCGTGATGGCTACTGCCGCCGTCCTGGGGGCCCGCGGCATCTTTATCGGGGCTCCCCCTGGGGCACTCGACCGTTGTGTCGCGGACGTCAGAGGGGGGATCCCTCGTCCGCCGTTCGCGGTCGGCCTCCCAGCAGCCCGCTTGGCCCCGCGACCGACGACCTGCGCCCAGGTGTTCCTAGGGGCAGCAGGAACAGGGTTCTTGGCGGGGGGCGCGCGCGGCCCGGAAACCGCGGCGGGCAGAACAGGGGCAGGCGCGGCCGGAACTCGGCCCGCAGCCCTCTCGCGGCGAAGCCTCCGCTTCTGCGTCGCGGATATGGGCGCCGCCGGCCGCGGCGCGGGAATCGGGGGTACCGGGACGGACCGGGGCTCCCTCTTCCCGCTCTCCCCGGCCTTAACAGCAGGCGCGAGGGGGCAGCGGGTAACCGCGGGAACTCGTTGGGGGGTACAACAACAGCACCCCCAGAGGCGTGGCCCCCTTTCGTCTTCCCCCTCCCTCGACCGTCAGCGACGATCCTCGCCCACGACGCCGCCAGCGGCGTCGGACGGCCCACCGCAGCGGGTGGTACCCGCACGGGCCGCCGCTCGGGCGGAGTCGGCTTCTCGACGCCACGCCCGAGCACCTTTCCGAGGGAGAGCAGGCGGGCGTCGACCCGCCTCTCTAGCTCCTCCATCCGGCGGAGCACCATGTCCCACGGCTGTTCAGCGGGGACAGCGCCGGCGATCCTAGCCGGGGGAGCCCGTACCGGGGCGGGGGGAGACCCCTCACGCCTCCTCTTGCTGGGTCTCGGCCCCGCGGCGTCAGCCCGTAACGGGCTGGACCGAGCCGCCGACGAGGGGCCAGGCACCGGGACAGGGACGGGGGCCGGCCCCGCCTCAGCTCGCGGGCAGGCGTCGTCCCACGGGGGGAGACTTGGAGGCAGGAGCTCCCCACGCGACGGGCCCGGAAGACCGGGGGGACGCGGCGTCTCGGAATCCGAGACGTCTACCCCGGTCATTAACGCGCGAGCCCTCAAACGCGCATACTTGCCCCGGAGGGACTCGAGCTCCTTATTCCGCACGTGGATGAACTCGCCGAGCGAGTGCGCCTGCTCCGTCAGGGTGCGGACCTGCGTGGAGAGTCTTTCCGACTTTTTCTCCCACATACCCTGACGGTAGACCACCTCCCTCGCCGGCTTATTCGGGTTCTCCCCCCTCTCAGCCCTGCCGAACAGCTCCGCAGCGATCGCGGACGCACGCCTTATGGCGATCCTGACCGCGCGAGCATCGGTCAACTTTAGATGCCTTGCCGCGCTGATGGTCGCCGCGACCGCATCCAGTTCCGCCTTAGCCTGGCCAGCCAGGCCACCGACGGACATTGTCTCCGCCCACCTGCGGAGCTCGGCCTTCCCCGGAAGAGCCTTCATACCCGGGCCCAACCTCGCCGGGTCCGTCCAGACCCCGGGTTTCCGGCCCCTCTTGCCCGGGACGAATCCCGGCCTGCATCCCCCCGCGCTCGCTCCCGTGTCACCGTCAGACTGCGGGAGGGGGGCACTGGCGCAATCCGGAGGCACAGCCGCATCCGCATCGCCCTCTATCTCCTCCGAACTCGACGCTATAATGGGGCGAGCCCCACACCCACGCCGACTCGTCGCAGCCGCAACAACGGAATCGCTGTCCTCGTCGCCGCTCATCGTCCCTCCCGGCTCGGACGCCGCAGTTCTTCGTACCTGGGGTGGCTCATCCCCAGGTACCTCCTCACCGATGATGATACCGTCGTCGTCGGCCACCACCATCTCCTCGTCCGAAGAGACGACGATTATCGGGGAGGATAATTCCTCCACCGCCGCTGCTGCAGAGACGTCGCACCTCTCCAGCAGCACGAGCGGTATTTTTCGTGCCGCGGCCATTCCCGGCACCCCTGCTGTCGCTTCTTCCACGGCCCTCGGCGGCTTCCACACCACTTCGACCGCACCCCCATCCAAGTGCCCCATTAGTTTGGCCACTTCCTGCTGCACGTCTAGGAGCTGTCTGACCTCCTCCGAGGTTTTCGTCTCCACGCTCCGGACGTACGGCACGCCTCTGGTGTTGCGTGGTGCCGCCGCCGGAGCGCTCCCGACATGCGTATGCGGAGCCGGGCGCACCGCGCCCGAGACTCCACTCGAGGACACCTCAATCGTCCTCATTGCAGAAGCGCCGACCCGCGACACGCCGATCCTCCTCGCTTTCCTCGTTGCGCCTCGCTCTGAGGCGTCGTCGGCGCCAGCGTCGCAAACGAGCAGCTCGTCGCGGGAAGTGGCTGGCTTGCCACCCCCGCTCGTCGCATGCTCCACCCCGTCCTTTCTCCCCAGGTCAGACACCCGCGAAGCCGCGATCGAAGACTGATCCTGGGGGAACACCCCCTCCTCACCAGAAGGGACTGCATACAACGATGCAGCACCCTCCTCCCCTTGTACAATCATAGCGTTGTCCATTAGACGGTCCTGGTCGGCAGCTGTGGTTTCTTGTGGGGGGGCCGGCAACATACCGCACCCCTCACCACTGACATCGGCCCGCAGCCTCAGCTCGATGCCATCAGTCTCATTCCTTACTACAAGTTGGCTGCTGACTGGGCCAACTTGAGCCTGGCGATCCCCAGGTAGCGACGTTTTCTCCGAGGCTGTGCTTTTCGTTTCCATTCCATAAAAAGGTCTTCAAGGGCGACGGCCCCACCGCCCAGCGGTCTCCCAACCCTCCCCACTAAGGCGGGGGGAACACCCGGCGGAGTTTAACTTCCCTGCCGAAGGAAGAACCCCTGCGGTAGATGTTGCCGCAGGGGAGCGCAAATGCCATACCCGCGTCCGCGCTCCTAACGAGACGATGTCTCGCAGGAACCCCGGAAGCACCGACGTGGAGGTGCGGTATATGGTCTTGCCCCGGTCGGGCCTTCAACTTCGTCCAAGTTCTCCGCTCCGGGCTTCCCCTGGATCCTCCCGCCGCGACCCTAAGGTCCGGGGGTACCACCAGGGGCGACGACCCAGTTGAGAGAACATGGAACCCATCGAAGTTCCCCAGCGGCCATGCGCCGGCAAGCCGACGGCCGAAGGGGTCCGTTCCAGGGCGACGAGTACGTGCAATGATCGGTCCGACTCCTCCCGTGACCGGCAACGGCCAAATCACGGGCACGACCGATCCGTACTCCACTGCTTCCCTCCTAACCAACCCTTTCCTCACCCCCCTCCTCCTCATTGCCTGCACTTTTTTTTTTTTTTTTTTTTTGAAGAGGGGGAAAATTCATTACGCATTCCCCGACATTTGTTGTCGGGGTTATGTGGGACTCCCCGCCTATAACATAGGCGGGATACCCACTAAAAACCCCCTCTGGTGGTCTCCACGGTGGACCTCATGGCGGCGCCCGGTACTTCTGGTGTAGTCCGTCGGGCGCCGCTATTGTTACCAATGAGGCCCCGCTAACATCCCCCCACTCCCAAATTAAGCTTTGGGAGGGGGGGAAACCACCGACTGGGTGTCCACTCAATCTGAGTGGACTCCCCGGTCTCCAGACGCTGCGCTTAGGGTGCGTGCGTCTCGCGCAAAAACTTAGGACTAACTTAAGCCTAGCTTAAAAGCTAACTTAAATCTACCACCACCATAAAAATAAAAACCACCACCATAAAAAACCCGGATAAAAACGCGAATAAAAACGCGGTAAATAACCCGGATAAAAACAAAAACCGATAAAAACGCGGTAAAACGCGGTAAAAAACGGCTCCCCGCGTAGGGACACCGTCAGGGGGGGGGTGTCACCCCCCCCCCCTCGCGATCATCGGGGGCCGACCCTCTTTCTCTTTTTAGCGAGCCTGGTGCGCGCGCGGGCCCTCTCGGCCGCAGCCTCCTGGGCCAGCCGCACACGCTCCGCTCGGAAGAGGCGGTCGGCCTCTCGTTCCGCCTCCTGACGGGCCCCCATGACGGAGGCCGCAAACTCGCGGAACGCTGCCCATCTCTCCGAGGAGGAAGTGGCAAGGGGCACCAACGTGGAGACTTCCACCGGTGCCCCGAGGCAGGCGGTCAGCACTTCGTGCTGGGGGGCGTACTCCGGGCATGCAATGAGCACGTGCTCTGCGTCATCCCGGGCCGCCCCGCAGACCAGACACGCCTCGGAGGGTACTTTCCCAATTCTATGTAAGAATTTCTGGAAAGACCCGTGCCCCGTCAGCAATTGCATGGACCAATAGTCCGACATTGGTGAGGGGCCCGAGGCGTCGACGAAGGTACCGACCGTCGGGACCAGGCGTCTCACCCACCCAGTGGGTGGGGACCTGTCCCATTCCGCCTGCCACTCCTCCATAGCCGCTGTTAACGCAGCGGCTTTGTGGAGATGGGCGCGTGCCTTTAAAATGGCCGGGTCGCCGCCAAGGGTGGGGTTCTCCCTGTCCAACGCTTTGGCACAAAAAATTGCGCGCCCCATTTTGGCCTTAATGTACAGCGGCATACGCCCTGCTAAAACGCATAGCGAAGCAAAGGACACAGTCCTGTATGCCGCTGTACATCGGATCAAGGCCGTGCGCTGAGCACGGCGGAGAATTGCTCGTGCATTCTTATTGGCCAGCGCAGCAGCCCAGACCGGCGACCCGTATAAAATGATGGACTCCCACACCGAGATGTAGAGTCTCCGGGCATGGGCGGATGGGCCTCGGGTGTTGGGCAGGATCGCTGATAGCGCTCCTGAGACCCTATCCGCCCTTAATGAAACCTCCCCCAGATGGGCCCGATAATTGCGGAGGCAATCAAAGATCACCCCCAAATACCGGACCCTGGCCGCCGTGGTGACAATGGCGTTCAGGATCGGAAGACGTACTGTCTTCTCGACCCTGTGGCCAGTCAGGAGGATGGCCTCCGTTTTTTCTGCTGCCAAGGAAAGGCCGGTTTTCTGGAACCAGGCTCCAATCCTCGGCAGCACGGAAGCCACCTGCAACCTGACCTGAGGGATGTCCCTACCCGAAAACAAAAGGGCAAGGTCGTCGGCGTACGCTATCGCACGCCCCGCCCCGCCCATATCCAACTCGGTGAAGAGTCCATCATACACGGCGTTCCACAGAAAGGGTCCTAAAACGGACCCCTGTGGAACGCCCGCATAAATATTACGGACCACGGTGCCCTCATAGGAGTGCACCGTGATCCCGCGATTATTAAAATAATCCCGAAGGAGCGCCCGAACATAACGGTCGACACCCCTCCTATCCAACTCGTCCAGAACCACCACCCAACGGAGGGTGTTGAACGCGTTCTGAACGTCGAAGGACAGGAGAAGGCAGATGTTATTATGGGCCCTGGAGAGTTCGGCAAACCGAGCAACCTCGGTGGCCGCCTCCATGGTGCCAACACCGCGGCGAAAACCATATTGATTTTTATGGAATGGATCCCTGCCCAGCTGGGATTCCAGGATCTCCTTCATAACGTACTCCCATACCTTGGATAAGGCTGGGAGTACGGAGATCGGCCTATAGGCCCTCGGGCTTAGGGGATCCTTACCCGGCTTCGGGATCAAGATGACTCTTGCCATCTTCCACGAAGCCGGGATTCCACGGCGCTGTAAAGTGTCGGCAACCATCTCGCGTATCAGATGTTTATGTGCCCTGGCCACGCAGGCCACGACCCCCGATGGGACTCTATCGAGTCCGGGGGCCTTGTTGGGCTTGATACGCGAGAGGGCCCTGTCGACCTGCTCGGGTGTAACCTCCGGGGTTTCCCTCCAAAAAGAGGAGAGGGGTCGCATGGGGAGGGGACACGACACGAGGAGGGCGTGCGTACGCGCAGGCCCAACCGCTGGTGCGGGGAAGGGAGGGGAGGGAGCGGGGCAGTGGCAAAAAGAGTATCAAGTACCCCGCCAACCTGCTCCAGCGTCATAACCATGTTAGGTTTTCTCCCCCCCCCAGTCTAGCCATAACTATCTTGTATGGCTTCCCCCACGGATCGCCATCGACCGTGCCGCACAGCTCCCTCCAGAGCTTCTCCTTGGAGCGCCAGATCAAAACTTGGACTGAACGCCTCGCCAAGGAGAAGTCCCGCCTCAGTTGTTCGAGGCGGGGGAAGGAGGGATCTAATCTCCTCCTACTTCTCTGGAGGAACCTACGGGCACGATGCATCGCTGACCTAGCAGCGGCGATATCCGCGTTCCACCACCGGTTGGGCTTCCGGGTCCCCCTTGGAAGACACCTCTTCCTGAGGACCCGGGCACTGACCCCCTCTAAAAGGCGCTGCAAACCCTCCGCCCTCGGAACCTCGTCCGTAAAACCGGGCGGTTCCGGTGGAGGGGGAGGGGCAGACACGCCCACAGGCGTGGCCAGCGAGGAGGGCGGAGTCGGGAGGGCGTTCCGCAGAACGCGGAAACCCTCCAAGATCGACTCCGGGGCAACGTCCTTCATTGAGTATGGAGTCCAGCCGTCGCCAGGTGGACGGCGAGCCACACCCGGTTTTGCCAGGATGTGGCGGACGTAAAGGTGGTCGGAGGCGGTAAAGTGCCGAAGCACTTCGCTCTTCCGGACCAACCCGGCCAGACTCCTGTCAACGGACAAAACATCAATGAAGGACGAGCCCCTGCCCGTCCGGAACGTACAACGTCCCCGGACTCTAATGGGCACCAGGCCCAACCTCACCAGCAGAGCCATGCACGCGTGGCCCCTCCTATCTGCGACCCTTCCCCCCCATGCAGGGGATTTAGAGTTGAAATCGCCCGTAAGGATTACCCCTCTCCCCGGGGTTAAAAGTCCTAACACTAAAACTTCGAGCTCCTGAAGGAAGCTCAGGAAGGCGGGGCCCTTTGGCCTGCTCGGCCGGCAGTAACAGCTCACCACGACCGTGTTATCCACGATCGCGGTGGCTATGCCTTCGGCAGCAACAGGGGGGGGTAAGGGAGGCAAGCCTTCCCTTGAACCCGGTCACCCAGATCGCCGCATCCCCCGTGGCATCCCCCATCCACTCAGGTAACATCCTGAATGGTTCGGAGATGACCACGAGGTCAACTCCAAGCAGGCAGGCATTTTGGATCATAAGATCCTGTGCGAGCCTGCACCTGCCGAGATTGATCTGCAGGATCTGGATCATTGACCGGGTCTACCTGGTCTTGGCCCCCCCGCAGCCGAATTTGCCCTAATGGCCGGGCAGGCCAGCGACGCTGTAATATGCGCCGCCTTAGGGCCCGTTACCCCCACCGCCGAACAAATCAAGCATTTGGCCACGCCCTTGCAGGCCGCAATGGCGTGGTCCAAGGCCCCGCACCTCCTGCAGAGCTCCTTCCCCTTGGGGACCGTGGGGCATGCGGCGGCCAGATGCCCCAGCTGGTGGCACGCGAAGCATCGCGTGCTCTTCACCAGGGGTCTGGCTCGCACCACGGTCAAACCCGTCCTAAAACGGACGGGTTCTGCGCCCTTCGGGAGGGCGGTGGTGGGCACCTCCGCCACCGCGGTCTGGGTCCCATTGAGAGTGCTTCTCAAAGAACGGACCGCCAGACCGGCCACCTCCACCTTAAGGGCCGCGCCCAAGTCCTCCAGGAGGGCCGTAACCTCGAGGGCCGTCCTGTCCTGGAGGGGGGTACAGACCACCTTCCCGGACGAGAGCTTCGCGAGCTCCTTGGCCACCAAGGCCGAACTGGCCTTGGGACCAAGCTCTAGAAGCACGTGCCCCAGGCGCGTGCGTTTCACGGCCCTGACATCGGTCAAGGCCGCACGCCCCAAGGTCACGGTCGTCCGGTAGGTGTCGATAAACTGACCCCCCTCCGGAACCCTCACTAAGACCGCCTCCGGGCGGGTTCTCGCCGGCCTCGCCCTTTTCTTGGGCGGAGCGGCCTGAGCCCGAGGCTTCGCCGCGGATGTAAGGAGGGAAGCCCCCGTCTTCCCCATACCAGGGCGGGGTGTACCCGCCTTCCCACTAATTGGGATAGACCCCGGCTTTTTGCCACTCGGGGGGGGGGGGGGTTGGCGTGGAGTACTCCCCTTCGGCCCCACCTTCAGGAGCGCCCCCGGTACCCGAGTACCCTGAGCCCCACTCTGGGGGGCAGGCGGCTCCTTAATCCTTTTCTTCTTCTTTTTCTTCCTCGAGACCTTCTCAAAAGGAAGGTCACGAGGAGGGCCGCCCTCACTTGGCTCACCATCCACGCCTTCAACGGGAGGAGGGGTGGAAGACCACCTCCAACCTTCCCGGAAGGCCCCGCCTCTTCCCCAACAGGGGGGGGGACGTGGGTTAGCCCAGGGCCCGAGGATTTAAGGGTAGCGACGGGGGCCGAGGACACAGCCTCAGAGAAGAGCCTCTTCTTAGTACCCGCCGTCGCCACCTCATTGGGGGAGGACCTCAGCCTCTTCCCCATCCCCTTAGATTGTGGGGTCTTAGACACACCCCCCTTCTTAGAGGGAGGGGTCTTATCGCCCACCACAACCCTGGGGCTAGCACCCTGAGCCTCCCCGGGGACCGAGATATCCGGTCCCCGAGGGTCCACCACCTCCACCGTCTGGGTGGCCATGTCCGCGGTCATGGGCCTTCGGATGACCGGCAACCTTGACTGAACCAGCCCCTTCGGCTGGTTCTTTGCCGGCTTCCCCTTGGCCTTGGCCTTCGAGACCACCGCGTCGTGGTAGGCCTGGGCCTCTACCACGGCCGTCGACGCCACCTCGCAGCGGCCGATGATACCGTCGGTCAGGGTAGCTACCCTGGCCTTCGTCACCCCGCCCGCTGCGACGGTGACCTCGAGGGCCCGGCATTGTGCAACCAATTGTCTGAGGATTGCTCCCACCTCCTCAAGCCGGGCCTCAAGCTTTTCCTCCGATGTCATGTGCTTGGCACGAGGCAGCGCCTCGGACATCGGAGTCGTCGTCGACGGGGGGGGGGGGGGGGGGAGTTCGGGGGCATTGGGCCCTGATACAGGGCCCCCCATCATCCCCCACCCTACCCAGGACTTCCACACTCCTGATGGTGGGGCCACCCGCTGGCACCCCCAGTGGCCCTGAAAAGGGCCGATTGTCGGGGTCCTTAAGACCCCCGCTCTTGCTAGGGGGGGGGCGTCCTTAGGCGCCCCCAATGGCCCTGAAAAGGGCCGACTGTCGGGGTCCTTAGGACCCCCACTCCTGCTAGGGGGGCGTCCTTAGGCGCCCCCAGTGGCCCTGAGAAGGGTCGATTAGGGGGGATTCCCCCCTCCATCCCACCCATAGGGTGGATACTACTGGGCTCCTGCTGCAGCCGTCCCACTCCTGACGAGGCCCTCCGATTGCGAGCGACGCTCCGGAGGGGTCCTCGCCAGGGTCCACCCCCTTACAATGCCGGTATCCGCCGGCGTAGTGGGGGTCTCCGGGATAACTGTATCCCGGATCGCTTTATTCGTGGGGGGGGGGGGGGGGTGAGAGTCACCCCCGCCGCCTCGAGCAGCGCGACCCTACTCCTCCACTCGGTCCCGCTGCCCGGCTCCACCTCCACCTCCACCCCATGAGCAACCTCCGGGGAGTCTTCCCCCAGAATAACGAGGGGGGGAGACCCCTCCGAATGCTCATGGGTCCGTTCCATGCTCAACTCATGGTCAGTGAGAATGCCAGGTCTTGCCGCTGTAACTTTTTCCCCGGGGTGCAATGGCGGTAATAAATCACCGCCACCCGGGGTGGCACTCCTTTCTCCCTTCTCCCCCCCTGCCCTACTACCAAACTCCCTTACAAACTTCCTTCTCCCCTCCTCTGACCAATTCCCTCTCTCACACGCCCTCTCTCCTCCATTCCTCCCCCTACCACTCTTCTCCCTCCTTCCCCCCAACAGACACACCACCACTGGGTGGTGGTCCGAATCCACCATTTCCCCGATCTTCATCCTATCCACTTTCTCCCTCGTGTCCTCATTCCCCAGCACATAATCAATCACTGAACTTCCCCTTCCTCCTGTGTATGTCCACTCCCCCTCCTCGTCTCCCTCCACGTTACCGTTCATGATTCCCCAGCCCCTCTCTTTTACAAACCTGCACAGCTTTTTCCCCTCCCCATTTACTACCTTATCATTTGACTTCCTTCTTCCTACACTAGTTCCTTCCTCCTCTTCCTCACCCCATACCTCCCCCCCCTCCCGTTCCTGTCCTCGCGTTAACATCACCCCCAATAACTGTCCTTACCCCCTCCTCCCTCTCCTCCGTCCACTCCTTTAACTCCTCCAGTTTCCCTTGCAAATCCCCCCCTAACCTCACTTTCCTCACCATCATTCCTTCCCTCCCTCTATCCTCCTCCTCCTCCATCTCCAGCCCTTTTCTCACCCCCATAATCAGCCCCCCCATCGCCCTCCCCTTCACGCTTTCTCTCTTTGCCCACTGTCTTCTCCACATATAGCCCCTCGGCAACATCAACTCCACATACCCCCAATCCGTCTCCTCCACCCACGTCTCGCTCAACACCATTATATCCCAATTCTCCAGCCCTTTCCAGAATTCCCTGTCTTTCCTCCTCACCCCTGCCACATTCCAGAAGTCTAATTTATATCTTTCAGTCCCTATATTCCCCCCCCCTTTTCTCCCCTCCACCACCTTCTCGTTTCCCTGTTCCCCATCCCATTTTTCCTCCCACTCATTCCATCTTCTCAACTTCCCATCTATCCACATCTTCATATATCCTATCTGCACCTTTCTCTCCCTCTCTCTCTCCTCCGCTTCTCTCTCAACCAACCACTTCACCCTCCTTTCCCGCTCCGTCACGTCGTCTTCAATCCTCTCCCTCCTGCCCCTCAGTTTCCTTTTCGCCTCCATCACTTTTATTTTTTCCTCCCTCCCCGTTAGCTTTACCAGTACCATACCGTATCTCTTTTTTCCCGCCTTACCTAATCTCACTACTTCTTTGATCCCCCCCCCCCTCTTCCACACCTATTCTTTCCCATAGCCTCTTTACCTCCTCCCTCACCCCCGTGTTTCCCCCTACCTCCAGGCCTCTTATCACCATGTTTTCCCTCCTCTCCTCTCTCTCCTTTCTATCCTGCCTTATCTCTACCAACCTCATTCTTCGCCTACGCTCCTCCAATTCTCCCCTTTCCTGCTTCCCCTTCCCATCTCCACCCTCCTCCTCCTTTCCCCAACTCTCCACCTTCTCCATCCTTTCCTCCATTCTCCCCCCCCCATACCTTCATCCTCTCCACCTTTTTCTCCATGACATCCCTCTTTACCTTTTCCTCCCTTACCCCCTCTTCCCATCTCCTCCTCTCCTCCCTCCATTCCTTTTCCACTCTTCTTCTATCCTCCCTCTCTTTACTCATTTCCTCTTTCACCTCCCTCAACTCTTCCCTTTCCTTCTTTAATTCCTGTTTCACCCCCCTCAGCTCCGACATCATTTCCCTAATTAAACCCTCCATGCCTTCTATCTCTTCCTTTCCGCCCCCCCCCCCCACTTCCTCTCCTTGTCGCCGACCTCGCCGTCTTCCCACATTTCCTGAACCCTGCATCCACCCCCTCCTCCTCCTTACCCTCTTCCTCTTCCCTATCCTTCCTCGCCCCCCCCCCGTATCCCTCGAGGCTACCCACACTGCTCCCTACACTGCTCACACTATCCCTTCTGGTATTGTTATTCCTCCGTATCCCTCCTACCCCCTCCCTTTCCTTTTTCCTCCTTATCCCTCTCCATCTCGCCTTTCAACCTTTTGCACCCTATTCCTATCTACCCACACACTTCCCTCTTTCTCTCCTTCTTTACTCCTCCAACTATCCCGGTACCTAGCTCTGCACCTTCACTTTTCCACTCTTTCCTGCTTCTACCTTTCAAATCTCCCGCCCACCTGTCTGTACCTCTCGTTCCTCTTTTTACTCACAGAGCTCTCCACCTGTTACTCCTCTGCTATCCTCCCGCTCAAATTACACCTCTCTCACACCTAACCTCCAAACGTTTCCTTTCTCCCTCACACACTCCCGTCTACCTTTTGCCGTACACACTCCCTTTCTCTCCCTTCTCCCTACACACCCTTCTCTACCTTCCACACCCGCTCACTACTCCCTACTTTCTCAACTCACTTCTCTCTCGCTTTATACACCACACACACTACCTGTCCACGACTTTCACTCTCTCCCCCGGAAACGGAAGTCCTAATTGGAATCTATGCATCTGTACGATTTTGCTATGTAGTATGACGTTATTAAAATTAGACCGTCTGAAAAAATTGAATATTATGAAATCCGTGCATCTTTGTTTTTGAAAAAAAAAGGCAAAGAGTGTGACGTCCCGGCCCCACCACGGGAGCGCGACATAGTGTTCGCCAGCGCCACCAGAGGTCTCTAATCTTCCTAAGTCTTTCTCGCTAGTTCCTGATCCGTATCTCATTTCTATATATACAAGTTCCAAATTATATCCTCTGTGTCCCCGTGTGTGTCTAGGGCAGGGGCCGTCAGTTGTAGCCCTACTGATGAGTCTGACTGGGATCTTACGGTGTGTTTACTTCCCACATGTCTACAGTGTGATGTTTTGAACGCTGCAATGCTCAGTCGATTTTCGTCCGAAGAAATCCATTTGATTGCTCATGATACAATGAATTGTGCACTGTACTTGAAAAAAGGTGTCAAAGGTATTTGTTTGGGAATGAAATAGTTCCCCACGCCGCCACACTCACACTCGCGGCAGCACCACGCGGACTGCGATTCAGCGACGCGGTCGATGGGCGAGTCAGCAATGAACGCCGATCGATCATTCAATCAGCGCCACTCGTTGAGCCAATGAAAGAGCAGCATTTCTGCTCTAAGGGAATCGAGAAGAAGTGCAAGCGGAAGTCTGCCATTAAAATCAATCTCTTGTGTGATCTTGCAATCGACGGACGCGTTACTTGTTTATCGCTATTTGCATTCTTTCGTTACACTCAGTCCCCCAATCAATAATATTGTAGAGGACACCACGGGGCGAGCCACCGCGTGGGAATCAGTTAAATCATCCCATTCACTTAAAAAAGGGATTAAT
Organism: Andrena flavipes; assembly: GCA_963971345.1. NCBI lineage: Eukaryota > Metazoa > Arthropoda > Insecta > Hymenoptera > Andrenidae > Andrena > Andrena flavipes. The sequence goes on along the minus strand of OZ020482.1, from coordinate 26,753,624 downwards.
ATAATCCAAAAACTCAACAATAAAATCACCGCGTGCCGGTTACACGTAAAACTCCCAATCACTGTTAATCACTGTCTAAAGACCACACGTGTACACTCCCAATCATTGTTTTTAAAGTAAAGAAGACAAAGTGCTATTCACCGCAAACTCAGTGCATTTAATCAACCTGTCTAAGAATCCTCAATCCCATTGAACATTCAAACATTTAGACAGGTCGTGAACAATCAGTGCACGTGGACAATCAGTGCAAGTGAACAATCAGTGCATGTGAACAATCAGTGACGGTGAAAACTTCGTGAACACTTCCACTCAACGGAGAAACATGGCCGGTGACGAGCCTCCCAAGAAGACGGCGTCCTCCAGAGGCCCATCACCCACGCCGCCGGCAGTCTCGGTCACTCTTCCCACAGAGGCTCCGGGGAACAGTGGCTTGGGAGAGAGGAGGGAAACCAGATCCTCCTCACCGGCGAATTTCCCATCCGAACTATTATTCAAGTGCGAGACTCAGCACAATCGCATTGCCGCACTCAAGGCCCTGCTCGAGAGTCTGCCCGACTGTGCCCCAAACGTGACCTGGGAGAAAATTAAAGTGTATACGCAACAGGTGGATGAGATGCACAAGGCGTTTGTCAAGGAGCACGCCTACTTCGAAGCGGTGTGGCCAGCGGCCCACCGCAATCACGAATACTTTGCAAGCAAGGCACACCTCACTGAGTCCCAGCTGTGCCTCAACATCAAACTCACGTTGGGCAAACTCAAGCAGGAGCTCGAGCCATTTTTGATGCCAGCATCCTCCAACTCAACAGCTGCGCCAGGGAAGCTCCCGGAGTTAGTACTCCCGACATTTTCAGGAAACTACCTGGAATGGCCGGCGTACAGCGAGCTATTCGCTGCACTCATCGGCTCGAGTAAAACACTCACAGATATTGAAAAACATCAATATCTGCGATCGAGCCTCAAGGGAGAACCTGCAAAAAAGGTAGAAGCTCTACCTTTGAAGGGGGCCTCCTTTGCACCTGCGTGGAAGCTCCTGAAGGAAACCTATTCAAACAAGAGGCTACTTATACATGCGCAACTGGACAAGCTGTTCAACACGAAGCCGGTGCAACGAAAGAGTGCTGCTGCTTTGAAGCTACTGATTTCAACTGTAGATGAGGCCCAAACCTCCTTAAACTCATTGGGAGTGGCCAACCAGCTCGCAGAATACATCTTGGCATATCATGTCACGCGGCAACTGGACAAACAGACCAGAGAGGCTTGGGAAACGTCCGTCGGTTCGTCAGAGGAATACCCGACCTTCGCTCAAGTTCGAGAATTCATCTCGAATAAGGTCAGGGCGTTGGAGAGGTCGGAAGCTCCGTCCTCCCAAAGTACCACCTCGTCAGCTGCCAAGCCCACCACCAAAACAACTCAACGGGCTTCAACTCACACCGCATATCAAGGACCTCCCACTCAAAGGAAATTTGTGTGTGACTGCTGCGGTGGGGACCATTTTATAATAATGTGCTCCAAATTCAGAGGCCTGAGCGTGCAGGAGCGACGGAAAATCGTGGCAAACAGCATGCTTTGCTACAATTGTTGTGGGCGACACTCATCTGCAAACTGCAAATCCCCACACAAGTGTAAGCAGTGTGGAATCCAGCACCACACTATGCTCCACGTGCCGACCAAGGACAACACTCAAGCATCGAAGCCCACTGCACAATAATTCATCGGGGTAGTCGTCAGCCCACAATCACACTCTACGCAGCCTCACCCATCGCAGCCTCACTCTACGCATTACAAAAATGTACCGGCAAAACCAAGTCCATGAGGACGATCAAGATCTACAACGAATTCTGTGGGTGGATGAAGAAGGAAAGGAAACATCATTTAAACTCACGACGGTCACTTACGGTACGAAGGCTGCACCGTTTTGGCTGTCCGAGCGCTGCTACAGCTGAAGGAGGACGAAGGGCATCGCTTCCCATTGGCTGTACCATCAATCACGCATGCACGATACGTCGACGACATATTTGGCGGCGCTGACACAGGTGAGCAACTCATCAAAATTGCACAACAATTGAAAGACCTGTGTCACGCGGGAGGCTTTCCACTCGCCAAGTGGCATTCGACACATCCTGCATTACTCGAGGCAATTTCTCCCAATTCAAGAGCTCAAAGTTCAACAATCTTACTCGACGACTGCCATACCAAAATTCTCGGATTGCAATGGAACAGTTTGCAAGACAACTTTACATTTTCTTCAAAGCCTAATTCAACCTCAGTCCCAACGAAAAGAATCATCCTCTCAGAGGTTTCGCAAATCTTTGATCCACTCGGCTTCCTGTCACCAGTTATAATTCGCGCGAAGATGATTTTGCAAGAGCTATGGCTGCACAAACTCAGTTGGGACGACCCACTGCCACTTCAAGTTGCATCTCGTTGGTATAACATCAGAGAAGACCTCACAAGCCTGGCTAGGCTCTCCATTCCAAGGTGGTTCAACACTTACTCAAACTCTACTGTGGAACTCCACGGATTCTCTGATGCATCACAACTCGCCATGGCAGCGGTAATCTACATTACCGTTTCATCACCGTCCACAAATCAAAAGGTGTCGACACTTGTGTGCTCCAAAACCAAGGTAACACCCCTCAAGAAAATCACCATCCCGAGACTCGAACTCACAGCAGCAGTGATGCTGGCAAAGCTTGCCAAATATGTTCAAGCAACTCTTCAAGTCAACATTGCATCTACTAATCTGTGGACGGACTCTCAAGTGGCACTTATATGGATCAACACTCAGGCCTCACGTTGGAAGGAGTACGTTCGGAATCTTGTTACCAAAATTCAAGAACTCATCCCTCAAGCACATTGGAGACACGTTCCAGGCACCTCGAATCCAGCTGATTGTGCATCTCGAGGCCTCACGACATCACAGCTTGAACATCATCAGTTATGGTGGACGGGACCACCATGGCTTCTGAAACCCAGTGAATCATGGCCATCACAACCAACAATGCAGGACGACTCTAGTGAACTGGAGGCTCGTCCAGGAATCTCGACCTTACTTAACATTCAAGAAATCAAATACCATTGGGATTTTATATACAAATACTCTACACTCAAAAAACTTATTAGCATTACCTCAGCCTGTTTCAGATTCATTTCAAGATTAAGGAAGCTCCCTGTGATATTGCCACTCACGTCACATACACCAAAGGATTTGGAACAAGCCCGCATCTTCTGGATCAAGGCAACTCAAGCACTCTACTTCAATCAAGAATTCAAAGTCATCAGTTCGGGCGCAACGTTACCATCATCCCATGCATTCAGTAGACTCACTGCATTCATCGATGAGCAATGAGTTATACGAGTGGGATACAGACTTCATAACGCTTACATCAATTATGAAGGTAAACACCCTGCCATCTTGCCTCGCCGTTCACGTCTGTCTGATCTGATTATAGACCACTCGCATAAGCAAACTCTGCATGGAGGAACTCAGCTTACTCTCGCCCACGTCAGACAAACCTACTGGATCATCGGAGGTCGAGCTCCAGTGAAGACTCACATTCTTCGGTGTGTGGTGTGTGCTCGACAAAGGGGGATCCGTGCCCATCAGCTGATGGGCCAACTACCTCTTTCTAGAGTCACCCTCACTACCATTCACCAACACTGGAATTGACTACGCTGGTCCAATCACACTCAAGACGTGGAAAGGGCGAGGAGCTAAAACACAAAAGGGCTGGATTTGCGTTTTTGTGTGCATGACAACATCAGCTGTCCATCTTGAACTGGTGACAGACTACTCATCCGAGGGATTCATCGCAACGTACAGGCGCTTCACTTCCAGAAGAGGAATTCCACATACTGTTTATTCAGATTGTGGAACAAACTTCATTGGTGCGGACGCCAACCTCAAGAGCATGTTCACTCAGGGGTCAAAACAGAATCAGCAGCTGGCTTCTCTATTCGTCAACGACAACACCACATGGTGCTTCAATCCACCAGCAGCACCTCACATGGGAGGAAAATGGGAAGCAGTGGTGAAATCCATGAAGTACCACCTAAGAAGAACAGTTCACGAGACTCTGCTTACCTACGAAGAGTTCAGCACGCTTCTCACTCAAATTGAAGCCATGTTAAACTCACGACCACTCGAGCCCCTCAGCGAGGATCCTGAAGATGTTTCAACACTTACACCAGCACATTTCCTCGTCGGGAAACCTCTATCAACTTTGCCGGAGCCATCTGTGCAACACTCGTCACTTTCACCATCAGCCAGATGGCAATTCATCCAGAAGAAGTCGCAGCAGTTCTGGTCGCAATGGTCAACGCACTATCTACAACGTCAGCAAGCTATTTCCAAGTGGCATCACCCATCCAATGACATCAAGGTCGGGTCATTGGTATTAATCACCGATGAGCGATTTCCTCCGAGCAAGTGGCCACTTGCTTGTGTAATCACTCTGCATCCTGGGAAGGATGGACTCACGAGAGTCGTGACCATCAAGACAGCAACCACCACTCTAATCAGGCCAATCGCCAAGTTGGCAGTTTTGCCTGTTTCGGGTTAACCTCATCAACTCTGTTGCTGAAGGCGGGAGGAATGTTTGGGAATGAAATAGTTCCCCAAGAAACAATAATGACGATGATAGCACCCGAACGGCGGGACTTGCAAGAGGAGTACAAATCATGATTAGAAGAAATATTGATGTTACACTAGGTCTAGTCAACGGTACCATTGCTAAACTTGTTTCAGTTACACGAGATGTTGATAATGACGTTGAAAAATTGAAAATTATATTACCTACAAGAACATATGATAGAACGGGTAAGTGTTAAATTTGAAGTAATGGATAGAGCGTTCGTTACTAGGAAACAATTTCCGATTTGTCTCAGCTGTGGTATTATTATTCACAAAAGTCAAGGACTAAGCTTGCAGAATGCGGTCATAGAAGCAGGTAATTCAATATTTACTTGCGGACAAATTTACGTTGCTCTTTCTTGGGTGACCACATTACAAGGACTGCATCTTATCAATTATGATCCATCTTCCGTAAGGACACAAGAATCGGCTATAATAGAGTATAATAGATTGCGAAAAAAATACAGACCTGATCTTATGACTATTTCAATATCTAAAAACCGCGTTCTCAAGGTTCGTGATGCTGTTTGGGCAGTACCTAATTACTAATGATCAATTCTGATGGTGTGTCTTGTTATGCGAATGCCACAATCCAATGTATGTTATATTGTTCATCCATAAGAGAAAACTTATTTACGACTGAAAAAGCTGATCATATTATAAAAATTTTCATGGACCAATATATATCGGATCAAAATCCAAACACAATATCATTACGGCATTTCGGAGGAGAAAAATACGTTAACAATCAGCTACATGATGCAGCTGAGTTTATTACCTCTCTTTGTGATCGTAAGATTCTGATTAAGAATGCAGTACAATACGAAATTACAACGGTATTAAGATGTTTAGAGTGTAATTACACAAGTACTACTATCAGTACAAATTGTGTGGTACATCTTGTACTGCCCAAGATGTTAAAAAAAAAATCATTTGAATTTCAAGATATAATAAAATACAATTTTACAGAATGGAAAAATGTGAAAGATCGTTGCAATAATTGTGATAATTCAAATTCAAACACAATGAAGAAAATCGATATAACTGCTTCCAAACAAATTCTCATTACAAAATTACATTTGTTCGATCACGATAGTAGTGGAACAACAACGATAGTGGAAAATTTCTACATCAAAGTAATACCTACTACTAAAATACAAATGGTAGATCACTGTTATAAACTTAAGGCAGCAATTTTCCACCACGGTAAAAGTATTGCCGATGGTCATTACACGAGTATGGTAAGGGGTAAGGGCACAACGTGGGTATCCGTTAATGATTTACGAGTAGAAAAACAAGCTTGGCCACAAAATGCTAAAAGTGCGTACATATTTTTCTTAGAAAGGTGCTAATTTTGGTTGTTATTACACTTCAAAGTTAAATGCGTTCAGTGCCAAAGGCTGCTTTCAGCACCATAAGCTGCTTCGCGTGCCATGTATTGTACACAAAGTACTATACACATAATACATATAGATCGGCAATGCGGTGCACATGGTTTCTTTTCGTAGTTGTTGAACTTACGTAGAATTTATCCTTAATTCTGTCCCGCGATAATTTGTAAGTTATAAATTAAAAATTATCTGAAGCCATTCCCTATGCAAATTATCTTTATAAAAAGAAGTGAGATCCCAATAAAAAACTTCAAAAAAGTAAACAAATTACGCCAAGTACATGAAATCAAATAAATTACAAAAAAAGATAATCATAATAAATCACAAAAAATAGAAGATAATAATAATAAATCACAAAAAGTAGAAGAAAGTATACAATCACAAAAAAATACAAATCACAAAAAGATGATAATAATAATAATCACAAAAAATAGAAGATAATAATAATAAATCACAAAAAATAGAAGAAAGTATACAATTACAAAAAAAAAAAGAAAATATACCAATCACAAAAAGATGATAATAATAATAATAATAATAAATCACAAAAAATTGAAGACAATAATAATAAATCACAACAAAAATAGAAGAAAATCTATTTCGTAAATTCAACAACCTGTTGGAAGCAGAAACTGAACCCATAGACATGTTAGAAACGTTGACTATATTATCAGATATAAATTTTGGGATTAAATTATGTGATCTACATTTTAATAAAAATAACTTCTTATTACTTATCTTAGATAGACTCGATTTGTTGCTAGATAAGTCCTTAAGATTTTTCAAAGCTCCAGGTCCAAATTTTCTTGACACTGAATCGAAAAAACTTTCCTTTGCCGTGTGTGTGAGATTTTCGCCATTCATTTAGATATCTCATATATACGGTCGAAATTCTAATCAATTTATTTTTAAAAATAGAAGAAAATATACAATCACAAAAAATAGAAGAAAATATACAATCACAGAAAATAGAAGAAAATATACAATATAAAAAAAGTAGAAGAAAATATACAATATAAAAAAATGTGTGAAATCAAAATGAGCTGCAAGTACATAAAGGTGCTTTCCAACTGCGCTTAAGATGACACAACTACATATACACAGCTAAAATGCTGTGTTCGTACATTCTATTACTCATATCGCGGACATTTTAAGTATCCCATTAGAATAAAAGAATCCTATTTAAAAACATTGTCGTAAATTAATTAATAGCTTTACAAAATTAATGATATACAAAAATTGCCCCAATTATAACAACGGCTATTTATACAAAAAAAAAATGTATTACATAATATTAAGCAGATATATTTTTATACAAATAAATATTTCAATACGAATAAATATTTTATTCAAAATACTTGGCGCTGCGAAACCGAAAGAAATGTTAATTGTCTTAGTATTAGTAATTTACAATAACTCTCTTACAATCTAAAATACATAAACATATACATACACATATTAGAAACGCAGTCAAATTTATTCTACATATATTTAATTCTAATATCATACGTAGCATATGCACACGCACACATACACATATGCACAAACGCACGCTCAAGAAAGAATGAAAAAGATTTAATGCAATTTATACATATTTATTCAGTTTAGCAACACCAGTTGGGGGCGCAGCGCCAAGTATTTTGAATAAAATATTTATTCGTATTGAAATATTTATTTGTATAAAAATATATCTGCTTAATATTATGTAATACAATTTTTCTTTGTATAAATAGTCGTTGTTATAATTGGGGCAATTAATTAATTTACGACAATATTTTTAAATGTGATTCTTTTATTCTAATGGGATACTTAAAATGTCCGCGATAAAAGTAATAGAATGTACGAACCAGCAATTTAGCTGTGTATATGTAGTTGTATCATCTTAAGCGCAGTTGGAAACAGGGTTTGAAACGGTTCTAGAAATAACTGTTTCAAATTGTTATATATCGGTTCTTCATCAAACAGTTATGAAGAACTGATAATCTGAATAACTGTTATAAAGAACCGATATTCTGACTATATCGGTTTCGGTTACGGTTCTAGAACCGTTATTTTTTCGGTTCTATATCGGTTCCAAGGCGGTTCTGCAATGGATTCTCGTATCGAATTTAGAGTATCTAATTGAGATCGCCAGTATTACGGTTGCAGATTATTCTATATAAGCGTAAACATACCTTTTACAAAATCATTATGAAAAAAACCAAAAGTAAAATAATTATGCATACCATTATCTTGTAACATGAAAAGTGTTCTTTAATATAAGTGGTTTTCTTGGTGTCATAATATCGTTTCTTTTTGACTTTCAACTGATACGCGGTATAAACATTGTATCGTTTGTAACGGTTTTCAATGGCGCGGCCGGCCGTTGAGACTACAGACTTCTTCGCGATGCTGTCGTCGCGCCGATTGATACAAGTCAAAGCGCGACAGCTTCAGACGATACGAAAAGTATCATTCCTGATCTGATCGTCCCAGAGAATAGAATAAAAGCCTTTAGTGTCAAAGAAAGGAGCTGTTTTACTGACATTCTTTGTTTAAATTAATATTTGATAAACTTAGTAATAGTTACTATATTCTTGATATACTATATATGTGAAAATTAAAATTAGTGTGTATTTAAACTTACTGTTAAATTAGAGTTAATATAGTGTATGTGTAACATAAAAGTGGTAATAGATTAGTGTTAAAATTAATTAAATTAGAAAACTCTACAATGGGTAGGAAAAAGTGTGACATTGTGCGAAAGTACTTTAAAGACTGTAATGCTATGGACAAGTTGCGGTGTACAATTGCAGATTGTTCTTCAGAAATTTCGGTAAGTACCTATATTTACATTTTCATTGCATAATCTTTCATTTTTATTTATTCTTGCCTTCTTTAATCTTGTAAATTCCAAATTCTAGAATCATTCTACAAACTTAGTGAAACATTTAGAAAATCATCACCCAAACGAATTTACTGTTGTAATGATGGAGAAAGAAAGTTACTAAAGAACATCTGGGACGGGGACATGTCCTAGATTCAACAATGGGAAGAAGACAAAATTCGATTTAATGGGTACTTGCTTAAGATTAGTCATTATTCACGGCCGGCCATTTTCTTTAATTGACGATGAGACTTTTCGGGATATTATTAACGTGATACCTCAAACGTAAGCAATTAATTTCACATAAAGTTCGTAATGCAGTAATGATAGAAGCTGATACAGTAAGGAATAAAATTAAAGATGAAATAGTAGGAAAATTAATATCGCTGAAAGCAGACAGTGCGACATGCATGGGGCGTTCATTTCTGCGAATTAATATACAATTCTTAAAAAAGGACAAAATACAGATTCGCACATTAGGTGTCGTGGAATTATTTCAAGGCCATATGGCCGAATATTTAAATTTTATAATTATGAACACGTGCAGCAGATTTGGTATTTCTATGAAACAAATATACACCGTTACAGTAGATAATGCTGCAAATATGTTGAAAACCGTGAGAATTTTCAGTGACGGAGACGAGCAAAATAACATTGAAGATAGTAGTGATGATAGTGCAGATATAATCACAGAATCAGAAGTGATTGAGGTTTTATTGAATCAAGAGGCAAGAGACACATGTCTGGATGACATAGAAACTTCAGATTTTTTAAATGAAACAGATTTCACGATTACCGCAATTCGATGTGCTGCCCACACGCTTCAATTAGCCATCTGTGATTTTTTGGAAAAAAAAAAGGAAATGCCACATATTGTGGAAAAAGCTAGGCAAATCGTTAGGAAGTTACGTACGCCTCTCTTAAAATCCACATTGTCAGCAATGTATAGAAAAAATGCCATTCTTGATTGCACTACAAGGTGGCATTCTACACTTGATATGCTCGAAAGATTTTTCGAGCTGAAAACATATTGCGAGCAAATCGAGGATGCGGACCTAAAATTATCAGAAATAATGTGGAGTAAAATTTCTGCATTAATTGAAGTTTTAAAACCTGCTCGTGTTGCGACAAAGCGTTTGCAGAGTGAACAATTGTTACTTGGTGATTTGTACGAAATTTGGCAGCGATGCATTATCGAAACCGGCAAAAAAGATAATGAATTTACCACATCTGTGGTAACTAATATGAAAAATAGACAATCAAAGTTACTTGAAAATGAAGTAATTGTGTCCGGAATATACATGGATCCCCGTTATAATGTCATATTAACAGAACCAATGATTCGTGTGGCTAGAAATTGCCTTCTTCGGACGTACAGCAGGATGCAAAGTATATTAAACAACACATCCAATACAGAACATAACGCTGTAAGTAACGATGTATCTGATGTCTCAGAAGAAGAAGAATTTGAAAAATTATTGAAAGATGCAGAAGCTACGCATGCCTGTAACAAATCATTAACTCAGAGATCGCAATGCCATATCGAAAATGAAATGGACGAATATTTTAGAGAACCTCGGTTAAAAAGTTCCTCGAATATTTTAACTTATTGGAACGCGAAGAAAAACAAAATGCCTGAATTATATGAATTAGCGCAGGTGATTCTAGCCGTTCCACCGACGCAAGTAAGCGTGGAACGACTGTTTTCGAGATTAAAATTTATCCTGTCTCCTCACCGTTCGAAAATGAATTCAGACGTTATAGATAATATATTATTAATTCGATTGAACGGACTTCCGTTTCCGGGCGAGAGAGTGAAAGTCGTGGGCAGGTAGTGTGTGTGGTGTATAAAATGAGAGTGAAGTGATTTGGGAAAGTAGGGAGTAGTGAGTGGATGTGGAAGGTAGAGAAGGGCGTGTAGGGAGAAGGGTGAGAAAGGGAGTGTGTACGGCAAAAGGTAGACGGGAGTGTGTGAGGGAGAAAGGAAGGGTTTGGAGGTTAGGTGTGAGAGAGGTGTAATTTGAGCGGGAGGATAGCAGAGGAGTAACAGGTGGAGAGCTCTGTGAGTAAAAAGAGGAACGAGAGGTACAGACAGGTGGGCGGGAGATTTGAAAGGTAAAAGCAGGAAAGAGTGGAAAAGTGAAGGTGCAGAGCTAGGTACCGGGATAGTTGGAGGAGTAAAGAAGGAGAGAAAGAGGAAAGTGTGTGGGTAGATAGGAATAGGGTGCAAAAGGTTGAAAGGCGAGATGGAGAGGGATAAGGAGGGGGAAAAAGGAAAGGGGGTAGGAGGGATACGGAGGAATGACAATACCAGAAGGGATAGTGTGAGCAGTGTAGGGAGCAGTGTGGGTAGCCTCGAGGGATACGGGGGGGGGGGGGGGACGAGGAAGGATAGGGAGGAGGAAGAGGGTAAGGAGGAGGAGGGGGTGGATGCAGGGTTCAGGAAATGTGGGAAGACGGCGAGGTCGGCGACAAGGAGAGGAAGTGGGGGGGGGGGGGCGGAAAGGAAGAGATAGAAGGCATGGAGGGTTTAATTAGGGAAATGATGTCGGAGCTGAGGGGGGTGAAACAGGAATTAAAGAAGGAAAGGGAAGAGTTGAGGGAGGTGAAAGAGGAAATGAGTAAAGAGAGGGAGGATAGAAGAAGAGTGGAAAAGGAATGGAGGGAGGAGAGGAGGAGATGGGAAGAGGGGTTAAGGGAGGAAAAGGTAAAGAGGGATGTCATGGAGAAAAAGGTGGAGAGGATGAAGGTATGGGGGGGGGGGGAGAATGGAAGAAAGGATGGAGAAGGTGGAGAGTTGGGGAAAGGAGGAGGAGGGTGGAGATGGGAAGGGGAAGCAGGAAAGGGGAGAATTGGAGGAGCGTAGGCGAAGAATGAGGTTGGTAGAGATAAGGCAGGATAGAAAGGAGAGAGAGGAGAGGAGGGAAAACATGGTGATAAGAGGCCTGGAGGTAGGGGGAAACGCGGGGGTGAGGGAGGAGGTAAAGAGGCTATGGGAAAGAATAGGTGTGGAAGAGGGGGGGGGGGATCAAAGAAGTAGTGAGATTAGGTAAGGCGGGAAAAAAGAGATACGGTATGGTACTGGTAAAGCTAACGGGGAGGGAGGAAAAAATAAAAGTGATGGAGGCGAAAAGGAAACTGAGGGGCAGGAGGGAGAGGATTGAAGATGACCTGACGGAGCGGGAAAGGAGGGTGAAGTGGTTGGTTGAGAGAGAAGCGGAGGAGAGAGAGAGGGAGAGAAAGGTGCAGATAGGATATATGAAGATGTGGATAGATGGGAAGTTGAGAAGATGGAATGAGTGGGAGGAAAAATGGGATGGGGAACAGGGAAACGAGAAGGTGGTGGAGGGGAGAAAAGGGGGGGGGGAATATAGGGACTGAAAGATATAAATTAGACTTCTGGAATGTGGCAGGTGTGAGGAGGAAAGACAGGGAATTCTGGAAAGGGCTGGAGAATTGGGATATAATGGTGTTGAGCGAGACGTGGGTGGAGGAGAAGGATTGGGGGTATGTGGAGTTGATGTTGCCGAGGGGCTATATGTGGAGAAGACAGTGGGCAAAGAGGGAAAGCGTGAAGGGGAGGGCGATGGGGGGGCTGATTATGGGGGTGAGAAAAGGGCTGGAGATGGAGGAGGAGGAGGATAGAGAGAGGGAAGGAATGATGGTGAGGAAAGTGAGGTTAGGGCGGGATTTGCAAGGGAACCTGGAGGAGTTAAAGGAGTGGACGGAGGAGAGGGAGGAGGGGGTAAGGACAGTTATTGGGGGTGATGTTAACGCGAGGACAGGAACGGAAGGGGGTGAGGAAGAGGAGGAAGGAACTAGTGTAGGAAGAAGGAAGTCAAATGATAAGGTAGTAAATGGGGAGGGGAAAAAGCTGTGCAGGGTTGTAGAAGAGAGGTGCTGGGAAATCATGAACGGTAACGTGAAGGGAGACGAGGAGGGGGAGTGGACATACACAGGAGGAAGGGGAAGTTCAGTGATTGATTATGTGCTGGGGAATGAGGACACGAGGGAGAAAGTGGATAGGATGGAGATCGGGGAAATGGTGGATTCGGACCACCACCCAGTTGTGGTGTGTCTGTTGGGGGGAAGGAGGGAGAAGAGTGGTAGGGGGAGGAATGGAGGAGAGAGGGCGTGTGAGAGAGGGAATTGGTCAGAGGAGGGGAGAAGGAAGTTTGTAAGGGAGTTTGGTAGTAGGGCAGAGGGGGAGAAGGGAGTGCAGGAGGGGTGGAGGGAACTGAAGGAAAGAATACAGGGAGCGATAGGTAAGATGGGAAAAGAAGATATGGGAAGAGGTAAAGGAGGGTGGTGGGATGAGGAGTGTAGGGAGGAAAAGAAGAAGAGAAAAGAGTTGAGGAAATGGAGGAGGGAAGGAGGGGTTGGGGGGGGGATATAGGGAGAGTAAGAGGAAGTATGGGAGGATGTGCGAGGAGAAAAGGAAAGAGGAGTTGGAGAGATGGGAAAAGGAGTTAGAGGAGGTAAGAACAGAAGGGCAAGTTTGGAAGGTGGTGAATAGGGAAAGGAAGAGAAGGAGGGTTAATGAAGGAATTAAAATGGAGGCATGGGAGGAGCATTTTAAGGGGATATTGGGAGGTGTGGAGTGGAGGGTGAGAAGAGGTGGAAGAAGTGAGAGGGGGAGGATGGGGAAGAGGGGATTAGAAGGGAGGAAATAGGATGGGTGATCAGAAATCTAAAAGAGGGGAAGGCTGGTCGGGGGGATGGGATTAGGAATGAAGTATGGAAGCTGGGTGGACCGGAGGTGGAGGAATGGTTGTGGGCGTTATGTAACAGGGTGTGGAGGGGGGAGGGGTGGCCGGAAGAGTGGAGGGAAGGGGTGGTGGTCCCGGTGCTCAAGAAAGGGGCGGGCGACAAGGTAGAAGACTACAGGGGAATTACGCTAACACAGACGGCGTATAAAGTGTACGCGTCTGTGTTGGCGGAGAGGTTGAGGGAGAAGGTGAAGGGGAAGAAGCTACTGCCTCCGAGTCAAACTGGCTTTAGAAGAGGGCTGGGGTGCATGGACAATATATACGTCCTGAACTATTTGACGAATAGGCAGGTGGGTAGGAAGATTAAGAGGATGGTAGTATTGTTCATGGACCTAAAGGCAGCATTTGACTCGGTGGACAGGGGGATTCTAGTGCAGGCAATGAGGAGGAGGGGGGTGAGGAAAGGGTTGGTTAGGAGATGCGAGGAGATATTAGAGGAGACGGTGAGTAGGGTTAGGGAAGGGGACGAGGAGGGGGGGGGAGGTTTTGGACTGCTAGGGGGGTGAGGCAGAAATGTCCTCTGAGCCCTAGCCTCTTCACATTGTTGCTGGCGGATATGGATGAGCTGTTGAAGAAAGGTGGGTGGGGGGGGGTGAAGTTGGGTTAGGGTTAGGGTATACTCGTTGGCGTATACCGACGATGTAGCGGTGCTGGCGGAGGATGAGGAGGGTTTGAAAGGGATGATCGCGAGATTAGAAAGGTATTTAGAGGGAAAGGGGTTGGAAGTGAATGTGGATGTGGCAGTTGCGTTTCTGCCACAGCGTTCCTTTTCGGCAATACTTTTCTGTCCCTATGTGTCTAACTTTCACTTTGCTAAATTCTCTTAATGTTTACAACTTCCTGCCTATTCTTCTATAGTTCGTCCTCGAGGGGTTCGCTTGGGCCTGGCGTTCGTTAGGAACATGTGGCGACCAGGCCCGCACGAGCCCAAGCGGAACCGCTTCCCGCGTAGCTTTCTCTTTTATCTTTATCTCAGCATTTCTTCGTTTCTCTGTCTTTTCTCTCTTTTTCTATTTTCCTTCACCCCTGGTTAAGGGTACGGTTGGTGAGGAGAGTCAGTTGATGTCGAGCTGTTCCTGCGTGAACACACTTCTGCGTACTATTCTATGTGTCTATTTGATATCAATCTTTATTCAAATAAATTGAGTGCTTGCTTAAACGGAGTCTAACTTATTTTTAGATATACCACCTCATGGATAAGACGAATGTGATGAGGTGTAGGAAGGGGGGGGGATGGAAAAAGGTATCGTGGAGGTGGAGGGGTAAGAAGCTGGAGGAGGTAGGGAAGTATACATACCTAGGTTATACCCTGGTGAGGAATAGTGGGCAGGAGGCCCACACAGAGGAGAGGGTGAGGAAGGGGGCGGCGGTGGTGGGGAGGGTGTGGGGTATAGGAAAGAGGAGATTTGGGAAGGACTGGGAAAAGAGGGTCGGCTCTTCGACAAGCTGGTGTGGGCAGTAGTGGAATACGGGGTGGAGGTGTGGGGTGGAGGGCAAGGGAGAGGGTGGAGGCGCTGCACGAGAGGTACCTGAGGTGGGTACTGGGAGTGGAAAGGTATACACCGGGATACCTGGTAAGAGAAGAATTGCAGAGGGGAATGTTGAAGGAAAGGGCGGGGATGAGGGCGTGGGGGTTTGGGAGGAAGTTAGAGGAGGGGGGCGGTGGAGAACTGGCCAGGTTGTGCTGGGGGGAGATGAAGGAGAGCGCGAGAAGGGGTAGGGCTTTAGAAGGGTGCGAGGAGGAAAGGAGACAATTTTTCGAGGGGTTGGGGTGGACGATGGAGGAGGTGGAAAGACAGAGGGAAAGGGGGGAATTGAGGGGGGAGGAGATAGTGGGTAAAGATAGAAGGATGCAGGAGGAGCAGAGGTGGGGGATGATTAGAGAATCGCGGTTTAACAGGTAGTATGGGGCGGTGAAGGGGGAGGGAGTGCCCGGATATTTGAAAAAGGGGTGGGGGGAGAGTAGGTGGAGGAGGGTGGTAAGGTATAGGTTGGGGAACGAGATGAGGGGGGGGGAGGTATTGGGAAGAGGAGGAAAAAAGGACGTGTAGAAGATGTGGGTGGGGGGTTGAGTCGTGGGAACACGTGTGGGTGGTATGTGGGGGTGGGGTGTGGATAGAGGATGGCAGGATATGGTGGGGGAGGTACTAGGAGATGACGGGCAGGGGGAGGTGTGGTTAAGGAAAATAGACAAGTGGAGAGGGGTGGAAGAGGTATGGGTGCAAGGAATGGATGAGGGTGTGAAAGAACAAAGGGAAGTGGAAGAGGAAACGTGCGGAAGCGGATGTCCAGGGATTGGGTAGAGGGAAGGGAGAGGAGGAGTGCGAGCGAGCGTGAGGGCGAGCGTGCGGGCGTTGGGGCGTAGGTGAAGTTTTAGAATAAGTTAGGTTAAGCTAGAATAAGGCATAGAGTGAAGGCGTATATAAGGACGAAGGAGGTAGATGTAGTGGATGGAGATTGTAACTCTGAGGGGATCAATAAAGAGAGTATATATATAGATTCTAATTCCTTGTGTCTGTTAGGATAGTGATCATCTATGAGGGATGGACAAAATATGTCTGTGGATTTACCTTCCAGATCCTCAATCTCTTTGCGAGTTTTCAATTTTCTAATTCTCAGTATATTTACATTTAACCTCTAATAGTAGTACTGGAGTCAGTGCCGTGCAATGATAATCCTAAAAGAGTATCAGCGCATTCAGGCGCTCCACATTCTCTATGATTTAGCATGCGCATTCCAAGGTTGCACAGAATACTAGCCAATGACTTAGTAGCGTAACTTTTTTCTGGCTTTGACACGTAGAGTAATGTGGGGCAAGAGTGCGCACTTAAAGTTTAGACTTCTCTAAAATCCTTGGTATTAAACTGATAGTCATATCGTTTTGTGAGAAATAGCTACTATCCCTTATTATTCGATAGGCAGTGACTTCATGACAATTTTCCTGTCACAACTTATGTAAAATAAATATTTCAAAAAAGTGTCAAATGCGAACTTTTACCTGCTATGTGGGGTAAAAGAACGCAAGGAGAAATATCCAAAGATAACAAAAATCAAAAGTTAAGATCAGCGTGTCTCAACTATCATAACCTCAAAATTTAGCAAACTCTAGAATTAAAATAAGTTTAATGAAGATATAACACCCGTCAAATTATTTTGGGGCAAAAGTTCGCATGCAAACTCTTGTCCCACTGCATTGTGCGAACTTTTGCCCCCACAGCTACTTTTAGATTGTTTAATCAATCCTGTTATCTGTGAGGAGAATTGAAAACTTCTATTAGCATTTCTTAATTGAAGAATTTCAGCTCTTTCAGACGGCATACTAATTAAAATATTTACTGATCAATGTATAGGAATAATATTGATTCCCAAACATGAGAATATTTCCTAGTAGCACAAAATATTGGTTAAATATTTTTTCCAAATATTAAAAAAATATTTTTTTAGCCGCACTTTTTAATATGAAAAAAATGTTGATTCCAAATATTATATATGTCACGTCCCGGGTGGAGGTCTTTGGGGGACAATGACACTGTGGGGGTTTTTGGACACAGGCGAGGATCTTGAATCCTGCACACTGGGGTCGAGGGAATTTAGGCGAGGATCTTGAATCCTACACACTGAGGTCGAGGGAATCTAGGCGAGGATCTTGAATCCTACACACTGAGCGACCAAGGAGGGTTTAAATGATGAAGTTATACCCGATGAACACCCGTTAGACCCTTGTGGGTTTTTGTACCGGTTCGATAATTGGATTTACCGCTGCATATATATAAGAAATCACTCGCAATGGTTCCGCGAAATCCGTCTAGGCATACGTCGGCACGCGGCCCGTGCAGAAGAACGTTGCGTAAACACTATAAGAACACTCGCTCGCGAACCGAGATCAGCTGTTGCAGCGGTCCGTTATGTTTGGGATCTTCGTTGCCGAAGAATTAACACAGTAACTTCACGGTTGATTTAATTGGTCGTTTATTCAGGTTAAACATGAACGTTTATCATGCACTGCGTTAATGGTGCAGTAAGCGATGATCGTTAACGTATGACATTTATAAATGTATATAAAATATAATGTTTATGGATGGACATGCGATACAATAAAAGATGATAATATAGTATGAAGTAAGCAAGTAAGAATAATCATATGAATTGCAATAGGCGTTAATAATACAGGATGTTATAAGGTGCTAAGCGTTAGCAAAAATAATAATACAAAGCAATGAGTAATAGTATGAAATAAGCAAACAAGAATAATAATATGAAATGTTATAAATGAGTGTGATATGCCGTTAAACAATATGGTACTTGAGGCATTTGATGGAAAAAGTTCACATACGCCAAAATGCCATTTCGAGTAAATCGACTTCAAAGTTTTCATTATAGTATAACTTAGTGAAAAGTAATGCAATTAAATCCAATTTTTTTTAAGGATGAAGTACCATATCCTTGAAACGTTTCGTAAACAGAAGTCATGATTTGAAAATGGTATGTGTCTTTATTTAATAGTTTTATGCAAGTGGTTTATGTGCCCTTTTTCCATAAAAGTGGTAAATTCGTAGAAAATTGCTTCTTTGTTTATTTATTTAAATATAATTTTGTTTACTTACTTAGTTACACATGTTTTATACTTTGTTTAAATAAAAATACAAAATGAATCACAAAAATAAATAAAAAATGTAATGTTTTAAGTAAGTATTTTTATAGAAGTTAAATATGTAATTTTTGTTAAATTTTTCCAAAACTATTACTTTCCTTGCGGATTCGATACTCACCTCAGTTTCCATAGTTCATCTCTTACACAAAATAAAACGTATTGCACGACTCGACAATAGACAGCGCGGTAGCGCGACCGCTCAGCGACCATGTAGCTGCATGTCGATCACGCTACATAACAAAACGTAACAAAACTAAGGTCGGTATCAAATATATTGGCCGGTGAGTTTGTTTTCCCGATCAGCGATCGAGGAGAAATCAACCACCACCATCTGACGATCAGAGAGAGAGCGAGAACGTTGAGAAAAGGAGCATCGAGCAGGCAAGCGGTATGGTGGGAGAATACCCCTCACGAAACTCACCGGCCAATATATCTGATACCGACCTTAGCTAATTTAAACGCGGGAGAAGAAATGTCCTGGATATATTATATATATATAACATATATCTGAGTCGATTTAAACGATTTACGGAAAAAGGGCCCATAAGCCTATGTGCCCTTTTTCCATCAAATGCCTCAATTGTAATAGCTTACAGGAGTTGTTGTAGAATGATTCGTTATTCACTTTCACTATTTAAATATACTTTTCTTCAAGGGTCTTTCTCCTTTGAAGAGTTCCGTAGAAGAGAAAGATTCGCCTTATGGGTCCTTGTATTTATACATATTAAAAGATTGTTAGGGGTGAAAGGCGGTTGCGGTATGCAACCTTGACCTATTTCGGCACGTGTCGCAGTACAGGTTATTAATAGATTTGGTCTTCCGGGGTTTTTATATGGCCTTGTAATGAATATTTGTCGCTAAGTCTTCCGGGGTTCTTTTGCATAGAGTTTTGAAAGGGGATACTCAACCCATTGGATGGACTGTGGGTGGTTTGATTAGAAAGAGGGAAAGGGGTAATGACTTCTTTGGTCATGGAGAGGTTGTGAGACATGGTCTCGATTTAAGAGGGGTTTTTTAGTGGCGAGGGACTTGTATTTATTAGATTTGGAGTTTTGTGGTCGTGCCACGTAAGGTTAAAAGGGGATTTGGGGGTCGTCGTTGACCATCTTGAGATGGGGACCGCTAAGGTACATCGCCAAGGTGATCAGTGGTTTGGGGAAAGGGTAAGACTTGAGTTAGGAAGACTTTGGTGGAGTGAGTTTGTGAAAGACTTGTACTGTTACCGCGTGAAAAATAGTGGGACGTCAAATGTGAAAATGTGAAATAAAGGTTTAGAAAATATTAACTAAATATTCGTGGAATATAAAAGAAATATTTAGAAAATATAAAGCAAATATTTTGGAAATGTGAAATTAATATTCAGAATTCCAAAATAAATATTCAGGAAATGTAACATATGTATTTAAAAACTGTAAATTAAATATTCAGAAAATATGAAATAAATATTCAAGAAATGTGAAATAAATATTCAGACAATGTTAAATTAATATTTAAAAAATATAAAGTAAATAGTCAGGACATTTGAAATAAATATTCAGGAAATGCGAAATAAATATTCCGGATATGTAAAATTAATAGTAAAAAAATATAAAGCAAATATTCAGAAAATGTGAAATAAATATTCAGAATTGTATAATAATTATTCAGGAAATGTGAAATTAATATTTAAGAAATGTGATTTAAATATTCAGCCTATATTGAATAAACACTTGAAAACCATTTACATGAAAATTAATTTTATATTTATTTAAATATCAATTAATTTGTTTATACATAAATATGTATAGAAACATATACACAACACATTAAATATATACATTATATATTATTTTGTTGCTTCATTCTGGATGTGGCTGTTGCTAAAAACAATCTCACGGAGTGCTTAATTTCCACCTCCGTAACGGAAGGTTGCCTCCTTCTTGTTGCAGCTGTGAAATTAAAAATAAAATAAATTCTGTATTATACGTACGTATGCATGTATTGCAAAGAAAACGTAAAAGCGGTAGGTTCTTACTAGTTATTGCATCATATAATTTTAAATTAATAAAAGAAAGTTTTTTTTCGCCCTTGCCCGGAGTACGCCGTAGCTGCGTCATTTGTTAATAATTTGTTCATAATATTATAAATAATTTTGTTAGTGGTATCGCCACCAACTAAGTATATTAATTGTACCTGAAAAATATGCCATTATTTATTTGTGGGATATGAATGAAAACATGGGCACGAGTGAGTGGAGAATGCGTGATCGAGTGCAAGTATATATATTGTGAGGTTGTTTTTGTTGCAAGAGCTTGGCAAGCATGTAAGCCATCTGCAGGGATGCATGGTGAAGCGCGGCAGATCAGTGGGTAGTATGATGTTAGCCATTGTCGATATGAAGAGGTTATGTCTTTAATACTTATTCTAATATATGTTTTACGTAAAATACAATTCTATTCTTATTCAGTATATATGGAGTGAATTGTTATTTCTGTCGTCTACCCCAGAATGTGGTAGCAGAGCGTGGTTTGAGAGATTCGTGGAATAAGAGGAAATTTTGAAAAATGAAAACGTGTGCCACGTGCGTGGGAAAGTGAAAAGGGGCATAATGACGGACGGATGGAACTTGATGGCAGTAGAACCACTTGATGACTAGAATTATTTCCTCTGGAAAGAAAAAATAGAAGGGATTCTAAGGACAAAGAAGCTATGGAAGAAGATAATGTGTGTGAAGGAGCCGGTGAAACCTGAAGAAAATGAAGAAGGATATGAGAGGAAATTCACGATATGGAATACGTGGGACGACGATAACCATGCTGCAAGGGCAATAATAATAAATACAATAACTATGGCACAGCTATTAAGATATACCAATGAACGAAATGCAGATAAATTATGGAATACAATAAAAGATAATATGGCACCTGAGTCGGAACAAACAAAGGCGAGATCATTAAGGGTGCCGTCTCACTGGGCCTTGAATGTGTGCGCACGCTTACACAAGCTAGGAAAAGCGTGTACGTATACGCGATGTAGTAAACAATCTGTTTCAACCAACTTACGTCGTGGAATCGGCAAGAAGGAAGCTTTTGCAGGTATAGTTGCCTCCAGCAGACATCCGTGCAAACGGGTCTGGTGCGTTTGAACGCTAATAAGCACCGTACGTTGAAATAATAATGAATTTATAACTCGTGTATTGAGACAGATTCGAGAAATGACAGAATTATGCTTCAAGTATTCTCGGTCACCGGCGTTGATGGTATATTCGCGCCATGTACCATCAGAACCGGTGGAAGTCCAAGCTAGCCAATAAATGTAGTAAAGACATAGTTGCCGATACGTATCGAGAGTCGTATCGCGTTATTGCCGCATTTCTCCTATTACTATTTGTCGTCAGGAAGGCTTGAATGAATCCAGGGAGTCGAGACCGATAGAAATTCGGTTTCGGTCGCGGTTGCGGTCAGTGAGACCGACCAATATCGCATTTACAGTTCTCTCGACCGAACTAGAGAGCGACCGAACGGTCAGGAGTTTTCTTTCGACCGAACTAGAGAGCGACCGAACGGTCAGGAGGTTTCTCTCGACCAAAACTCGAGAGAGAAATTCTCTCAGACTTTCGGTCCTGACCTGTCGCAAACGGTCGCAAACGGTCGAGTTAATTTATGGAGAGATTTCTGTTCCTCTCCATAAATTACGAGTCGGAGCGGTTCGGAGCGGTTTGGTTCTCTTCGGATCGGTTCAACCTAGCTGAATAAGCCGGGACGGTATGGATGCTATTCCTGCCGTTCACACTGTTTGTCACTCTTGTGACGGGTTTGTTGATAGCAGACTTTTGCAGTTATTTGTTACTGTAACACTGTCCATTCCAAACTATGTCGATCTGCTGAGATATTATTGTATTTCAAACACTAGTTATGTATTATTTTAATAGAAGTAGTTAATATAAATAAATTATTGTTAATATGCAAATAACAAGAAAATGGTTGAAAATATAATTCTTCATGTGATTACTTTAAAAGTATGTCCAAGTGTTAAAAAAACAGAATGTAAATATATTTAAAAATAGCATAAATAACAAATTTGAAATTTGCATAAATTTGAAATTTGTTATTTATGCTATTTGCATAAATTTGAAATTTGTTATTTATGCTATTTGCATAAATTTGAAATTTGTTATTTATGCTATTGTTAAATACATTTACATTTTATTACATTCCAATCTTCTGTTTTTTCCACACTTGGACATACTTTTAAAATAATCACATGAAGAATTATATTTTCAATCATTTTCTTGTTATTTGTATATTAACAATAATTTATTTATATTAACTACTTCTATTAAAATAATACATAACTAGTGTTTGAAATACAATAATATCTCGGCAGATCGACATAGTTTGGAATGGACAGTGTTACAGTAACAAATAACTGCAAAAGTCTGCTATCAACAAACCCGTCACGAGAGTGACAAACAGTGTGAGCGGCAGGAATAGCATCTATACCTTCCCGGCTTATTCAGCTAGGTTGAACCGATCCGAACAGAACCGAACCGCTCCGAACTGCTCCGACTCGTAATTTATGGAGAGGAACAGAAATCTCTCCATAAATTAACTCGACCGTTTGCGACCGGTCGACCGACCAGTCGGCGGACTGGGCATGCCTTCGGTTTTGTTTCGATTGGTCTCGTTAAAAGTACGGTCTGAGATTCCCGGTCGAGAGGCAATCGGTCTGGAGTTCGGTTTCCCTCCACAACCTCTCACTGTTACGGTCACAACAGTGGTCCCTTTTCGCCTCGGTTACTGGTCGCTAGACCGGTTGCGACCGGTCGGAAATTTGGTTTCTGCTTCCGCCTCGACTCCCTGAATGAATCACGGCGAAGCGCGCTGGAGAACAAAGATAGGCAAAGATAATATATATCTAGATAAACTCAAATAAAAAATACTTTATGTTTATCCGTTATCTCTCTTCGAGCTGAGAATTTGGGCTATTCGGCGGTTTCTAAAGTCGGTTCGAGAGGCATATAGTTTTGCTTGCGGTGGATTATGTATTAATAAAATGTAAAATGTAATGTTTTTACCCGACTGCGGCACGTAAAGGAGGGTATTGTGTTTTTTAAACTTGGTTAATTTTTAGTAACATACTGCTGAGATATTCCAAATGTTACTGAAACTTTCATGCCGATTCGATAAAAAATGTGAACATTTTACATTCTATTGGCACAAACCAAATACACAATCATTAAATATTTTAATTATTTTTTTATTATTTCTTTAATATAAATAATAATTCCCCCCCTGCCCCCCCCCCACCGCCGCCGTGCCTTCCTCCCCAGTGCGGACCCGGCCAGCCTCCGCGCCTGTAACAGCGGCTGCTTCCGCGCCTCTGACCGCGGCCACCTCCGCGCCGGTAAGTCAGGCGTTTTAGCGCCTTTTTAATCTGGAACAGTAACATAATAATTACATTTTCATAAAATTACATAATATAAAAAATATCGGACATAAAGGAAATAATATTCACACCAGAGTTGGGCAAAATATAATCTAATTACAAATTACGATTAAAATGTAATTGCGTAATTGATTACACATTATTCTCTGTAATCTTTAGTTAGTTGACCACAATATTTTGTGTACCTGTGTAATTGATTACACACTATTTTCTGTAATCATTAATTTAGGTAGTTGCCAAAATATTATGTGTTGAAAATAATGTGTAATCAATTACACAAGTACACAAAATATTTTGTCAACTACCTAAATTAACGATTACAGAAAATCATGTGCAATCAGTTACAGGAGCGGCGGTTATGTGTGCGGAACAGCGTCAGTCACGTCAGTCACGCACACATAACCACCGCTCCTGTAGGTGTTCCCCCCTCCATCAGCTGTAGTTGAAGGCCGATGATCCCTGCCTAGACGCAGCTCTCGTGCCGTATTCCTCCAAGACTTCTCAGTAGAAGGAGCTGTGGCAACAGCGCGGCGGAGACAGGGAGAACAGAAAATGTGGCAACTATGCGTCAAAAATTCGTCTACATAGAGTACCTGGAGATGTCACCTCGGTACAACTTCTTTTTACCGACCGCATTAGTTTCATTAGGGTCCGTCTGTTTACTGGGGACGCTTCGGTCCTTTGTTTTCTTATTCGGACAATAACAAACTTGAGACGGCACCCTTAAGTGAATTGACAAGTTTGAGAATGAAGAGAGATGATAAGTATGTTGTATAATTGGATTTTAGGCCGTTATTGCCAAAACTACTCATAAAAATGCAGTAATATAACATCGTCAGTGTGGATTCTTTAGAATACAAACCAATGAATTAAATTTTTCAGAACTCTCCGATATTGAACTGTCAAACTCTGTAACTTTGGCGACAGACGTTAATGGCAATTCTTCGAGAAAAGATTTTTCCCCATCCAACACATTTACATAGCTTTTTGATCCCGCCGTCACTGCCACGTTTAATAATCTGTCTATATTTTCTAATTTGGTGAAAATTTGTTTTATATCATACTTCAATTCAATGTACTGCCGACTTAACATGGCCAATTGTCCTTCATCTGAAGTTACAATATCTGGACCTGTACAATGCCATACAGTATTATTAATATTATTATAATTATTATAGCATTTATTATTCAATTTATTTGTATTCATGTATAATTATATATCCTATTTCTTAGTAGCTGGCAAGAGAAAGTAAGAGAAGTGTCGGGAGAAGAGGGAGAGGGTGAGGTGTTGCTAAGAGCGCTGGAATAGGAGAGGAACAGAATTCGGGGAGGAGGGGGAGAATGAGGAGAAAGAGGTGTGTAGAGAGGGGAGAGGGCAAAAGTGGGTGGGTGGGTGAGTGAGTGAGTGAGTGAGTGAGTGAGTGAGTGGGTGAGTGGGAGGGAGGGAGGGGGAGAGGGAGAGGGAGAGAGAGAGAGTGAGACGAAAAGGCGAGAGTGTAAATAGTATAAATATAGGATAGAGATAGTTATAAGGGTAGGAAATAGGTTTAAGTAGAGTTAAGGAAATGTAATAAAGTTTTAGCATAAATGTTTGTATTTTCTACTTACTTGGTATTAGTATATCCGGTCGTGGAATTTGTATACTTCCACTCTCAGAATCGGAGTCAGAGGACTGAATTATACACCGCTTTTTTGATAAGCGAGATCCTTTTTTGGATGGCATTCTATAAATTTTGCGGGTTAACAAGTAAAATAATTAAAAAATAAATTAATCTATTTAATTTAACATAACATATTATACACAAAGTATGACAAATTATATAGTTCTACACTAATTAATTGCACAGATGAAGCAGTTCATATGCTGCAAAGTATGAGTGGCATTTAACTACAAATGTTTTGCTCAAAATTTCATGCAATGTATATGAAACAATTTCATCAGTGAATTTATCAAATTTAAATAATCCTATTATTTTGGATTTGACAGGGAATTTATAAAAATTTTCCAATTTTGTTGATAATTTCCCAACTACTGTATTTTTTAATATGTCTGTGACTTGTAGGACATGGCCATTCTTTAAAAAGACATAACAGTCACGAAACCCGTAAGCCTTTATTTTAAAATAAGGTAGTGTCACGTCCCGGGTGAGGTCTTTGGGAACGATGACAATTGGGGGAAGGAATGGATGTCAGGCGCGAATCTATAATCCGTCACTCTGAGGTTTGGAGGAAATTTAGGCGCGAATATTAAATCCGTCACGCTGAGGGTTTTGAGGAAAAACCAGGCGCGAATCTTAAATCCGTCACTCTGAGGGGTTTGAGGGAAGGCCAGGCGCGAATCTTAAATCCGTCACTCTGAGGTTTGGGTAGGAAATTTAGGCGCGAATCTGTAATCCGTCACTCTAATCGTTAAAGGGGAATCAGGCGCGAATGTCAAATCCTTCACACTTAGAATTTCTGGAGGCGATCAAGCGCGAATATTGAATCCGTCACTCTAATCGACCAGGGAAGGTAAATGTACACTTGGAGAGCACCCGTTATATTACTTTGTATTTGTTTTGATTTCGGTAATAGGATTTACCGTTGCAGTTATATATAAGAAACCACGTTTAGTATTTTCGTGGATTGCACGGCTCATGAAATAATATGTTTTTAAACACTAGAACCGTTCTCGCGTTTACGAACGGGAATCAGCTGTTGTGACAGCTTGATTCCGTTTGGGAATTTTCGCAAACAGATGACTAGACACAATAACTCGTAACGTGATTTGAATAGAAATTGTTTATTCAATTTGATGCACTGTTGGTTTGATTTTTGCGTTATAATTATGCGCTTGGGATTTAGCATTAGTACATGACATTTATAATATACAATGGTTATTGAAACGTATGAGTATGAATATGAGTTACATATGAATAGGTAATAAGCAATTGTAATTGAAAGAAATAATATAAAATCGCAGTAAGCGTAGGTAAGACAATGCAATAAGCAGTAAATAAAGTAAATAATATGAAATTGCTATAAGCGTAGACAAGACAATGCAATAAGCAGTAAATAAAGTAAATAATATGAAATCTATAAGCGTAGACAAGACAATGCAATAAGCAGTAAATAAAGTATATAATATGAAATCTATATAATAATGAATAGCAATAAGCTTAGACACGAAAATAATAATAATAATACAAAATTATAAGATTATATGATGAGGATGATATGCAGTGAAAATGGTATGGTTTAAATGCTTACAATGAGTTGTGAGATGATTTTGTCACAATATATAATAAACTTTTCGTGGTTTAACAATGTTACTCCTCTCAATTGTTTTCGTCGAAAGAGGACTTCTGTCTCGGTCCCCTCGTATTTATAAGGACGTTGCGGGGGTACGCGCGGTAGTGGCCTTGACACATTTCGGAATAAGACGCAGTAGGACTTCCGGGTTTTTTATGAACGGTGTGGCTATTAATAGACATATTTATGTCACGTACGCCAAATATGTGTCGCAGTTAGATTTTTTGGGTTTTATGACTGTGAAAGGAGATACTCAACTCATCGAATGAATTTTTGGGTGTTTAATAGGAAAGGGGTTAGAGTGGCTTGGACTTCATGAGTCGTAAAGAGGGGATTGAGACTTGGTCTCGATTTAAGAGGGATTTGTAACGAAGGATTTGTTTGAATTCGTTTTAGAGGGAATGATTCGTGCCTTGTAGGACGAATAGGCGAAGAGGGTTTTGTAACGATTATCTCGCGATGGGGATCTCTAAGATACATCAGCGAGGTGGAGTTTGTATCGATCATCTTGTGTTGGTGACCGCTAAGGTATAACATCAAGGTGATCGACGATTGAGGAGATGGGGTAGGAGTTGGGTTTGCTAGAGTTTGATGGAGTGATTTTGAGGTTTACGAATGGAATTTGGAATAGAAACGCGCGAAAAATCGTGGGACGTTACAGTAGTTCTATTGTTTTTTTATTATTTTGTATGTTAACAATTATTTCGGTGTTAACATTTTTTCTTACTGTAGGTGTTCCATTTCCGATAATCTATTTGTTATTTGTGCTAAAGGTTTATTCCACCTACGTAGCATGTTTACTAGTTTTCCCAAATAGTTTTCAAAGGGGAAACAACTTAATTCCTCCAAAGAATATTTCAGATTTTCTACATCGTCTGTAATGTGCACTAGGTTATGAACATTATATGTACAAAATTCTCTGCCATACAAAACGGAACAATTTTTAACGAATTTAAATAGCATTTGCCGAGCTGTATTTAGCCACTCTGCGTTCAAATGTAACTTAGGGTGTAATAGAATTCTAATAGCTGCATGAAATAACAAAAAGTGATTGTAATAATCATTTGAAAGAATTCGCTTCAAAACAATGGGCCCCAAATATAATAGAAATAGACGAAACTCTGTAGCTTTAAATCTAGGCAATTCCGATATGGGTCGCGATGTACGATTAAATTCAGAGGGTACATATTTTACAGAAAAAATCATTCTCTTTGATAGCTTGTTTCTACAAGGTAATGCCAGCTGTTTCTTGCACCAATGGCAGAGTAGTTTCTTCATTACCCCTAAGCAACATAAATGCATATAGTCTAAAGCAAAAAGTTCTATTATATCCAATTTAATTATATTTAACAGAGGTATCCTTTGATCGTTCTGATGATAACCAATGTCATCAAAGTCTTCAAAATGGGAATGTGTTCGAGCACTCGCATTATGTCTTACATAAACAATTCGGTTTTTGTAACTTCTACCCTTTTCCGTACATCTTTCGCAACCCTTGTGACCCGTATGCCCTTTAATGTTTTTTAGAAATGCTCTTGCAGGCGCATCACATGTAAAACATATGAGAGTTACTTTAAAATTACTACCATCGTAAAACCGTGCATGTTCTAAAAGATCGTTTAATTCATGTATAAAATCATTTAAATATTCGATCAAGGAATTTGGTTTTGAATCCCCCATAATATATTGCTATCGGAAAAGGACACACCGTATAGTGTTTCAGTATTACTTTGCACAAAATAGGCCAAAACTGTTTGTTCGAACTTTTTGCAAGGGGAATGCCATCGACATTAACAATTAATCGAAACGTAAATGTTTCTTTCAGCTCACTTAATAAACTTTCATTTTCCAACAGATTTAATAAATTCCCCTTTATACCAAAATATGTATACTGAGCTATCGTGTTCTTTTTGGTAATAGCTGGTACAATATTTGATGATCGCTTAGTTTTTAACACAGTTCGCGCATCCCGTGGAATTTTATACTCCGGAAAAATGTCCTTCAAGCCTTTTAATAAATTACCGAGTTGGGAATGGTTGATTTTGTTTTCAAGGGACCATGTTTTTAAGAAAGTAATTCATTTTAGATTTCTAAAAGCAGCAGATTGATTATCTTTAATACTATAATTTGTTTCATTTGTGTTATTTGTAAGATCAACGTGTTGATTTATATTGAAATCCGAAATAACAGGATTATGAATTATTGCTTGCGAATTACTTGGCACAATTCTATTTGAATTCTCTACTCTACCGAGACTCCGATTCTGGAAAAAGCTATCTCTTTCTTTATAAATTTATATTTTTGGTAACGCTTACGTTTCTCTGACATTTTTAAATTAGAGTTACTGCAAACTATAAAATGGGATATGATGAAATACTATCATTGCGAACTTTAATTGTGAATTAACAGTTATGTAGAGCATGAAATAAATATATTGCATATGTAAATGGACTTACCTTTTCTCTAAATGACAAAACGAGTGATAACTGATCTCTTAACAATAATTATCATCGTCTCACAGCGTGATGGCAAATTGGCGTCGAGATTGACAAGGCCACTACACGACCATATTGAATTGCTACGCAAACAGTCGATTGTCAACTGATTAGTCGCCAACGGGGTATACTATTAATTTTTCCATAATATAAAATGAAAATTTGAAGGCTCGGATGCAATCAGAGGACTAGCGCTTGAAAATCCGCTAGATATAATCCATGTTTTTCAACGTTCGCCTTTAAGGAGTATCGAGGTAATTTTGAGGTACATAACTTGCAGTGACAAAGTTTTTCGTTAATATACAAGGAAGAATTTCACCAATTCACATACTGATTAATAAATAATATATCGTCATGTCTTCTACAATTATTTATTAATCAGTGTGAAAGTTGGTGAAAATCTTCCTTGTAATTAAGGAAAAACATTGTCGCTGCAAGTTATGTACCTCAAAATTGCCTCGATACTTCTTAACGGTGAACGTTAAAAAACATGGGTTATGTACAGTATTATTTTATAATGAAATATTATTACGTCTTTTAACATAAAGGTTCAGTGCATACATTTTACGGCTTCCCTAGTTTCCTGAGTTTTATATTTCATGTCTCATAACGATCCGTTAATATTTGCTCACGATATCACAATTTATGTTTAAAAAAATATTGACAATGGTCGAAAAAAAATTTTTCGTTTATAATTTTTATCTAGAATATTATACTAATTTGATAAAAAAAACTGTAAATAGAAAAAATGTGTGCCGTGACGAGCTTTACAACACTAATTTTTTTAAAATACAGTTTAACAAAATTTAATTTTTATTAGCGTTTGAACAATACTTTTCCCATTTTCGAGCGCTAGTCCCCTGGTTATATCCGAGCCTTTTATCTCCCGAACTTTCCGTAAAAAATGATTTGTTTCAACCAGTAAACAGATATTTACTTTATATTGGAAAAAGAAAATGTTTTTCTCATAATATAAAATGAATGTTTCCCGAACATTCGGAAAAAAATGTTTTTTTTTCTACCATACAATAAATATTTACTAATATATAATCACTTTATTGATCCCCACTGGGGTTACAATCTTCCATCCCGTTTCACCATACACTTATCCTTACATCTACCTTAAGGGGTTATGCCTACCTGCAAGGTCTGAAAACGCATGTATTTTCGGAATTTTTGGAGGGAAAAACTTGAAGACATTTTTAAGCAAACCTTTTTGTATTAGAAAGTGTGCATCTAATATTACTTGTAGTAATTATTCCAATGGAAAATATAAATAAATGAAAGAAATATCAGTGATCTCCCGACAGCGATTTTTTTTTCAGTAGTTTGCGGTGATCACTCTAACTTTGACCAGATTCATCTGAAATGAAAAATTCGAAGGAATTTAGTTAGTATATTAAATTATCTTGTCCTTATTCGTTCATTATCCCGAAAAATTAATTTGCTAAAAAATGGCGGCTGTTCAAATTAAAATATCGATTTTCGCCGCAAAAATCGATCAGTTTTCATCTGTAAAATAAAAACTACGCAACCGAAATGAAAAAGCCACGATTAAGGACAAGATTTTTATATATAGAATAAGCCTACAAAAGTTGAATTCATTCGATGCAGCGGTTCTCGAGATATTTTGCTCACCGTTTCTGAAAATGTAGTTTCGAGGAAAACACGTTTAAAGTTGTAAGTTAGGTTTACATTCGAATGTAATACTGCAGTACTGCTAGAGACCCTGGACTTTCTGCATGTTGCTCAAAAACACCGTTATTCATAGTATTCTTAGGTATTCCCTAATAAAAGTATAAACTGCAATGGCATAGCATTTCTGACTCATACCTGCTCCGAATCCTCCAGGACATACCTATACTAAAACTCACACAGCTCCGCCAATTTTGGTCGGATCAAATTGAAACTTTCATACAATACTTTTGAGATGTTGTACTTTAAGAAAATGTCAAAACCTCAAAATCCATTTTTCCGAATTTTGCAGGTAGGCATAACCCCTTAACCTAACATAAAATAACTTAATCGCTACCGTCCGCTCGCTCGCTCCCCTCCTTCTCTCCTCCCTCTCTCGCACGCACGCCTATGCCCCCTCCTCCGCCTCTGGGACCTCCGCTTCCGCCCGCTTCCCCTTCCACTCTCAATCCTTCTCTCACTCACTCACCCTTCATTCTCCCATTCCCCCTTCCCTTACTGTTCTTCTTTCCTCTATTCTCCTCATCCACTCCTCCCCCTCCCCCTCGTCCCCCAGTACCTCCATCACCGCCTCTTGCCACCCCCTCTCCGTTCCCCACCCTGAGCACACTTCCCAGACGTGCTCCCACGTCTCCTCCCCTTGCCCACACATTCTGCATCTCCTTTCCTCCTCCTCCTCCCAGTATCTCCCCGCCTTCATCTCATTCCCGAATCTAAACCTCGCTACCCTTTTCCATCTCTCCTCTCCCCACCCTTTCTTCAAGTACCCAGGCACACCCACCCCCTTCACCCTCCCATACCATGTATTGTACTTGGAGTCCCCTATCTTCCTCCACCTCTCCTCCTCCTGCAGCCTTCTCTCCCTCTCTACCAGCTCCTCTCCCCTCGTCTCTCCCCTATCCCTCATCCTCTCCACCTCCTCCACCTTCCATCCCCTGTCCTTAAAGTACTGTTCCCTCTCCTCTTCCCAGCCCTGCAGTACCTTTCCCCACCGCATCCTCCTCTTCATTTCCTCCCAGCACTCCCTCGCCAACTCCCCCCCTTCCCCTCTTCCAGCTTCCTCTCATACCCCCATGCCCTTAACCCCGCCCCTCCCTTCATCATCCCCCTCTGTAACTCTTCCCTAACCATATACCCTGGGGTATAATAAATATTTACTTTATATTGGAAATTTTTTTTTCATAATATAAAATGAATATATCCCGAACATTCGGAAAAAAAAAATTTTTCTACCATTCAATAAATATTTACTTTATATTTGAAAAATGAATATTTTTTTCATGATATAAAATGAATATTTCCAGCATATTTGGAAAATATATTTGCTTCTTAATCTAGAATAAATATTGTATATATGTTTAAATATCAAAAAGAGATTGAATCTCTTTTTAATATTGGATGTATGTGCATTCAATATTTTGTGCTACTAGGGTTACATCAGAACTAACGAATTCAGTACTTACCGCATTGTAAGATAACAAACCGAAACATAGCCACGAAATTCGACATTAGTGACTCTACCTTGATTGACAATTGACTGTCAATTGACTGTCAATCATCATTGGCAACTGCCACAACTCAAACCATGCAATTCGCATGGTGCGAACTCTTACCCGCTGCGAACTTTTACCTGCCTTTACTCTACTTAGTACAGTAACATGTTACCAACCCCGTCTTTTCCCCAATACATTGTATATCCATGTTACCTCTCCAAACCGTGAGAACGGGAGCATTATAATCATTGATACGGACTTCCTTTATTGAACGTGGAAGATCATAAAGTCTGCCTTTTGCTTTCAATTGTTTTCTAGCACCTATAGAAACAGCCACATCCCTAGTTATACTTTATAGTTATAGTTATATACTTTACAGAAGGAATTTTTAGTTTTTTTGTTGCGTTTGACAGTAACTATTGCATTTATGCATTTGATGTGCAATTACACGACTATATAATTCTGGCGACACATGCGGTGATGGCAATCTGCAAGTGACGTATTTCATAATGAATCGTGCTACATCTTCCTTCGAAGATTTATCGATTATAGGAGCATCTTCAATCCAAATTAAAAGATGAAAATGTTGTGATCCTCTGCTTTGATATTCTCTGCGCCAAAAGTAATGAGTGACCTTGCCAATCGGATTGTCGGGCGAACAAATGAAATCCAGCATAGCGTGAAATGCAGGGGGACCAAGCTTCCCTCTTGAAAAGTTGAAGCAGAGTTTGTAGCGCCTCCTACCTATTAGGTGCGTACTAAACTGTGAATGTATGAATCAGTGTGAATCGGGACGTATGTGTATGTGTATACGTGTAATGCACCGCTTACTTTAAAACCTGTCTACGGATCGTATCGCCAGCGACACGTATGCAGCAGATAGAGGGATAAACATTGAAATTGAATATTTCTTCTTTTCTTAGGAAAAGAAAATATATTCAATTTCTTTGTATATCCTTCTATCTGCTGCATACGCGTCACTGACGCGACGACCCGTGGTCAGACGGCCTTAGAAAAGGTAAATCAGGGAAAGTGAGAACGCCATTTGAAGGATTTCTGGTCATTCTAAAATTTAATCTTTTAAATTTTATTTTAGAAATGACAGGGGTCCTTTGAATCACGTCCGTACTT
Organism: Andrena flavipes; assembly: GCA_963971345.1. Classification (NCBI taxonomy): domain Eukaryota; kingdom Metazoa; phylum Arthropoda; class Insecta; order Hymenoptera; family Andrenidae; genus Andrena; species Andrena flavipes. Next base: position 26,719,782 of record OZ020482.1, on the reverse strand, counting down.
CCTCCGATTTACCTTCTGAAAATATAAATATAATTAAAAGTAAAATTAGAGACATAAATATATGTTAAATGTTCTTTATTAATTTTAAATAATATTAGTCATTACAATTATTACAATAATAATCATATTAAATTCAACAATAATATTACAAAATTGATACAACTCCTAAAATATTTTACATTATTTCCCAAATTGCTTCAATTCATTGACATCAATAGAATCTGCAAAATAATTAAATTGTTTACAAATTTTTTTTCTTTTTTTTTGTTTTTACGAGGGAAAACAGCGGGAATCTTCAAAAGACGTGTCGGATTTATACCGACTAAAACCGCTAACCCCATGCTCATACAAAACACTCATTGCCACTCCTACACGCAATATAAAAAATCAAACACTCATGCAATATAAAAAATGAAACGCACAGGCAATATACAAAATTAAACGCACAGGCAATATACAAAATTAAACAGACATGCAATATAAAAAATTAAACACACATGCAACAGTCCGACAGCCAAATATATATAAATAATAAAAAACGCATTACACTCTCATACTGCAAACGCATACATGCAAAAAGACTTTGCTTTCAATGTGATCTGTCATACTTCAAAGCACATAATGACAAACCAGACATTGGAATCATAGGTTCTTCGGAGCAATTTAGTAGCCTATTGATGGAAGAAATACATTTCTTTAATACATGATCGACATAGTTGTCGGTCAAATACACTTTGAGATGCCCTAAAGGGCAATCGCTCAGGTTAACATCAACTGAAAGGCTTATGCAAGTTTGAATTAAGATTTTTAAATTGCAATGTTCCGCGAAGTTATCAAAACAGTGTTTAGTTAAAACATAAACCTCTCGCATAAATTGTGCTATTAAATTCTTTTGTGTTAAAAAAGCTTGGCAACACGTAGCACAAGCTTGAATAAACGGCTCTAGGTAATCTAAATTGACAGTAGTAGCATCATAATTTTGCAAAATTGATTCTATTGATTCTACAGCTACTACTGGTATTGCATTGTTACAAATTTGAGAATTTTGATTGCGAGAGGAAAATTCGAAAATTTCTTTAATATTTAACAAATTTTCACTTGAATCTGCCTCGCAGTTTTGTCTTCCTGAGTTAGAAAACAATGAATTTATAAGCAAAGACTTGTAGTATCCGGTAAATACTGAACAAGTCGGATTTGTATTTCTTCCACCATGATGTTGTCTTACAAGCGAGAAAATTTTTTTCAAAGGATCTTGGTTAAAATCTCTGGTTCTGAATCCTGTAAACCCAAGATCCCGCAAATAATTTTTAAGAATTTTGAATCCTTTCAGGGTATGTATCCAATTCTGTAACGCCGGAGGATACTCTTTATCTCCCGCTTTACGTTTAATAAATCGCATACTTTGGAATAAGTTTACACACTTATTCCAAATATCTGCGGCGTTACTTTCGTTATCCAAAATGGCCATACTATTGACACTGTCGAAAAGTGAATTTAAATTTAGAAAAAATATGGCGGTATCTATTCCCGAAGCTGACATCTTTCTGGATTTACAAGCACTTTCCGCCTCAGTAGTGCTCATAAGTTCCATAAGAGATGCTACTTTACGCGAGAAGACTTGTCTACAATACTTGACACGCATCTTCTTAATTCTACTTGGAACGACATGCTGTTCCGTAATATTTACCAAAGTTCTAAAATCACCTCTACATCGATCAATGAAATAAGTGTCCTCCAAGTGAGACCATTTTGCTATTCTTTCTACACCGTCCAGAGTATAACGAAGATCCTTCGTTAACAAATTATTTCTAATACATTTCAATAAATGAGGCGGATCAAACAGTGGTACTATCTTTTGTTCATCTACCATAATGAACCCCTCTTCAGCCGAACCCCTCTTTTCGTGTCGAAAAGTAATTGCTTAATCGCGCGTACATTTGTTGACCCTTGATCACAAACCGAAGCAACAACTCTTAAGCGTATAAGAGTACATATTCCGTACTATGGCCTTAAATGTACGCGCTATCGACTCCCATGAAGCGGTGCCCCTACAAAAGGAGTACGACACTGTTTGTTTCCACGGTTTATCTCCAAATATCCCTCTTAACATAAAGACCTGAACATGGTCTGCAATGTCTCTATTACGCGAAAATCCGAAATCTACTAGTCCCTCTACAGTATCGGATTTGACATTATAATGAAGCCGGGGACTAAGCTTCATTTCGTCAAATAATAAGATGCAATATCTGTACCGCGAATCCTCGAAATTGTCGAGTATATTTTCGATGCTGTTGAAGACAGACTTACTAATACCGGGAGATACAATGATTTTAGTGAGCAGTTTTCTTAAGGTCTCTGTACTAGGTAAGAGGAAAATATTGGAAAGGTATCGATAAACCTTTGGACTTTGCTTCAGCAATGAAAGGGCAAAAATTTTATCATCTAAAGTGTAATTTCTATTCAACTTATGTCGTCCCATGGTACGGACTTGTAATGCAAAAAAGTCTCGCACAGTCGATGGCAGACTTTTAATGCGTTCCGCAAAGCCACGTTTTAACAACATTTCGGTATGTTGCAAACGTTCCTTACATTCTATATGGCGTTGACGCATTTGTCTCCTTGTTTTCATCAAGGAGACAATTACGTCATACTGCCGCGCCTCTTCCGGAGAAAGGCTGCACCTCCTATTCGTCCTGAACAATTCTAGTACAGATGCTAAATAGTAAAAAATAAAATAATTGATGCATAAAAAAAATACAAACAAATAGCGGAAGTAAAGGGAGTTTTAACTGGATTTAGGATAAAACAACCTTAAGGGGATACTCCACTGTGAACGGTCGAAAAATCAAGTTATTTTTAAAAATTTTTTTCTCAGTAAATGCAATATACAATGAAATAATTTTTTTTGATATTTATTAAGCTACTCTTATATTATACCAAAAAAATTAAAAAGAATATTTTCAATTTGTGTTACTTGTTTTTTTACAGCGTCAATATGGCATTTAAACAAAAACGGTATGTTCGTGGTGCAGGTGATTTCCCGACTTAGGCTTATCCGAAACAAAAAATTCCAAGAGATTCTTAATCTGTATAAGTGTCTCTATCGTCCGTACCTCAATTAACAATTTTTGCCAAAAAAATAACCGAGATTTTTCTCGGGAAACAATCGAGAAACGATTGTTTTCTCGGGAAACAATCGAAAACGTTTTTGTTTAGGTGCCATATTGACGCTTTGTAAAAAACAAGTAACACAAATTAAAATATTTTATTAATTTTTTTGGTATAATATAAAAGTAGCTTTATAAAAACCAAAAAGATTTATTTCATTATATGTTGTATTTATTGAGAAAAAAATCTTTAAAAATAGCTTCAATTTTCGACCGTCCACAGTGAAGTACCCCCTTAAAGATACATTTTCAGACACTCTTTTAACGACTTCTGTATGTCGTTTTAAAAATCCATCATACCAGCTTCTCCCTGGCGTATTATTAATAAAAGAATTCTTTCTTTTTAAATTTACGCATATCACCCGAACACTTTCCAATAATTGCGCCTTCGTTACTGGAAAACCTTTTTCGCAACAATGAAAAATCCAATTGACTAAATCTTTTTCTTCATCAGCATTGAGGACAGGTGAGGGCCCCGGTTTTTTATCGGCATAAATGCCTAACTTTTTAGCTCTTATTGAGCTTTCCGGTATGTTGAATTTTCGCGTCACTTCAGAAATTCGTTTCCCACTTTGTATTTCTAGCAGTGCAAGAGATAACTGTTCTTTGGAATAACATAGCCGTTGACTTTTTCTTTTATTTCTCGAGTCCTTATTATCAGTTAAATTATTTCTCGGCATGCTTACAGAGTTACACGGGATTGCACGCACCGTTGCTATCTAATAAGCAGGTTATGTAGACGTAAATGGACTTCCGGTTCCGGACGCGAGCGTGAAAAGTTGTGTGTTTGGTGCGGTGAGGTGGGTGAAGGAAGAGAGAGTGAAAAAGTGAAGGAAAGGAGAGTGAGTGAGTGGTGAAGGCAGGGTAGAGGGGAGGAAGTGAGATAGGTAAAGGGAGTGTAAAGGGAATAGGGCGTGAGGGGAAACAGAAGGAAGAAAAGGATAAATTTGGAGGTTAGGTGGGGAGATAGGTGCTGCGTGGCGGGAAGAGAAAGGCAGGAGGTAGAGGGATCTGTCGGGCAGGACAGGAACTAGGAGTTGGAAAAAGGCGGGAGTTTTGAAAAGGAGTAGGTAGGAAGGAAATAGAAGAAAGGATAAAGAATAGGAGGGCAGCAGAGGGTGGAAGTGGAGGAAGAGGTAAATGGAGGGGAATAAGGGGGAGGAGAGAAGGGAAGGGGGGAGGGGGAATGGAGATGGAATAAGGAAGGAAAAAGGGAAGGGGAAGGGGAGAAAAGAAAAAGGAAAGAGAGCGTGAGTAGTGTGGGGAGCAGTGCGGGGAGTCTGGAAAATTATTGGGGGAAAAAGAGGAAGGAGAGGGAGGGGGAGGAAGAGACGGAGGAGGAGGGGAAGAGGACAGGGTTCAAAAGGAGTACAAAGACGATGCGTTCACCGGAGGACAGGAAGAAGAGGGGGGGGGGGAGCAGGGAAAAAGATGAGATGGGAAAGATGAGGGAGATGATGAGGGAGATGATGAGGGAACTGATGAAGGAGGTGAGGGAGGAGAAAGAGGAAATGTGGAAGGAGATGAGGGAGATGTTAGGGGAGATGAAGAAGGAAGGGGAAGAAAGAAGACAGGTGATGGAAGAGTGGAGAGAGGAAAAGAGGAGATGGGAGGAGGAGAGGAGGGAGGAGAAAAAGAGGAGGGAAGAGTTGAAGGAAAAGATAGAGAGGTTGGAACGGAGGGACGAGAGGGTGGAAGAGATGATAAGGAAGGTAGAGAGGTGGGAAGAGAAAAAGGGCGGGATAGGCAGCAGGGTGAAGGATGGTGGAGGGGAGGAGGAAGAGTATATGTTGAGACTGAGGAGATTGGAATTAAGACAGGACAGAAAAGAGAGGGAGGAGAGAAGGAATAACGTAGTGGTAAGGGGGGTGGGGGGTGGAGAAGAGGTGGAAAAGGAAATAAAGAAGCTATGGGCGAGGATGGGAATGGAGGACGAAGGAATAAGACTGGTGAGGAGGGTGGGGAGAACGGGAAAGGAAGTGAGCGGAATGGTTGTGGTGAAGCTGGCGGGGAGGGATGGGAAGAGAAAAGTGATGGAGGCGAGGAGAAAACTGAGGGGCAGGAGGGAAAGGATAGATGACGACCTAACGGAGGAAGAAAGGATGGCAAGGTGGAAGGTGGAAAGAGAGGCGGAGAAGGAAAGGGAAGAGGGGAAGAAGGTGCAAGTAGGATATATGAAAATGTGGGTAAACGGGAAGATGAGAAGGTGGGATGAATTATGGGAAAGGTGGTGTGATGAACAGGGAAACGAATATTAAGGGAAAGGGGGGAGAGGGAGGGGAGATTAGGAGGGGAAATAAAAGAAGGAAAAGGGAGGTATAAGGTCTCATTTTGGAACGTGGCGGGGGTGAGGAACAAAGATGAGGAATTTTGGAAGGGTTTAGAGGAATGGGAGGTGGTGGTGATGAGTGAAACGTGGGTAGAGGAGAGGGAATGGGAGTATGTAAGGGCCAGATTGCCGAGGAATTATGTGTGGGAAAAACAGTGGGCCAGGAGAGAAAGCCAGAAAGGAAGAGCGATAGGGGGAATGATAATGGGGGTGAGAAAAGGAATCGAAATAGGGCAGGGGGAAGAAGGGGGAGGGGAGGGGGTAATGGTGAGGAAGGTGAAATTGGGGGGGGAGTGGTGGAGAGTTATAGGGATATATGCAAATAAGGACCTGCAAAGGAAGCTGGAGGAACTGGGGGAGTGGATAGAGGAGAGAGAGGAGGGAGTGAGAGTGGTAATTGGAGGGGACTTTAATGCGAGGACAGGGAGGGAAGGGGGAAGGGTATGGGGGGAGGGAGAAGAGGAGGGGGGAGCAGGGGGGAGCAGGAGGTCGAAGGATTGGGAGGTGAATGGGGAGGGGAGGAGACTATGTAGATATCTGGGGGAGAGGGGGTGGGGAATTATGAACGGAAACGTAGAGGGGGATGAGGAGGGAGAATGGACATATACAGGTGGGAGGGGGAATTCGGTGATAGATTATGTAGTGGGGAATGAGGAAACAAGGGAGAGGATAGAAAGGGTGGAAGTGGCGGAGAGAATAGATTCGGATCACCACCCGGTGGTGGTATGGGTGAGGGGGGGAAGGGGGGAGCGGGAAGATAGGAGGAAGAAGGGTGGGGGAAAGAGGGGGGGGAGAGGAAACTGGACAGCGGAGGGAAGGGAGGAGTTTGCAAGGAAGTTTGGTAAAAGAGACGGGGAAGGGAGAGGAATAGAGGAGGAATGGGCGGAACTGAAGGAAAGAGTGAAAGGGGCAATGGGGAAGGCAGGAGAGGGAGGGCAGAGGGGAAACAGTGGGGGGTGGTGGGACAGAGAGTGCAGGGAGGAGAAGGGGAGGGTGAGGAGGGAACTTAGGAGGTGGAGAAGGGAAGGGGGGATGGGAAAGATTATAAGGAGAGGAGAAAGGAATACAGGAGGATATGTGAGGAAAAGAAGAAAAAGGAGGTGGATAGGTGGGAGAAGGAAATGGAGGGGATAAGAACGGAGGGGCAGGTTTGGAAGGTGGTAAATAGGGAGAGAAAGAGGAGAAGGGGGATAAATGAGGAGATAAAAATAGAGGAATGGGACGAGTATTTCAGGGAGTTGCTAGGGGGGGTGGAGTGGAGGGTAAGAAAGGGGGCAGAAGCAGGGAGGGGCGAGGATGAGGAACGGGACATAGATAAGGAGGAGATAAGGAGGGTAGTGAGGGGGTTGAAGGATGGGAAGGCGATGGGAGGGGACGGAATACCCAATGAAGTTTGGAAGTATGGGGGGGTAGAGGTGGAAGAATGGTTAGGGGAGGTTTGTAATAGGGTGTGGAAGGGGGAGGGGTGGTTGGAAGATTGGAGGGTAGGAGTGGTGGTACCGGTGGTAAAGAAAGGGGTGGGAAATAGAGTAGAGGAATATAGAGGAGTGACGCTGACACAGACTGCATATAAGGTGTATGCGTCTGTGTTGGCAGAAAGGCTAAGAAAAGAGGTGGAGGAGAAAGGGCTTTTACCACCAAGCCAGGCGGGATTCAGGAGGGGGATGGGGTGCATAGATTGTATTTATGTACTGAATTACCTCATTAACAGGCAGGTGGAAAGGAGAGGGGGGAGGATGATAGTGTTGTTCTTGGACATGAAGGCAGCATTCGATTCAGTGGATCGGGAGGTGTTGATGAGGGCAATGAGGGAGAGAGGGGTGAGGGAGGGGTTAGTGACGAGGTGTGAGGAGGTACTGAAGGAGACGGTAAGTAGGGTAAGGGTGGGAGAGGAGGAAGGGAAGGACTACTGGACGGCAAGGGGGGTGAGGCAGGGGTGTCCTTTGAGCCCCAACCTGTTCACCTTGCTGTTAGCAGATTTAGATGAGGAGTTGGAGAAAGGGGAGTGGGGTGGGGTGAAGGTGGGGGGAAGAAAAATATATACACTGGCGTACGCGGATGACATTGCGGTGCTGGCGGAGGACGAGGAGGGGATGAGAGGGATGATGAGTAAGATGGAGAGATATCTGGATAAGAAGGGGATGCAGGTAAATGTGGAAAAAACAAAGATGATGAGGTGTAGAAAGGGGGGAGGGAGGTGGAAGAAGGTGACGTGGAGGTGGAAGGGAAAGGTGGTGGAGGAGGTAAAGGAATTTAAGTATCTGGGGTACACGCTGATGAGGAACGGGGGGCAGGAGGCACACATAGGGGAAAGGGTAAGGAAAGGGGCAGCAGTGATGGGTCAGGTGTGGGGGATAGGGAAGAGGCGGTTTGGGAAGGATTGGGGGAGGAGAGTATGGTTATTTGATAAGTTGGTGTGGGCTACGGTGAGTTATGGAGTGGAGGTATGGGGGTGGAAATGCAGGGAAAGAGTTGAGGGATTGCAGGAGAGGTATTTGAGGTGGGTGCTGGGGGTGGAAAGGTGTACTCCAGGATACATGGTCAGGGAGGAGATGCAGAGGGAGATGTTGAGGGGGAAAGCGGGGATGAGGGCATGGGGGTATGAAAGGAAGCTAGAGGAGGGGGGTGGGGGGGAACTGGCAAGGAGATGTTGGGAGGAGATTAAGGGAAGGGCAAAGAGGGGGAAAGTGCTGGGAGGGTGGGAAAAGGAAAGGAAGGAGTACTATGAGGAAAGGGGGTGGACAATAGAGGGAATAGAAAGAGCGAGGGGTGGGGGGGGGGAGTTGAGGGGGGAAGAATTGGTGACTAGGGAAAGAAGAATGCAGGAGGAGGAAAGGTGGAAAAGGATTAGAGAGTCGGAGTACAACAGATGGTACAGGGTGGTGAAAGGGAAGGGGGTGCCAGGATACCTGAGGAAGGGGTGGGGGGAAAGCAGGTGGCAAAGGGTGGCGAGATTTAGACTAGGGAATGGGATGAGGGGAGGGAAATATTGGGAGGATGAAGAAAAGAGAAAGTGCAGGGTATGCGGGTGGAAAGAGGAAACGTGGGAGCATGTTTGGGAAGAATGTATGGGTTGGGAGGAAGGAGGGTGGCAAGAGAGGGTAGGGGAAGTGCTGGATGATGAGGGTGGGGGGGAGGAGTGGATGAGGAGGGTGGAAGGAAGGAGAGGGGAGGGAGTGGAGGAATGGGAGAGGAAGGAATGAGAGTGAGTGGTGGCGTGCGGAAGCGGAGGTCAAAGGATAGGGAAGGGGGGCGGGGGAGGTGTATGTGGCGGAGGAGAGCGGGCGAGCGAGCGGAAATAGATTTAAGAGAGTAGATTAAGGTTTAGGTTAAGGGTTAGGTTAAGGTAAATGTACTGAAGAGAGGAAGGAGAGAGGATTGTAATCCCCGAGGGGAAACAAATAAACAAGTATATATATATATATATATATATATATGTAGACGTAAATGAATACAGTCGTGAGTCCGCAGTAATACATGCACATGGTGTCAAAGAGTGCACCTAATACTGCGGTGAGAAATAAAAATTAAAACTAAAATGCAGACGACTGATTTACGGATTTTCTGGAAAAAAACTACTATTCTATCGAGCAATAATGTTACAGTACATGTATTACTGTTAATAACAAAAATATAAATGTTTTGCAAGTAGGTGTTCATGACTGCCATATCGGGAATCGACCGAAGTTTCGCCTTGACGAATTTCAAACTACGATAAAAGAATTAATAATAACTTTGCTGTACATACTTATTAATAATTACAGTATTGTCTCCGTATTTGCTCACTGCTCGGGACCGGCGGTGAGCATATATTCTGTACAGAGTCCTAATTCCGAGTGTTCGTTTCTCGCTTCTTTCTGGCCGAAGGGGGGAGCGAGATGGAACGCTTTGCGTGCGCGACGGGCGTGCGCGATGGTCGCGCGCATGCGTCGAGCAGTCATAACGCTCGTGCCCGTCGCGCACGCAACGCGTTCCATCTCGCTTTGGCCTTCGCCGGACAAGAGTCAGACAAAAGTGGAGGGGATAGCGACAAGCTTGTATCACGTGCATAAAATCGAGTATATACGGAAACAATACTGTATCTGTAATAGAGTTTAAAATAATGTTATCAAAAATTTTCAAGAGATTATGTACTTTCCAACATTAAATATGATGTGTTTTAGAATATCCGCACTAATCGGGACATCCGCAGTAATACCCACACTTACCCTACTGATATGGTTGTTCAACTTATATACGTTTTTTAATGAGCATTCTAACAAACGTTTGAAGAAATCCTGCAAATTATTCAGAATTTCAACATCTTTTGTTTTACAATGCCATGCTTTTGTTGTCTTCTTCGATTGTAATACAGGTAGAACGTTTATAGCTTTCCCTGCCGAATTCAGTATGATTGATTCAGAACCGCTGAAAGGATGGTACGAACTTTCCGCATAATATGATTCTGAAGAAGACGTATGTCTGGACTCTCCACACAAAGCATTAATCCTGTCCTCAACTTCTAAACATTCTGCTGTGCGCGTTAAGGAAACTTCCACATTTTGTTTACAATCTTTCAACAGTTTTCTCATTTCAAAAATGTACTTTTGCCTAATATGAAAACACCATTTTATTATACGCTCAGCTTCCAATCTACTTGCTTCTCCGGACGGCATGTTAATAATTTTTGAAAGTTTTCTAATATAAGTTTCTTTGTTATTTTTTGTTGCTATATTGTTATTTGTTATAGCAATATTACGATACTTTTTTATTATTTGCAGAGCAGCACGACGTTTTGCTACTTTATTATTCCCATCTCTTTTACGTATTTCATGATAATATGCCTCCCGTTTTTTGGAGATAACTTCTTTATTTAGCTGATCATAATTTCTTTGCTTTCCGCATTTCGCTTCTTTATTTGCGGCATAATGCACTTGTGCCTTTTTAATCATACCTGCTTTATTGGCGTCATAATGCACTTTTGCCTTTTTGATTATATCTTCTTTATTTACCTGATAATAATTTTTTCGCTTCCCGCATTTCACTTTATTGGCGTCATAATACACTTTCTCCTTTTTCACTATACCTTCTTTGTATGCGTTATAATATTCAGAATTATAAAGTTTCATGCTTTCCTCCCCTTTTTTACAATCTTTGCCTTGTTTCGTGTTACTCTCCTCTTTATTTGTGTTATAAACAGCTATTCTTTTTAAATTAATTTCCTCTTTATGTTTTTTATAATAATCAGACATGTATTCCATCCTATTTCTTGGTAGGTTTGGCTTCGAAACTAATGGTGGATCTGTCTGAATTACATTGTTTGTATATATGGTGCCTTCTTTGTCACTATCACTAAGTACTACATTTTGGACTGGGGATATTGTTGTTTTATCGGTTTCGGTAGTAATGTTACTTTTACCGATTTTAAATGGAGGATACTTTCCACAAGAAGGATTTTTATTAATTGTACTACCAATTGCAGATTCATATTCGTGCACACAACGTGTTAATTGTTGATCCTGAGTGCATTTAAAATGTTCTATACGATTAGTTTGAAACATTTTGATTAAATGTTGACGCATCAACGCATGGGTGTACGTTACTTTGTCTGGCAATATTTTGAATAATAACGAGACAGCAAATGCAATCGCAAAAACTCCGCAATCCCGACAGTTAGGTTGAGCTTGTACACGTGGAAACTCAATAAATTTTTCGTCAATTGCACCGTCCTGTTTGTTCAAAAATGGGTACAACTTCTGCAGAAAAATTTTATGATGACTATGCAACATCGAGAAATTAAGAGAATCATAAATATAAACTCTTCTTTCATCATGTTTATAGAAGCTACAAACCCAATGTCCCCTGTTACGAGCCGGGGCTGCGGCGACGCGAGAGGCCGGCGAGAAGGGTATTTCCCAAGGAATATGGTTTATGAATTTGTTAGTTAGGTGCGCGGACGAACCTGATGCTAAATCAGGGAGCCGCTAGGATTATTGGCGGTGAGGACGAACCTGATTTAAAATCAGGGAGCCGCAGGAGGGTGAAACGTCGTGAACGAACCCGATGCGAAATCGGGGAGTCAATAGGATAAAGTTCACAGACGAACCTGGTGCGAAACCAGGGAACTGCTAGGAGGTTGGATTATTCACAGACGAACCCGGCACAAGACCAGGGAGCTGTTCGGAAGTTGGTAGATTTACAGACGAACCTGATGCGAAATCAGGGAGCTGTAGGATACGGACGAACCTGATGCGAAATCAGGGAGCCGTAGGAGGGTGAGGTTTCGTGGACGAACCCGATGCTAAATCGGGGAGCCACTGGATTGGAGAAGATGGTTTGTAGTAGTAAAGGGTTTGCGAACGAACCTGATACGAAATCAGGGAGTCGCGGGAAATGTTAGTAATGCCTCGTAACTCTTAATTAAAGTTGATATAACTCTTAATTAAAGTTGATACAACTCGAGCGGTAAAGTTGCATCAGTGGGTGAGTGCTACCAATATTATAAGGATCGCTGGGTAAAAGATGGATTTAACGAAATCGACTCGATTTACACGTGAACACCATTCGTATATTGAATAGTCAATTATAATACAAATGTAAGTGTCGCGATTAATAATTGAATAATGTGTACAAGTTACCACTAGTTGCACGGTGTTGACGCACTGGCGATGCGGGGCGTAAGAGTGGCTATTACAATATGCCAAATAGAATATAAACCGAACTCGCGGATTCTATGAGGTTAACTGTGATTCTGACGAGGACTTTAGCCCGATCTTACTGAATTTAACCAACTCTGTACGAGCGTGACACGACGTGACTCTATAGCTTTGAACCAACGAGGGTAGAAACCAAAGGGTTTATATACTCCCAAAAATGAGTGGGGGTTCATTAGGAATTTTCCATATAAGGAAATCCTTCGGGGTCGTCGTCGTGTCACTCCCGTTCCCATGGTCGTGATCCAGATGGTCGAGATCATGACCCCCTAAGTGATGTGTTTGATAAACGAAAGGATTTTAGGGCGTTTTCCCTTCGCAGACGCGAGCTCGAAAAATGGTTGAAAGCAGCGTATGGGAAATTCCACATACGTAACACCCCCTGCATTGGTTCCTAATTCTTCGCTTTGGTGCAAAATCTGTATGTGATCCTGATTTTCAGGAACAGATTGAATTGTATCAGGCATTTGAACTCTCCATGTGTCGCGTGGTTTATAATTGGAGTTAGCTTCTAATAATTTATGAAAATATTCGATATGATCATCTCTTAACCATTCATCTTTACTGATAATTTGCATAATATGAAAACTAAGTGGTAAGATATTAATAATACTGTTATTAATTACAGACATTACGAATTGTACTTTTATTTATATATTTCTAGTTTTGTTGTATACACTATTCTATTTTATACAATAGATATAATATATAAGATGAAGTGCGTTGCAGCCAGTAAAGCGTAGTCTAGTTTTCTAGTATACACTATATTCTATTGTATACGATATAATGTAATAAAATAATGATAATAATAATAATAATAATAATTATAATAATAAATCGTCTTTATTCCTTTTTCTTACGATACAGACGCAGTGCAATTAGTACTTTTATAAGATAAAAGCTTTTATTTATAATTAGCTTTTATAAGATAAAGCGCAATGCAGCCAGTAACGTTTAATTAACAATTAATTAATAGTCGCCAAAGCCCGAAACAGTCAAGCGAGCGCAAAGCAGCTCAGCGAGTGTACTTTACTTTTTTCCAAAAACTCCAACCTGTAAAAAACGAAAAATTTGTAATAAATACTAAACTAATATTATATGTAATATATATATATATATATATATATATACATACTAATATTATATGTAATATATATATATATATACATACTAATATTATATGTAATATATATATATATATATACATACTAATATTATATGTAATATATATATATAAATGTAAACGTCTCTTACCGAATATATAATATTTTCTTTTTTTGCTTCTCATACTGACGAGAAGAATTGAATTTCCTTCCAAGGGACTAGATACTAAAAGAATACACTGTTCGATTTTGCAATGATATAAAAGGATTCTTAGACAGGTGTTGCGGTGAAAGCACGTTGTCTGTTTTATTTAAAACAATGAGTGTGATTGCGAGTGTGCACGTGGTGATGTCCGATTATATTAATGCGTACACTGAGTGAATGAGTACTATTAACAGAAAGATTACCGCGCGGTGGTCCACCCCGTGGTGTCCTCGACAATATTATTTATTGGGGACTGATTGTGAGTGAAAATTACAAAAAGGGATGATAACACGTCTAGACTTTGCGAGATCACAAAAGAGATTGAATTAATGGCGGACTTCCGCTTGCGCTTCTTCTGGATTTCTTTAGAGCAGCGAAGCTGCTCTCTCATTGGCTGATCGAGTGGCGCTGATTGGTTGATCGATCAGCGTTCATTGCTGACTCGCCCATCGATCGATATTGATTTGGCGACTCGCCCATCGAACCGCGTCGCTGACTCGCAGTCCGCGAGGTGCTGCCGCGAGTGTGAGTGTGGCGGCGTGGGGAACTATTCCAATCCCAGACATACACATTTCAATAAAGAAATAGGTCAGCAAAAATCAGTGCAGATTATTATTATTTTACACATGTAATGAAACAAGAACTTATTCGTGCAAAATATGTTCGTTTCATTATGCGTACACCTTAATTAATAATAATGAAGCACACTTACATGCAAGGAAATCAGAAAGAATATTCGGACGCCGTGACATAGGGATACCGATTTAAAATCGATCTTTCAAAGATCGATAATCATTGTCACGATTTTCGATTTTTTAAATCGATTTTCAAGACAGGGATCGATTCGAAGATCGTATCGCAACCAAAGAGATCGTGAATCCCTAGCGACGTGTAGCGTAAACTCTAGAAGTGCAAAATTTGAATCAGGCTAATGTTAGCACAATTCCGATTGTTTAGGTTCCGATTTTTTTACAAATCGATTCTTTGCATAATGATCTGAATTGAATCGAAAAATCGATTTTATGGGAAAGATCGGCATCCCTACCGTGACATGCGTGAGCTCCGGTTGCCCGCTTTGTTCTTCTTTTTTTTGATTTACGCGCGACCCTAGCCCCATATGCCCGACGGTCAGAGTAACTTACAGTCCCTTGGAACAAGATCTTGGGTGTATAGTCGCCATATTGAATCCGCCATTTTGAATTCGTCAATTCTCACTTCAGATTCGTAATCAGCGACTCATGTCGAGTCGTAATCACTCCATTTTCAAGCCGTTCGAGTCATTCTCGGATTTTTATTAATAGTATTACTAAACTATCTCCCAATTTCGCAAATTGTAGCCGCCATATTGGATCCGCCATATTGAATTTTTCAAAATGCCAACTTTCTTTCGAAAGTACAAGTGCAGACGAACAATTTAAGCCCTCAAACGTTTGTCTACGTTTCCCCAAATTTTGGACTCGAAGGTGATCCGGTTGACGTGGAATGACCCATATACATGTTAATTAAGACAATAATTCGGTCTCCTAATTAATGTAAAAACTCGTGACATTTCAAATTCGGACAACTTACTTAATTTGACACTTAGCATTTGGTTATAATATTTCTGTCTATACTGCGTCCATCCTAAGAATAATCCTACGCCCAGACCGTTTTGTGACCGTTCTGCGCAGCCCCCACTACCGCCTACGGGCCCGACGCAGGCGATTGCTGGCGGTAAGACGGAGAAAATCGTAGGCGGTTAAGTGGGGGTCGGACCAACCAGCGCCTCCTCAGAATCATCCCTGCGCGGAAGAGGATTATTCTTAGGATGGACGCAGTATATGTAGGTGTCAGATTACGACAATTTGTTACGCGATTGGCTGAAACCCGCATCCAATGAACGACGTGCCTGAGAGACATTTCCTCACCCTTTCATACTCCCCTCTTGCCGAGAAATGTAGGAAGATGACGATGACGGTCTTTATTTTACGAACATGAAATTCGACAAATTACAACTTTACATCGAAATATCTCAGATCATAAAGTCCGTAGGAACAAAACGAAGACACTTTTCTAATGTAAATTAAACCCAAGCTATCCATTAAGATCATTCAAAATCTAATCGGATCAGCCGTTAATGAGATTCGGAAATCTCAGGACTCTTGATAGCGAGTCATGGCGTAATATAGATAGATAGATACACTCCGTGTCTCGCGCTGCGCATATATCTATATATATTTAATAATAATAAAATAAAAAAATAATCTTCTATTTAGGTTTGATTTGATCGTATTATTTTATATATTATTAGGACTTAAGTATGCGTAGTTGCGATTTACCTGCATCGTTAACTAAAATTAGACACGTTTACTAATTATTTATATGTCAAAATAATAATAATTGAATGAATAATTGCATATGCAAAACTATACCTGAAAATTGGTGCGTTCATAGCGGACGACGATCCCTGCCGAATAATCCCGAGAGTCGACAAAAGAAGAACGGAATATGTGTTAGCTGAAGTTGTGTATGTAACGCATATATACGTATATTATGGTTGACGAAATATATATATGTGTATTATGGTCGACGAAAAATTTCTTGGAGAATTATACCATTTTCGACAGATCCATGAGACGATATTACGATATCTCTGTCATGCGTGGACCGATTTTATTAAAATTGGTCTTATTCGAAAGCTGATATGCGGTTTACATGAGAAAAATGCCTTTAAATTTACAAAATATTGCAGGCGTAATGAGATATAATGAAATAAGTTTCAGGTTATAGGTTGGATTAGCCAGGCGCCGAGTAAATGTCGACAGTCGACATCTACAGGATGTCTTTCATGTACTTGGCGTCGAGACACTACCGCGTCTCTAGATCTGATAGAACTCTCGGAACAGTGTCTACTAGAAATTGGCCTGCGCCTACTTTCTGCAGTTTCTCTGTTTCTTTTAAGCTACGAACGAAGTGAGGCCGTGATTATGGACGTGCAAAAACTTGGTGATTTGATTATTGCTTATAATATTTTAAAAAAACAAGACAAAGAAGCAACGTAGAAAGAAAAATTCCTGAGTGTAAGGCCATGGATTCAGCGTAGACAAGAATTAGGAGCATGTTCAACTCTTACCAGGGAACTACATATTGAAGATTTCTACTCGGCTCGACGCAGAATGCCTTGGCCGCGCAATTCTCCCGGCTAACCGCCTAGCAACACTTCTCTGGCAACACCGTGTCTACCGCGACGCGAGCCTACTGCATAACCCAGAAAACCTACTCTCGCGACAGCACTCGCAGAATACGAACCTGGTTCGTATTTCGGAAGCAACTGTCGGATAGTAATATTACTATGTATCCACTCGAGAGCAAGTTGCAACGCGTACGCTGTCTGAGAGTTGAACGTCCCTCTCCGACAGTTACTCTCGGACGTAGTGTCGACTTGCGAGAAATACTCTCGAGAGCTTCTCGCGCGAGTTTTACTCTCAAATGGACAACTGCTTTTAGAGTTTCAATTGCATTGATTTTCTAGTGTATGCTCACGTGTCAGCAATGGGGAAGATGACGCAAAGCTCGGCGCAGATGGCGCCACTAGCGTATGTACTGTGGATGTGCCTAATTGCGTATGTGTGAATTGCTTGCGCGCGATTTTTTCATTTGTGGAATGTATAAATCTGAATGTGTGCTGGTGGCGTCACGGGTGGGAAAAAGTTGCAGTCATCTTCCTCATTAATAAAATTGTTGCAAGCTTCGTGGCCACGCCACGTGGGATCAATCTCATCTCTGCTGGCGGCGCCGGTAGTTTTTTAATTCAAATCTTGCACCACGCCGTCGGGACGTTCTCACTCTGTGTTCTCTGTGCAGTGAAATTTAAAATAAACGAACGAAGTGTTTTCATGGAAGAAGTGCCTCGTAACATAACCTGTCTTAGACTCTTTTTACCCTCAACCTAGACTAACTCTCAAACAGTAGGGTATCATTTTTTTATGCGGTAACCCAATCGTATATACTTGTTTATTTGTTTCCCCTCGGGGATTACAATCCTCTCTCCTTCCTCTCTTCAGTACATTTACCTTAACCTAACCCTTAACCTAAACCTTAATCTACTCTCTTAAATCTATTTCCGCTGGCTCGCCCGCTCTCCTCCGCCACATACACCTCCCCCGCCCCCCTTCCCTATCCTTTGATCTCCGCTTCCGCACGCCACCACTCACTCTCATTCCTTCCTCTCCCATTCCTCCACTCCCTCCCCTCTCCTTCCTTCCACCCTCCTCATCCACTCCTCCCCCCCACCCTCATCATCCAGCACTTCCCCTACCCTCTCTTGCCACCCTCCTTCCTCCCAACCCATACATTCTTCCCAAACATGCTCCCACGTTTCCTCTTTCCACCCGCATACCCTGCACTTTCTCTTTTCTTCATCCTCCCAATATTTCCCTCCCCTCATCCCATTCCCTAGTCTAAATCTCGCCACCCTATGCCACCTGCTTTCCCCCCACCCCTTCCTCAGGTATCCTGGCACCCCCTTCCCTTTCACCACCCTGTACCATCTGTTGTACTCCGACTCTCTAATCCTTTTCCACCTTTCCTCCTCCTGCATTCTTCTTTCCCTAGTCACCAATTCTTCCCCCCTCAACTCCCCCCCCCCCACCCCTCGCTCTTTCTATTCCCTCTATTGTCCACCCCCTTTCCTCATAGTACTCCTTCCTTTCCTTTTCCCACCCTCCCAGCACTTTCCCCCTCTTTGCCCTTCCCTTAATCTCCTCCCAACATCTCCTTGCCAGTTCCCCCCCACCCCCCTCCTCTAGCTTCCTTTCATACCCCCATGCCCTCATCCCCGCCTTCCCCCTCAACATCTCCCTCTGCATCTCCTCCCTGACCATGTATCCTGGAGTACACCTTTCCACCCCCAGCACCCACCTCAAATACCTCTCCTGCAATCCCTCAACTCTTTCCCTGCATTTCCACCCCCATACCTCCACTCCATAACTCACCGTAGCCCACACCAACTTATCAAATAACCATACTCTCCTCCCCCAATCCTTCCCAAACCGCCTCTTCCCTATCCCCCACACCTGACCCATCACTGCTGCCCCTTTCCTTACCATTTCCCCTATGTGTGCCTCCTGCCCCCCGTTCCTCATCAGCGTGTACCCCAGATACTTAAATTCCTTTACCTCCTCCACCACCTTTCCCTTCCACCTCCACGTCACCTTCTTCCACCTCCCTCCCCCCTTTCTACACCTCATCATCTTTGTTTTTTCCACATTTACCTGCATCCCCTTCTTATCCAGATATCTCTCCATCTTTCCCATCATCCCTCTCATCCCCTCCTCGTCCTCCGCCAGCACCGCAATGTCATCCGCGTACGCCAGTGTATATATTTTTCTTCCCCCCACCTTCACCCCACCCCACCCCCCTTTCTCCAACTCTTCATCTAAATCTGCTAACAGCAAGGTGAACAGGTACCCAATCGTATATAATAAATGTTTTAAGTTTGCCTTGTTAGGTAAAAAATGAATAGTGATATTTACCTTGCTCTCATTTCTACAATACATTTTTTCTTCCCAACTCCGTATGCTACTTTGTAGATATTTGATTAATGAGCACTAGAATCATGGTCTTTTTCATGTTAGATAAACCTGGGCATCATAATTTGATACATCGCTCGCGCGCGTAATATTTATACAACATATGCCTTAATACATGCTCTGCACATAAGAATTAACGAAATAATTTCCAACCTCATAGTATCTGTATAAAGAATTCGTCTAACCCCTTAATAAAGGGTGTTGCCTGTTAATGGCTAAATAAGTACAAATGAGTAAATAAAGAAATAGGTATAATATAGACTGCGGAATTTAGTGCAAATGCATGTTTTTGTAATAATGGATTAAACAAGTGGGACTTTGACCGATCTATATTTCATCATTAAAAGGATTTTAAAAATATATTTGTAATTTTGCATATTTTTGGTATTTTTCATGGTTCTTGCATATACGGAATTTGTTTACAAATTAGCTCGAGTAATTGTTAGAAGTTGCTGAACCTCAACTTTAAAAATTAATAGCTTCATACCTATGTTAAAAAGTTTATGTAAGTGTAATAGTTACATTATATTCAAAAGTTTAGTAATTTAATAATAGGTACAGTGATACTTGTAATAGTTTGTATAATGCACATATCATGCGAATGTACTGATAGATTGTATATTGATGAAACAAGATTATATGAATTTTCTAATCTCCACGGAAGTGCGTCGGTATATTTGCTGTATTCATTCTGCATATATATGTCCAGAAACCCAGAGAAAGAAACGAAGTAAGGTTTTATTCACTGAACTGTTTGGCTTGTATTGAAGGGATTGTTGTGCACTGGAACGCGGCATATCAGACTTGCATTAATTTCCGCAGTCTAGGTATAAATAAATAAACGAATAATTTTTAAACAATAAACAATAAATAAACGAACAATTTGTTTTATTTAATTAATGCAAGGACGCAGTTCCAATCCGTTTGAATGAGGATGGGGAATACTTCTGCCAGAGCGTATAAAATTACAATAAATAATATAATTTTATTTAAATAACATTTGCACAGTTTAATTATACGTTATAGCATATTTTGTACATTGAATCAACAGACGCGGTCGCGTCTGGAAGCTAATTCCCCCTTCCCCTCTACCCATAGGCACACTGAGCGACCACGTATCTACAACCCCTGGCAATAAGTTTTCGGCCAAACACAATTTTTTGTAGGTAAAACAATGCGGTATAAATATAGCACTCATGGTAACTTTAAATTGATCTAATATGAAGTAAATACGCCAAAAATAATTAAGGCATTCGTTTATTATCTACTCAAAAACAATGAACAAACAAAATGTTGTTTGGAAAAAAGTATTTGACCAACGGAAGTTCTGGAAAAAAGTATTCGACCATATAAATTTGCAAAGAAATAACCAATAATTTACTTAAAATTCACATTACCTAATATTTAGTTACATTTCCACGTGCACGTATAACCGCTTTTATGCGTTTTGGCATTGATTCTATAAGATTCTCGCATTCTTTCGCTGTGATTTCATCCCACGATGCCTTAATTGCTTCGCGAAGCTCATTCTTGTTTCCAGGTTTTTTCATACTAATTAACTGTTTCCACGTTGCCCATAAATTCTCTATTGGGCTTAAATCAGGACTATTTGCTGGCCATTTTATTGTTTTAATTCTATTATTCTTCAAATACTCTTGTACTTGTTTGCTGCGGTGGCAACTCGCATTGTCTTGTTGAAAATGAAAATCATTTGAATCCAGGAACCAATTATCTATACTTGGTATTAGGAAATCTTCTAAAACCTGCGTATATATTTCGGAATTGACAGTTACATATACTATATAGTATACACAGTTTTCATACTCCTTGGGCTGTCATGCAGTTCCACACCATGTAAGACTCGGGATATTTCTTTTTAAAATTTAAACAATCTTCATTGAATTTTTCACTGGTTTTCCTCCAAACAAATTGTCCAACATTATCACCTGCCCCGATGCACACACGTGATTCGTCACTAAAAATAACTTTTTTCCAATCATCCACAGTCCAATGCCGATGTTCCTTACACCATTCCAAACGCTTTTTCCTATGCAGTTTCGTAAGAAACGGTTTCGTTTTCGCTTTGCAAAATGAATATCCCATTTCATTTAACCGGTTTCTCACTGTACGGTCACAAACATTTTGTGCCCACTTTCCATTTATTTCTTTAGACGTACATTGCCTCATATTTTGTACAATTTGTCGCAATTGTCGGTCATCTCTTTTTGACGTGGAACGAGGACATCCACATCTTGTACGATTAACTACACTTCCACTTTCATTAAATTTCTTATTTATATAGCTAATCGCACTATGGGAACAATTTAAAATTTCTGCAACTTTTCGTTGAGTATTGCCCTCTTTCAGAAGTATAATTATTCTTTGTTTCAAATCGTCAGAAAAATGCTTGCCTGGTGGCATGTTGAATTTCTTCGACCTGCTTCGATCGCTAGCTAACAATTGACTGATCGCAGAACAGTTTGTTTACTTACGTATTCAATACATTGTAGTATTGCACTCTGCGTGACTTGTGAAAGAGGCAGCAAGTGAGAAGACGAAGAAAGTGAGAAAACAGTTGACATCGAACGATAAACGTACAAATTTTTTATTCGCTAGCATAGCGCAACAGTGAGATACAGAATTCCAGAATGCAGCAAAACCGTTTAGTAAAAGAATGAAAGATTATTTGCAGAATAATGGGATCAAAACAGAAAAATGGCCAACCAGTAGGTACACCAAACCTATTTTTCATTAAAAATTTATGCGTAATATCTTCACAAAGCAATTAAGGTATCATGGGATGAAATCACAGCGACACAATGCGAGAATCTTATAGAATCGATGCCAAAACTCATAAAAGTCGTTATACGTACACGTGGAAATGTAACTAAATATTAGGTAATGTGAATTTTAAGTAAATTATTGTTTATTTCTTTGCAAATTTATATGGTCGAATACTTTTTTCCAGAACTTCCGTTGGTCAAATACTTTTTTCCATGCAACATTTTGTTTGTTCATTGTTTTTTAGTAGATAATAAACGAATGTCTTAATTATTTTTGACGTATTTACTTCATATTAGACCAATTTAAAGTTACCATGAGTGTTATATTTATACCGCATTGTTTTACCTACAAAAAATTGTGGTGTTTCTCGTTGACTTCATACCATTGCGTTTGGCCGAAAACTTATTGCCAGGGGTTGTATACAGGAAAGATAGCGAAATTGACAGGTCGTCGGAGCTATTTTAGCCTTAGTATCTTATTTTATGACATAGTGCCGGTGTTTTTACATGATTAAGCGAATCATTTTTTTTTTTCGAACCCATATGTCGTTTTACTTAATGTATCAAGCTATTTGTCTAAAAGATATAAGATTTTTTCTGAATTAATAGTTATCAAAATGATACTTTTAGGATTAAGAGGTATGACGTCACGTTGTTCTCCTCCACTTCACGCCAGTAGGTGTCGCCTCGAATGCATAATTTATAAATGTCACTTGCATGGACCTCAAGGATGGTGCATAAACTGGACTTATAGACGCGGGGGGTGAGAACCTCCGCGGGGAGGGAAGGAATACTTTCAGCCATCTTGTACCGGTCAACTAGTGCTGCCCTCTATATCATGCCGTGGCAAAATTTAAAACTGTGCAATTGAATTTCATACATTTTAAGTCTTAAAAAATGTATCTCATACATTTTAAATCTTATAAAATGTATCTCATACATTTTAAATTTTAAAAAATGTATCTCATACATTTTGAGTCTTAAAAAATGTATTTCATACATTTTGATATGGAGGATCAATAACAACACAATATATTTAGTGGCCAGAAAACAAAACAAGTTTATTAAAATGTGTTCGTTTACTTTCTGAAGAATTATTTTTTGTTTCGCAATATGGTGATATCTTACTTTAATATATTGTTGAATAATACATTTTATGAGGTGAATTCTATGATTGTACAATGCTATTTGCTTATTAGAATGATCTATAATACTTAAAAATAAATTATGTACATCTAGTTGATTTAATATTGTGTTACACATATAAGAAGCTGTTTTTGTTTCTTTTTTAATTAAATAGAACTTTACCATTTTCTCGCATAAGCGACATATCTTTATAACATCATGTGACGGATAGTTTAAACTTCCACGATCTTTTATATTAATTAAATTATGTATGGTCTCATTTGTATCCGTTCTTAAACTAAGGACACAGTTTGTACAATGTAAAATTATCGATAATTTTTTTACCACCCATCCTGCTATATATACAATTATTCTATCTGTAAATTCTGAATATATATATATCCATGTATGCCATTTGGTAATGAATATGAATGATATTCCGTTATTTGGCATGAATCTTCAAATTCCTTATATTCTGTTTGAATTTCTTCGGAGTTAATGTCTATAGTTTCGTTTGTCGAAGAATTTATTATTGTATCAGACGTTGCTGACGAATAGTGTAATATAGGAATGTTATATAAAGCTGAAAAATTGGCCGAATCTAAACTTTTAACTTCATTATGTACTAATAATTTTTTAAAAGCTGCTTTAAATTGTAGAACGGTTGGATTGTTGTTACATCTGCCGAAACTTCTAAGGCAACAAAAGAATAATTCTAAATGATCTTGACTACATTGGTATAATGGAATATGCGACACTTGCCCTGTTGCGCATACAGTGAGTCACGAAAGTATTCGAACACCCTGAAATGAAAAGTTTCAGGCTTAAAAAATATGAGTCCTATTACGAATTATAAAATACTTTTATTTCTATAATAACATATAAGTATCATGATTATATATGTAAAATTTGAAGTGTCTCTGATGATGTTAACAATATTTATAAAACATTTCTTGGTAACATCGACCAAATGACCGTCACGAAAGTATTCGAACGGCGACCCTTCTAATACAAAACAATTCTTGAGTATGATAAAATGTAAACATTGGCGTTCTCACTTGGTTTTTCACACTCCCCGTGTTAAGTACTGTGAGTGTTAATAAGATTAAAACAGTTTTGGTAATAATGTGCCCAAAACAATCAGAAACAAGCATCACTGATAGGAAATTGATCATTAAGTGGCATAATGAAGGCAAGAGCTATGGCGAAATAGCCAAATTGTTAGGGAGAAGTAAATCTACCGCATACTACATAGTAAACAAATTAAAAACTACTGGAATCCTTCGAAATAAAGTCCGTTCTGGCCGGCCCAAGACGTTAACGAAGAGGGAGGAAAATACAATTTTTCGCGAAGTCAAGAAGAACCCAAGAATTTCTGGCCCAAAACTTGCAACACTAGTCGCTGATAGTTTTAAAAAACAAGTTCATCCTGAACTTTGTCGAAGGATTCTTCGTGAAAATAATTTCCATGGTCGGATTCCTCGAAAGAAACCATTCATTAGCAAAGTAAATAAGCAGAAGAGACTAAATTTCGCTAAAAAGTATGTCAACAAGGATAAGGACTTTTGGAAACGCGTTATTTTCTCGGACGAGAGCAAATTTAACATATTTGGTTCAGATGGATGTCATAAGGTTTGGAGATTAGCAAACAGAGAGATGGATCCTAAAAATCTACGCCCAACCGTGAAGCATGAGGGTGGATCCATAATGGTATGGGGGTGTATGGGAACCAGTGGTGTCGGAAATCTCGCCATTATTGAAGGCATATTAGATAAATTTAAATATATGCAAATATTAAAAGAGAATTTGGTGCAAAGTGCGGAAAAATTAGGGCTAGAAGGAAATTTTCATTTTCAGCAGAATAATGATCCGAAACATACCGCATATATTGTTAAACACTGGATCATATACAACGTACCCCACATTTTAGAAACACCCCCACAAAGTCCGGACATCAACCCCATAGAACACTTATGGGCAGAAATTGACAGACAACTTAGTAAATATAATAATAGTTCAAAGGAAGCATTAAAAACCAAAATTTTGGAAGTTTGGAGTAATATAAAAGAAGATATTACCGAAAATTTGGTTGACAGTATGCAACGACGTTTAGAAGCTGTGATAAGTGCTCGGGGTGGTCCGACAAAATATTAAAACACTACATTTATTTAAGATATCTATTTTGAATTTAATCGTTCGAATAGTTTTGTGACGGTCATTTAGTCGATGTTACTAAGAAATGTTTTATAAATATTGTAGACGTCATCAGAGACACTTGAAATTTTACATGTATAATCATGACACTTATATGTTATTATAGAAATAAAAGTATTTTATAATTCGTAATAGGACTCATATTTTTTAAGCCTGAAACTTTTCATTTCAGGGCGTTCGAATACTTTCGTGACTCACTGTATATCTTTATATAAACCTTTTAAGGAATTTATGCAAATTAAAAAATCTAAAAATCCTATTTTTCTCTGTGATTCGATTATTTTTTTACCATCTGTAAGTGAAAGCTTGGAAATATATTTTATGCAGTTATTTAGTTTTTTTATTATGACAGCATAATTCTTTGAACTAATGGGTTCATTAAAATGTGTTTGTCGGGTATTTTTCGAATTGAATATGTCAAATAGATCGTTCATTGTTTGTATAAATTCTTCTGTTGCCATAGAATTTTTGAACTTTTCCAACTGTAAATCAGTGCGGCATATATACATGGCTTTACTGACGGATGAACTTAAAACTTGTACCGCATATTTAGCTTTCATTTTTTTATGATTGTAGTGTATGTGTTGTTTGCTTAATTTATTTCCTACATGTAAACCTTCTGCTTCTTGAAGTTCTTGTAGATTGACAATGTATTTCCACTCTATTTTCTTCTTCTTGGGATTCAATATACATTTGTAATCTCCCAGTGTATTCCGAATTAATTTTATCAGATGGCAAGGATCAAGCATAAAATAAATGGGTTGCGCAGTTATTGGATGAAGAAAGTGAGTCTGTAATGAATTTATATTAGCAAAGTTACATCCAAGTGCCTTCACCATTGCAATATTATTTGCTGCACCATCACACGTAAAGCACACAACCTTCACACCAGTTTCATGCACAACTCGCAAGCACTGTTGCACCAAATTGCATTTCTGTTCTCCATTCAGCTTATCTATTAGGAAATATCCTACAGGTATTTTCCACGATTTATTTAAGCCTACTAATAAAAACACCAATGCTTCTTTTGCTATATTTTCCTCATTGCATGCAAATGCTTTTCCTACATTCACTACACCAGTGAATCTCTCTCCATCAAATTCGACATGCTTTCGTATCGCCATCTCATCGATGATTAACGTCGCAAACAAAGAGTCTTGGACAGTGTTATTGTACTCTTTAATGTGTCTGATAGCTTCATTATTGAAACCAGGTTCCCCATCAACGGACTTGTACCACTTATATAAGGTTTTGGCATGCGGCAAGCATAAGCCGAATTTATTTCGAACATAATAATATGCTCGTGGGGAATAATAATGTAGAGTTAAAGAAAATAACCTTAACTCTGCGGTATAAGTGCGTTTAACAGGCTTAGTAGCGGATTTGTTTGCCAAGCGTTTGAAAAGCTGAGTCTGAAAACCACAAATGCCTGTCAATGAGTCAATTTGTTCTTGTTCCAGTAAATTTTTTCTCTGCAATGTCTGTAAAATTGTTTGCAGGTTTCTAATTTTTTTCATATTCCTGCAATTTTTTTGTTTCATTATCTTTTACTGTGATTTATGTTTTTTTCCCATCATGGCTACATGTTTACGTAATTGTTCCTTTCTTGGTGAGTGAAACAATCTCTTTGGTGACATAAACGTAAATTGGTCTATCAAAGATATCTCTACTTGAGTCGAACTTTCAGATGTTTCCAATAACGCAGGCAACTGCAACATAATAATACATACTTGTTACACTGTTTTTATTGATGGCTATTATATGAGTATAGGGTGAACCATGTATGGTCGTTGAGTCAAATTATAAAGGGACACATTGTACCATATCGTATCACTGGATGACACACAATGACGATACGATAAGAGAATACATAACAAGTGGATACCCACCTTTAAGGTAGTTGTAACGTTCAGCTGTCCAGAGACGACTGAATGTAGACAGGTTCCCGAGAGGAGAGCGGCTTCCTCCGAGAATAGGATAGGTGGGGGGTTCCGTGTGGAATGAAGGAGTAAAATCCAACTTAAACTTAACAATGACTTTATTCAAATAACACTTAAACTAATAACAATAACGATAATATAGCTTACAACTACGATTATATATATTGTGTTTTTGTGTTTTTTTTAAGGTTTTTTGGTTTTTTCTATGCTAATGTATCCTAATGCGCTATGTAAAATTGGATATATAAAAATATATGTGTGCTACTGCTGTAAGTTCGGCCGCTGCCGTTTCCGGAGCGGTTCCCGACACTCTTGGCAGAGTTCTTATTTTAGTGTTCTGTAGACTTTGTCTTTGCTAAGCGGTTAAGCTGCTGCCTACTAGTAGGAGCAACGCTTGAAACCTCCGCAAAAACAAAGTTCTCAACTATTAAATGATAGATCCAAAAAGGAGCACCAGTATCTTGTACACTGAGAACCAGTCGCTGCCGTTTCCGGAGCGTGCTGAAATTCTACTGGATAATACTTAAGCTACCTCCAGGAACTAGCATTCGTTAGTTGCAAGAACGTATCTGAGTTCTTAACCATTAAATAAAAGATCCAAAAAGGAGCACCAGTATCTTGTACACTGAGAACCAGTCGCTGCCGTTTCCGGAGCGTGCTGAAATTCTACTGGATAGTACTTAAGCTGCCTCTAGGAACTAGCATTCGTTAGTTGCAAGAACGTATCAGTATTCGAATGAGCGCGCTGAGTGTTGCGTGCGCCTCCTTTTATACTGGAGAATTGGCGGCCTGGCGCATGCGCAGTGTGTCGATATTTCTTATTTCGCAGTTTTCTTGCTTATTATATATTATTTTGTTTTGCGTTTTTGTCAGTATATCTAATTAATTATTCTTAACATTACTAATAGTTGTTTGGATTATAATTTATATCTTAAAGTACATACAATGCTTGTGCGCGGTAACATAGGTTGGCTCTGTGGTAATATAGTCACAGACGAGGTATAGAATAGACCTATCGCCTTATGGGACTTCGTGTCGCCACCCAATCTGTGGTACCGACCCATAATTTGAGGACTGAATTTAACGACCTCTGTTCACGAACAGCGGCCAACTCAAGAACTATTCTGAAATGTGTTGAAATACTGAAAGATGTGTGGGTGCTTGTATACGTGTGACTTGTTTAGAGTGAGAGTTTAACATAGAGGGCAGGCTTTCGCTAAGCTATGCTTTGGCTCGGTTTGTTAACGACTCACACCGGATTTCTTTCTGAAAACCTATTTCGGGGATCAGGAGCCTATATGGCGCTGAAATATGGCACTTCTTGAGAGCTTATACAAGCTATAAATTGCAAGATGAAATTGATTGTTAGTATTTTTCGTGAAGTGGAACATTTAATTAATATTTTCACATGTCGTACACGGAAAAATATTAAAAATTGACGCTGCTACTGACATTCCCACAAATTTCTGCACTTCGCGCGTGTCTAAATAGACGGTGCCCATCCTACGACACGTAAAAGTCATTGAAAATAATGAATTTAAACGATTTTGTCAAATTTATATTCATAGTCTTTTGGACCCGAGGCCCCTAAATCCCTACGTGTCGTTACAAATTGATTGGCTCTGTCCTTATTAACTACTGAAAATTAACTATTTAAAAATTATAAAAAAACATCTACGATGTAAATACACGAGCGTAGGTAGCGCTTACGTTAAGATCTGGGTACACATAACAATTCCGTGTCAGTCATGGGCGTCCGGAGTGGGGTGCAAAAGGGGCAGTTGTCCCCCCTGACTTTTGAGAAAAAAATTGCCTATTTTTAAGAACTTGTCTCTATTAAGTTTATACTAAAAAAGTGAATAATTCGAAATTTATAATTCTAAAATTCTGAAAGTGAATATACTAAATCCGATAATTTCGGATTTAAATTTTTAATTAAATTGGCAATACAAAATGAGTTCAAAAAAGCAAGCGAGCTACTCGTTTTTTCATTACTATAATTTTCACCACTATCACTTCAAAGTTACCCCACCCCGTGAAGAAAAGTCTACAGACGCCCGTGGTGCCAGTTCACGTAGAATTTAAGTACTCTTTATTACTTTCCTCAATTACTTTACTCCAAGTACTTTCTATTACAGTCATTAAAAATAATCAGAATTATATCATGTTTGGTGTTATTTTTATCAGATAAACACTAGTAATCCATTTGTGATACGTCTATGATAGAAATTGGCATAGTCATTACTGAATGGCCTATTGCTGACTTTGTCCTTATGCCACTAGTTTAGCGTTTATGACCTCCGAGCCGCGTCGTTCGAAAGCTTTTACCTAAGAACCCATCAGGGTCGTAAAAAAAGGTACGCGTTAAAGGCCAGAATATCGTGGCCATCCAATTTTAACTTTCTGAATATGAATACAGATCCGACACTGAAGGAAAAAGATGAATGAGTATAATGGGCTTGAAACGCTGCGGATATTACTACATATTTTGCAGTTTTAGAAAAGCATAATATGTAAAATAGGCTCGAAAGCCAGCCATTAAGAGGGGACCGAGACGGAAAGAATTATGTATATCATTTATATCAAGACCAGTGAAAAGATTTTACCCTTCGGTCTCCTGTTGAATCAGAATTAGTATCTTATTATTCATTTAAGTACATATATATGTATTTTCATTGCTACCAAATAGTCTGTGAGCCGATATAATAGTGTTTCGAGCCGATCGCGTCCGAGTTTTGCCGAGCTGATCTGAAATCAAATTGCCCGCTCGTGGCAGCTATGCTTGCAGCCCGAAACGACTCTCGGGATCCCGAAAACTTCGGGTTCTCGACCAATACGAAAGTAACGGGATCCTGCCCGATCTCGACCGAAAGTTTCCGGCCCGTCCCGAGCCCGAAACGTCGGGTACCCGCACACCCCTGGTTGTCAACGTCCGCTGGACAGCGGTGAGCCCCGAGCTTCGAAAATTTTGGGATGGTCTCTTTCAAATGAACGTAGCAAAGAGCTATTGGGAATTTCCCGGCCCAGGTAAGCGAGCCGCGCGCTCCGCTTTTATGATCGGTTTACCACTCACACCCCAGATCATTGTAATGAGGTTTGCAAACAATGTCGACTGGTCTCGTACCCGTCTCAATTTCAAAATTTTCAGCTAAGACAGGGTTGACCACGGCGCTATACCTCTGTACGGAGAGATTTTTCACCACCAGCGTGTAAAAGTCACAATACTGGCGCATCGTTCCAAAAAATGGAAAATCATAATTAAAGCCGACTTCAAAAAAATATGGAATTCGCTAAAAAGTAAAAAGTAATTTTGTTCCTTATTTAATCTACGACACTTAATTTTTTTATATCGGCGCCTCATCATTTGCACTGTGTAAACGATGAGGTGCCGATATAAAAAAAATTAAGTATCGTAGATTAAATTTTGATTTCAAGTAATTTTTTTTGCCCATCCTGGTAATTTTGAGGTACATATAACTTGCAGCGACAAAGTTTTTCCTTAATGTACAAGGAAGATTTTCACCAATTTTCACACTGATTAATAAATAATTGTAGATGATATGACGATATATATAAATCTCTTCGCGCCGCCTTAATGTATGCGGCAACACATGCTACATGGGTGGGGTTCAGCAACAGGTGCTCTTAAAATACATTAAAGTCCTGTTTTTACAAATTACGTTATTGCAAGGGAATGAAATTTGTTTTGCGTTAAATAAACCGGAATAGGACAGCAAGGTTAAAAGACGAATGTGATATCGTTTTATTTTCTTCCTCCGTTCTCTTCCGTTGAACGGAATATGTTCATAAGACGATTTTTAAATTGTTACTCTAACAGAAACATTTGTAAATCGCGGGCTTTGACTCTCAAAACATAACCTAGTTTTACTTGTGCTTAATTTTAGTTCCTACCACGCGTAGCGTTACAATCTGTTTTGAGACTTCACCGGTAACGTTGCATGCGACCTTAAAATGGTATGGGGGGTCCTAGGACCCCTCAAGCCGGCGACACAAAAATACATTGGGCGATTGGTCTATTCTATACCTCGTCTGTGATATAGTACAGTTCTACTTTATCAACGGTCGGTAATTATTGGTTTGAGTCCTCGTGGGACGTTACATAGTCATGTTGCATGTATTGTATATATATATATTAGAAAGTAAAAACTTACACATTCATTTTTCACTGGAGATACAATTTTTGGTACTTTTTCAGTAGGTTCATCTAAGGAAATAGTATCTACTGAACGCTTTCTACTTCCTGTTGGAGATTTCAGTGGATCAGCTTGTTCAACAGAAGAAGATGAAGCCCCTCCACTAAATTTTTCTGCACATTCAGTTTTTGGTGCAATTGGAAAATTTAACTGTAAACATGAACAAATTTAGTAATATAACATACTCCTGATTGATTACACATTATGTAATATAATCATAAAATATTACGTACATAAGGTATAGTCCCTGGCTTCAATCTTACATATGATAACGAAGTCCTATCAAAATCTTCAGCTCTGAAGTGAAGTGAACATACCACAGACCTTTTAGGTATTACTGCATTTTCTAATCCAATACTACATTGCCACAATTGGCGTCTTGTAGGACATGTTGGAAACCTAAAAAATGAATTGTATACAAAATTTGGTTCGATAAATGGAGTTCTACCGTATTTTACACTTACGCATGAAAAGTAATTTTCGTTTTTTTTTTTCGAACTCCTCTTGTATCGAACTTTTCGTGGAAGTTCTAACTTTACAGCCACTCACTATGCAAACTGGCATTTCCACAATTTAATTTTACAAATAATCACACAAGAACTCTGAACTATTTAGTCTATACGCTACACCAAACGACCAAAAAATACTGATGAACGCTGACGAACGCTGAATGAAACCAAGCCACACCAACGCCAAGCTACGCTAACAGTACTAATAAGTAATCTCGCCTAGAGAGTGCAGCACAAGTTGACCGGTACAAGATGGCTGAAAGTATTCCTTCCCTCCCCGCGGAGATCTTCAACCCCCCGCAACTATGCACTGTCCTTGAGGTCCATGGTCACTTGGCTATCATTCAATCATAACCTGCTAAGTGTTAGTTGTTAACATTTTTGAAACGTCACGATGGTAAAGAAGATCTCGCGCGATAGCGGCGGGACGTGATCGGCGGTACATTTGCTTGGTACGTTGAGGGCTCGCTCTTATATACTAATTCCAATTCAAGAACATCGAGGAACAATTTGATTTGTTGCGATAGCAAATTGAAAACGTAGCGGCTTGATCGACTTATTACAAGACACAGAAACTGAAAGATATACATGTGCGACATCATGATGACTCCCTCTCTCTTTCTAACATCAAAAAAAAACGCTGGTGGGAGAAAGAGGGTGTCCCACATGTATATCTTTCTCTTTCTATCGCCGTCTACATTTTCGCCTATTGCATCCTTCCTCCATGTTTATATGCTCGAAGCCGTGAGTCTCAAATGGCCCAGTGCCGTGGTCGTGGCGGCCGTATTCGCAGTGGCTTTTTGTCGTTTTCGTAAAACCGCGAGTGAGTGATTTCAAGTCGTTTGAATTTGTGGTTATGGGTTATATTTATTGATTATTGCTGATTGGGTACAATTTTCACTTCCTCGGGGTTATTTGGCTATAAAGGAATCATATTGTCATCCAAACTACGCACGCCTCCAAAATTTCAAGAGAATTTGATTGGTGAAATTGGTTTAAATTTGAGTTTGCAGATATGTAGGAGACGTACAAGAAGCAAACAGAGGAATCGAAACTGAATAAATTCGTTTAAAAAATAAAATTTATTTTCATTTTTGACGATACAAAAAAAAAGAATATACACATTTTTAGCGTTTTTGGACCTTTCGTTTGATTAATTTTGTCATTGTAAATACATTTCTATGCTAATGTACCAACACGAATCTTGCATGAATATGAACGGCTTTGAGGATGAAGACCGTTATGAAATAGGGCACTTATATAGTAATTGATAACAAATTATGAAAAAAGTGATGACCCCCCCCCCCCCAATAAACATTACTCATGTATGAAAGAAGCTAATTCCCTTTAATTCACGAAAAAAGTTCTCACGCAAAGATTGTGAAATCAACTTTGCTAATTCCAATTATATTCTCGTTCTCCGTTCGAACACTGATTCCTCTGTCACTTTTTATACTTGACATTCCTTTATTGGCCACAAATCAGTTCAGTGCTCAGATTTTCAGCTTCGGTTTTAAGGAATTAGCGGGCGAGGGGCCTGTAGTTGACACAAAAACTTTTATAAGAGGAACATCTTCTGTTAAAAATGTCGTATGAAAATCGTTTTACGATGGAAAATAATAAAATCTTGGTAGAGAATAATTTAAACGAATCAAAGTCAGTAATAGATTAATAGCACATTCGGCAACCTGCACTAGTGCGCACTAAGTCCGAATACGCTGTAAGAGAGATGCGGAGAATATGAAAACATTTTGTTTTAAGTCGACTTCATAGTTTTTTTCTTATACAACGCCCGCTAATTCCTTAAAACCGAAGCTGAAAATCTGAGCACTGAACTGATTTGCGGCCAGTAAAGGAATGTCAAGTATAAAAAGTGACAAAGGAATCAGTGTTCGAACGGAGAACGAGAATACAATTGGAATTAGCAAAGTTGATTTCACAATCTTTGCGTGAGAACTTTTTTCGTGAATTAAAGGGAATTAGCTTCTTTCATACATGAGTCATGTTTATTGGGGGGGGGGGGGGGGTACATATATACTTCATACATGATGCACGCATACTATGTACATACTACATACACACTATATTCATGCTATACATATACATTACTTATTATATACATGGAACATACAGTATCGACATACAATGTACTGTTGGCCGTACGCACGTATTAGATGCTACTATATACTATTACATTATATTACATGAGGGGGGGCATATAGTATTGGTATTTGTTTAACCTTCCGATGACCTTGAAAAGTCCTGCGAAGGTCACGTGCCGCCGGCATTAGCGTTATCCGATGTACACCGCGGGGAGGTTGCTCGGTCGGACTTTGTACATCATGGTGGCTCTAAGATGAGTCAATTTTGTGGCAGTTTAATTATCACGTAGACTTGGTGTAACAAAATGAACACACGTACAGGGACTGTTAGATAATTAAAACTCAATGGAGATCGTAGATCGCACATTAGTAAATTAATAAGGTTTCTTTGCTCTTACCATTGTTGTTTGTGCCTATTCGCCGACAGAATACAGAGCTGCTCCACCCTGTGCCACAGGAGGCATGTTCGCTTTTCTGTGACTATGATGCCGGCACGCGAAACTAGCCTCTCGCTATAAGCCTGCAATGCCGGCACGCCCAGAATGTTTTGTGTCGCACGGGCCAGTTTGGGAAATCGCATCCGATTATCCCTCCACCACTTCAGAATACATGATTCCGCATCTATAATCTTTTCCTCCATGTAGCCTCTGATCTCCGCTTGGAGCGTGTCACATGGAGTTTCCAGCTCTTGCCTCCCAATATCGGCATAATAATCTTTCAACGTCCCTAACGCTGGTTCTGTCATAGAAACAAAATATATAACATACAACATGAAACATAGTATCACATAATCTTATCATTGTATCTATTTATTGTACAAATGAGAGCAAGGTAAATATCACTATTCATTATTTACCTAACAAGGTAAACTTAAAACATTTATTATATACGACTGGGTTCCCGCATAAAAAAATGATATCCTACATTTTAGATAATACCATTAAGAATATGCGTATCAAGTTTGAAATAAATCGGACAAATAGTTTTCGATCTGCTCGAACTTCGTTCGGACCGCTCGTTTCTTTCCAAGCCGCCCGGTTTTTTTCGGGCCGCTTGGAAAAAATTCAATCCGCTTGGTTCTATCCAATTCGCTCGATTTCTTTCAGACCGCTTGGAAAAATTCAAGTACTCGGTTCTATCCGAGCCGCTCGGTTTTATCCAATCCTCCCGGTTCTTTCGGGCCGCTTGAAAAAAATTCAAGTACTTGATTCTATCCGAGCCGCTCGGTTCTTTCGGGTAACTATCTCGGCTTGCTTTTTCCGTGTACTTGAACAGCTCTAATTGTTACGTATGAGGAATTTTCCCATACGCCGCTCTCAACCGTTTTTCGAGCTCGCGTCTGCGACGGGAAAACGCCCTAAAATCCTTTCGTTTATCAAACACCACTAATGGGGGTCATGATCTCGACCATCTGGATCACGACCATGGGAACGGGAGTGACACGACGACGACCCCAAAGGATTTCCTTATATGGAAATTCCTAACGCATCCCCACTCATTTTTTGGAATATATAAACTCTTTGGTTTCAACCCTCGTTGGTTAAAAGCAATAGAGTCACGTCGTGTCACGCTCGTACAGAGTTGGTTAGATTCAATAAGATCGGGCTAAAGTCACCGTCAGAATCAAAGTTAACCTCAGAATCCGCGAGT
The DNA here is from genome assembly GCA_963971345.1 of Andrena flavipes. NCBI lineage: Eukaryota > Metazoa > Arthropoda > Insecta > Hymenoptera > Andrenidae > Andrena > Andrena flavipes. The sequence goes on along the minus strand of OZ020482.1, from coordinate 26,684,179 downwards.
CCGATTTATATTCTATTTGGCAGTTTTGAAGTAGCCACTCGTACGCCCCGCATCGCCAGTGCCTCAACACCGTGCAACTAGTGGTAATTTACACATTTTATTTAATTAACCAATCGCGACACTTACATTTGTACAATAACTGATTATTGAATATACGAATGGTGTTCACGTGTAAATCGAGTAGATTCGTTAAACCCTTAGCGGTCCTTATAATATTAGTAGCACTCACCCAGTGATACAACCTTACCGCTCGAGTTATATCAAACTTTAATTAAGAGTTACGAGGCATCACTAACATTTCCAGCGACTCCCTGATTTCACATCAGGTTCGTTCGCAACCTTTCAACCAAAACAAGGAATCTTCTCCAACCCAGTGGCTCCCCGATTTCGCATCGGGTTCGTCCACGAAACCTCACCCTCCTACGGCTCCCTGATTTCGCATCAGGTTCGTCCGTATCCTACAGTTCCCTGATTTCGCATCAGGTTGAAGATAACCGTTTTGCTTGTATTTAAAACTCGATATTCTTGTATAATGGTGTTGAGCTAATGAGAGTGGGGAGATTGTTTCTGTTTGTCTCCGAGGTGAGGTCGAGGACTCTAGCCTCGTGCAGAGTCAGAGTCGTACGAATATTCGTCGGGATAACCGCACCGCCTGTAAAGCCTACTGTACACCAAGTTTACTTATATTTTTGTTCCTTTAAAATATAACCTTCATACTTCAAATAAAATCTTAACAGGTTATGGGCCCAGTTGTAACGACTGCTGTGTGAATAAAAGTGAATTGTATAAGCTATATTAAAATGGAAGTGACGAATTTGAAAATTGAGAAGCTGCGTGATAAGGACAATTGGCATCAGTGGCGTTTTGTTATGCGCACTATGCTAGAAGAGGACGAAGACTTGTTGGATGTTTGCGAGGGCAGACTAGACCGACCAGCAGCAACCAGTGAAAGTGGTTATACTGAAAAGTTAAAAAGTTTCCAAAAGGCAGACAAAGCTGCGAGGAAGTTGATTGTCACGACAGTTGAAAGGAAACCTTTGGATCTTCTTTTGAGTTGTACGACTGCGAAGGAAATGTGGGCAAAACTAAACGCGGTTTACGACATGAAGTCGGATGAGAATCTATCGTTGATTCAGAAACAATTCTTTGACTTCAAGTGGGACGGCAGTGAGAGTGTTGCGCATAATTTGTCGAAGCTTGAGCAGCTGGCGACAAAAATGAAAAGTCTCGGCAGTGAAATTCATGATTCGTTGCTATTGACGCGCGTACTCTCCACTCTACCTAGAAAATTTAATCATTTCCATAGCGCGTGGGATTCGGTAGACGATAAAAGGAAAAATCTAGAAAATCTCACCACGAGGCTGATGGCTGAAGAAATGAGAATTCAAGAACAAAAGAATCCCGACGAAATGACGGTTGCGTTGTTTATAAACACAGAGTCGCGAGACTCTGTTTCGAGAAACAGAACCGAGCAGGGAACGGGCCAGAACGAGAATATGAAGAAAAGGAAGATTGTTAAATGTTATACTTGTGGAAAGAAAGGTCATAAGAAGAAAGACTGTGCAGGGTGTTACACCTGTGGTTTGAAGGGTCATCTCAGCAGAAATTGTCCGAAACGGAGTGGGGGATCAGAGGTGCAAGACGGTACGACGTCTCCTCAGAAAGTTGCAGGGGTCAGACAGGCGTTCCTGGGAGTCAGCGGCGCTGTTGATGACGACATTGACGACATCTGGGTGATTGATTCGGGTGCATCTGATCACATGACTCATCGGAGAGATTGGTTCTACGAATATGAACAGTTCAAAATCCCAATGACAATTAGAGTTGGAAATAGTAACGAAATTCCTGCATACGGCAAAGCTAATATAGAAATTGAGACTTTCGTAAATGGTAACTGGATTGCGGGTACTATGTATGATGTTTTGTTTGTACCGCGCGTGAAGCGAAATTTGTTTTCTGTGAAAGTCGTTGCTAGAAAAGGTGTAAATTTTTCAATTAACGACTGCGGCAGGCGATGTTTATTTACGCGGGATAAGAATATAATAGCAATGGGCTCTGATAGCGGCAATTTATATAAGGTAGATTTACGCGTAGTAATATCGAAAGCATGTCAAGTTGCTAATAAGGTTGACACCCTACAGTTGTGGCATGAACGACTCTGTCATCAAGACAAGCGACACGTTAAACGTTTCTTAGAGAACTTAGGAATAAATGTGTTAATAATCAATGATTTCTGTGATGGCTGTGTATATGGTAAGCATCATAGACTAAGTTTTCATGAGAGGGTCGAGCGCGCTACAAAAATTCGTGAGGTTATACATACTGATGTGTGCGGGCCTATGCAACAAGAGTCTCTTGGCAAGAAACGATATTCTCTGATTTTTAAGGATGATTTTTCGGGTTTTAGGCAAATATACTTTATGCGGGAAAAATCGGAAGTATATGAGAAGTTAATGATTTTTTGCACTGAAATTGAAAACTAAAGCGGTGAAAATGTAAAAGAGATTCATAGTGATAGTGGCAAAGAGTACGAAAATTAAAATGTTAAAAATTTTCTAAAAGTTAAGGGTATAAAACACACAGTAAGTGTTCCTTATACACTACAGCAAAACGGGGTTGCAGAACGCGATAACCGCATTATAGTCGAGGCCGCGCGATCTATGATTTATTCGAAACCAGGTTTTCCTTTGTTCTTATGGGCAGAAGCAATGAATACAGTGGTTTATGTCATTAATAGGATGGGTCCCACTAAACAGCCGGGTAAAATCCCTTATGACTTGTGGTATGGAAAAGCAGCTAGTATAGACAACCTAAAAGTTTTTGGGACGGAATGCTTTGTCCATATACCAGACCAAAAGAGAAGGAAACTAGATAAAAAGGCGGTGAAGGGCTGTTTAGTTGGATACCTTGAAAATTGCAAAGGATATCGAGTTTACGTGCCAAGCCTGAGAGATGTGATTCTGAGTCGTGATGTTCTGTTTAAGCCAGAAAAACCAGTCACAAACGATGTAAGTGTAAAAATTCAGCCAGAGGTCAAAGAAGATCACGACTCATCTGTTGAGAGTGAAGGAAGCGCGTTCAAAAAAGAAACGGATGACGAAGAGACTAATGAATCGGAGGAACCTTTGCAATCTTCAAATCAAAATGATTCCAATACGAGACAGCTGAGGGATAGGGCGATGATTAGACCAACAGACTTTTACGGATGTCCGATATCATTTCTAGCAGAAGCTGTGCCTTCAGATTATAATGATGCTATTAATTCAAAAGAAAAACGGTCCTGGAGGGCAGCAATGCAAGATGAAATCTGGTCGCTACATGAAAACAAAACGTAGGTACTTGTCGAAAAACCAGAGGGGCAGAAAGTAATTAGCAATCGTTGGGTCTATACAACAAAGGTAAATCCTGACGGTACCATTCGCTATAAGGCACGTTTGGTTATAAAAGGTTACTCACAGATAAAAGGGATTGATTATGAGGAAACGTTCAGTCCAGTTGTTCGTTTTGATACGGTAAGAACGCTACTGAGTGTTGCGGCTTTAGATGGGTTACATCTTGGACAATTTGACATTAAAACTGCCTTTTTATATGGAACGTTGAAAGAAAATATATATATAATGCATATATCTTCGAAGCAGAAGGATTTTCAAGAATGAACTAGAAATAGTTTCTCTGTAAAGAGAGTTTATTTACTTTATTGTATTATATTATTTTACAACGCTTATTTACAATATGTACAATCTTACCTGTAAAGAGAGAAACGACATTTAAAGTTTATTCTCTATCTCTTCTTCATTCGCAGCCTTAATATTTTTTATTATTTAATCTTCCGTTAATTCTTATTGCGATCTACGCACGTGTGCTCTCTTATGTAATCGTCCTTCCATAAATTAGTCGTTCTCTCTATACAGTGGAATCTCTACCACCACTCTATACTCTATGCTCTACCACGCGCGAGGCGCGGCATTTGAATTAAGGAAATACCATTTCCTTACATATATATATGAAGCAACCCGAGGGTTTTTGTGACGGAACAACGCGAGTTTGTAAGCTATTGAAAAGCTTGTACGGGTTAAAGCAGGCTCCGAGCTGCTGGACTGAGCATTTCATGAGTTTTGTTGAAAAATTCGGTTTTCAAAACAGTACAGCTGATTCTTGTTTTTATGTGTTTAAAGAAGGTAATAAAAGAATATTATTATCGATCTATGTAGACGATGGATTCTTAGCTGCTATGCATGAATATCTTATAGATAGGTTCCTGAATGCATTGAACAAGCAATTTAAGACGACAAACACGAAAAATGTAACTAGTTTTCTTGGAGTAGAAATCCTTAAGTTGAATAACGGATCTATCTTTATCAGTCAACGAAAGTATGCGGAAAAGATTTCAGGAAAATTTAAATTGAGTAATGTCTATTGTGTTTCCACTCCAATGAACACTGACTGGAATTTGGCTAACTTTGAGGCGGAAAAATGTACAGCACCGTATAGAGAAGCGGTTGGAAATCTTATGTTTTTGCAAGTGGTTAGTAGACCTGACATTGGTTTCGCTGTTAACATTGCCTCTAGAGCATTAGAGAACCCGAGCGAAGCTCATTGGTTGCTAGTAGAACGAAACCTAAGGTACGTCAAGGGTACTTTAGATGTAGGATTGCTTTATTGTAAAACGGGTGGTTTCGAAGCGTATAGCGATATAGAGACAAAAGGGATCGGAAATCCACGCCCGGCATCGTTTGTAAATATGCGAGTGCAGCGATTACATGGCAAAGTAAGCGACAGCGGTGTGTGGCCGTATCTACGACGGAGGCTGAGTACGTGAGCGCAACCTCAGCTGCTAAAGAAATAGTGTGGTTAAAGAGATTGATAACCGAATGTACCACTGATGCTAAAAACTATTCCTTGTATGTGGACAATACGAGTGCGATAAAACTGATTAAGAATCCAGAATTCCATGAGCGAAGTAAGCACATAAATGTTATGTATCACTTTGTGCGTGATCTGTATGGAAAGCGTGTGTTTGACGTAATGTACGTTAACACTAGTGAGCAAATAGCTGACGTGCTCACAAAAGCTCTAGCGAAGCCGAGATTTTCTTATTTAAGGTCAAAGTTAGGTCTCATACGAAAAAGCGAGATTAACCATATAATGCGTTTTTTTTTTTTTTTTTTTTTTTTTTTTGATAAGTTAAATTAGAATACGTTGTTTTCTTTAAAGAATGTTGAGTTTTAGGAAGAGTGTTGAAGATAACCGTTTTGCTTGTATTTAAAACTCGATATTCTTGTATAATGGTGTTGAGTTAATGAGAGTGGGGAGATTGTTTCTGTTTGTCTCCGAGGTGAGGTCGACGACTCTAGCCTCGTGCAGAGGCAGAGTCGTACGAATATTCGTCGGGATAACCGCACCGCCTGTAAAGCCTACTGTACACCAAGTTTACTTATATTTTCGTTCCATTAAAATATAACTTTCATACTTCAAATAAAATCTTAACAGTCTGTAAATTTACCAACTTCCGAACAGCTCCCTCGTTTCACACCAGGTTCGTCTGTGAATAATCCAACCTCCTAACAGCTTCCTGGTTTCGCACCAGGTTCGTCTGTGAACTACATCCTAGTGACTCCCCGATTTCGCATCGGATTCGTTCACGACGTTTCACCCTCCTGCGGCTCCCTGATTTCGGATTAGGTTCGTCCGCGCACCTAACTAACAAACTCATAAACCGTATAAGTTGGGAAATACCCTTCTCGCCGGCCTCTCGCGTTGCCGCAGCCCCGGCTCGTAACAGAACAAGAGGAAATGGGGATTAGAAAGAGAGGGGGATATTAGGAACTGGCGGGTCTTCTTTTAAATAGTTTATCAGATGTTGCGGATAGAACACGATTTTTTTGATTAATAATTAATAAACACCACCAGATAACAATCGATTACACATTACCTGTAAATAATTTACGCATTTACACAGTATTTGCTAAAAACACAGGCCCGTCGTTACATTCCGCAATAAGTTTCACGAATAACTTACTTAACACAAAATAATTATTAATTAAAATTATCGCGTTCTATCTGCAACATCTGATAAACTATTTAAAAAAAAACCGCTCGTTTCTAATATCCCCCTCTCTATGTAATCGCCGTTCCCTCTCGCTCTAACAAAGCTTCTCGCATGATGCTCTCGTGCTTAATACTACAGAGAGCGAAGTACTATCATCTATCTCTATTCTCGCACACTATCGAGTTATTTGAGCTTTAAATAATTTTCAGGTACCAATGCATGAAAATACGATAAAATTATTTGAAGGTTAAAATGAATTCCCATCAAATAAAAAAATTATTTGTGATATTTTAAATGAAAGTAACTCTGGCTTATTTTTATTTGAAATAAGAGTAACTCTGGCTTATTTTTATTTGAAATAAAAATAACTCTGGGTTAAAATAACTCTCGATTAAAATTTTTGTCTTTTATTCGAAATCAATTTTTTATTTAAAATAATTTTTTGCTCATCTCTGGTTGTAGGTGTGTAATCGGAATGAAAAACTATGATCGTGTTCGGAAGATTTTACCTTAAGTATTCCCCGTTTGTCTCTCTGTCGATATCTGTATGGCGATATCAGAATGCACTGATATTTAAAATATTAACAGTAGTGTGCGTTCGTGTTTGGATTCATTTTTATCGGGAAGATCTCAGCACTCCATTGCAATCTTTCTTATTGAGAAAAAATGAAAATTACAAAAATTTAAATTTGGGTCAGCCAGTGTGACAGCATTGTTCCTCGGTTCGTGCTTCGAGCGCCAGCAAGTCTTGCCCGACACCAGAGTTGCCAAGAAATTCCCTGCGCGTAGGGAAGACATGACGTCACATTGATCTATAGATACTAATACGACTTGTGCATGACAATCGCTATGCGATGAATTGTTGTACATCACCGCGTCACCAACACAAATACAGTCGAACCTCGATAATTCGAATCTCAAGGAAAGGGAAAGAATCTTCGAATTATAGAGGTTTCGGCTTATCGAGTTTTCGAGTAAGAAAGGTTCAATAAACAATAATTCGACTTATGGATGTTTTGTACGACTGTTACTTTTTCCACTTATGAAGCTGTAAAGCAAGACAAATTTAAGTTTTGAAGTTCAATTGTTTATTGTATACCTATAATCAAATATACCTACAATTTATGTATTACATATACAGGGTGTTACAAAAATGCTGCGGTTCCTTGATGGGGGTGACTCGGGGGATGATTGCAAACAACTTTTTCCTTTGAGAAAATGCTCTCCGAGGTTTCGTTAACGAGATATTAACAAAAAGCACCGACCAATCAGAGTGCGAGTCTGGCGGCTGAGTTCCCGCGTCGGCGTGGCTGCGCGCCGTGTTACGACTGCGAACAAGCAACTCGGCATGCATCGAAGAAAATTGCATACAATGGCAAATGAAAAAGACGTAACTAATAAAATCGACCATGTTGTCATAGTTTGTTCGTTATTTAAAGTGAATAATGAATAAAGGATAAATGGATGAAAATCACGTGGAGCGTAAAAAGACGAATACACAGCTTTTTTTAGAAGATTCGATAATAATAATTATTTGAAGTGGGAGGATAAGCAATACGTAAATTTCCTTGGGTTAATAACGTAGCCACGAAAAGGTTTTGTAATAGGAAATTAACGAAAAGTGATCGTAGTTCGTTATTGTGATAAAAATCTGTAATTCAATAACGGCCAGCACTGTTGCTGATAACGAATAAGTCTGTTTAAAAAGCCCGAATAAATATTTTCGTACGGGAATTTTGAAAATTATCGCCGGAAATAAGCCATCGCTTGCGGTAACTTTAAAAATGAATGATCACCAATAAAGTAACTAAAACTCACCCTTATCGGAAATTCACCTGCAGCTTGAAAACCTGTGTCACTGCGTCCCTGAACCGATCCTGGTCATCGATGGACGAGCCCCGTGCACAGCTGGTCCCAGGTATATGGCACTACCCAAAATTAAGGGTCGCAATTTCAGCTGCGTCCAGGTTAATGTACCGAATATTCACTTCACTGCACGGCTACTAGCACTGATCAGTTAATTTAATTGCCGGGCTCGAAAGGGACCGATTGTTGTCGACGTGGCCACCGCCATTGTCGATGCATGCTTCAGCGCGGAGAATCAGTTGCCTTTGGACGCCCTGGTAATGTTTACGGCGTTATATTTGCCACCCCTGCGTGAATCAGCGCAACTGTTTCTTCAGGCGTGCCTACCGGCTGGCAAAATACACCTTATACTGAAATTCCTTCGATGCATGCCGAGTTGCTTGTTCGCTATCACAGCGCGGAGCGCAGCCACGCTCGTGCGGGAACTTGGCCGCCAGACTTGCGCTCTGATTGGTCGGTGCTTTTTGTTAATATCTCGTTAAAGAAACCTCGGACAGCATTTTCTCAAAGGAAAATGTTGTTTGCAATCACCCGCTGAGTCACCCCCTTCAAGAAACCGCAACATTTTTGGATCACCATGTATAAAAATAATTATAAAACACATTTTATGCTTGAAATATTACACTTCATAAAAAAATGTGATTTTACTTTGTGCTAGTCTTTTATTGTATTTTTGGTAGACTTGTCGATTAGCATGACCATCACCAATTTCAATGACATTGAAATATGTTGTAGGGGGCATAATTCTGAACAACTTTTTCCTATACATGTAACCGTCGGTCGGCCTAACTTTCTAAGATATGCGCAAAAAACCTTGGTAAACTTTTCCTCATGGATTTGAAAGAAAATTTTTTTAATCACCTTACCACGATCGCCTCTCTGTACAGTACTTCTGTCGACTTATTCTGACACAACGACTTCCACTTTCCTACTTGTCCCGGGTATTAGTATTGGTTTGGGCTAGATCAGGCCTGGAAATTAAGTGAACGCAACTTGGAGCTTGGAGCGCCACAGACCCGAACCATATGAACCGCACGTAGTGCATTGGGATGCCCCCCGTATCAATAGGTTTCCACATCACCCATGACGGAACTATCATCGATGCGTTTTTTTTTTTTGTCAGTGGTATCATCTCCTATAGGTCTATTCCACTGTATCGCGCGATAAAAAATGGATTGGAAAAACGCGTTTTGCTGTCAAAATTTCAAATATGTTTGGGAAAACTAAATTTTCGTGCACGTTTAGACGTGCTAGGCAAATCTAAAATATTAACCACTGACAAAAAAAATGCATCAAGAATAGTACCTCCATGGTATGGAAACCTATTGATACGGGGGGGGGGGGGGGGGGGGGGCACTGCGCTACGCGTGGTTCATATGGTACCGGCCTGAGTCGCTCCAAGCTCCTTGGCCGCCGCGGGGGCCAAGACGCGCGGCGGGAGAAAGGAGACGTTGCCTCCGAAAATCGGCCACTGCGTTCACTTAATTCCCAGGTCTGGGCTAGATGAGCGTGGGGGCGCGCGCCCGCTTGCAGGCGCGTATAGCATGGTAGCGTACCGATGTGAGTTTAACTAAAACATAATTTTTTCGTTAGAAAGAGGGTGCTTTCAAGAACACCTGTTTGACATCCCGACCATGTTCGGCGTCGCCGGCGCCGGATATTAGGATGACTGTAACCAATACTAATACCCGGGACAAGTTGGAAAGTGGAAAGAGTTGTGTCGGAATAAGTCAACAGAAGTACTGTACAGAGAGGCGAATGTGGTAAAGTGATTAAAAAAATTTCTCTTCAAGTCAATCAGAAAAAGTTTACCAAGCTTTTGTGCGTATATCTTAGAAAATAAGGCCGACTGCCGGTTGCCTATTTCAATTCTTTGTTTTCTGTTTTCGTCGAAAACAAAAAAATGTTACGCGCCGTCATACGATTCTTCTGTAGCACTCAGAAATTTTTAGTAAAGATTTTTGCAAATATCGCGGAAACTAGGGCAGATCGACGGTTACACGTATAGGAAAAAGTTGTTCAAAATCATGCCCCCTATAACATATTTCAAGGTCATCGAAATCGGTGATGGTCATGCTAATCGACAAGTCTACAGTATTTTTAATCAATAGCAGTTTCAATTATGAGTAATGCAGAGAAAACATTTTCCTCAATATTTTGAGATCTTTCCACGAAATTTAGTAATACATATGTAGAAGTAAATTTCAACTTGTAGAAGTCAAAGTTCTTCTAAATGCGAGTTGTACTGGTGAAATACATAATATAACTTAGAAAATATAGTCTGAGTTAAGGAAGTTTTATTTCGAGTTGTAGAGGTGTTTACATCGGAGCGGAAGAGAACGATGAAAATTTTCGACTTATAGAGGTTTTCGATTTGTCGATGTTCGACTGTATTTTGTTTGGCTGTAATAATTCCCCTTCTACTTCGTACTACGTCATGTCATGCTTATGAAGCCATTGATTCCCTACATATGGCAACTCTGCTCGACACTGGCCTGAACTAAAGTGGTGGGGATGATTCATTCCTATTTTAACAAATCCATTTCTTTCCATATTAACGGGACACTGCTGTATATACAAAGTGAGGGGCAAACTGGTCAAAACTCAGAAAGGCTTGACCGACATGAAACAGTATTTCTCCAAACCTCTCCAACTTGTGCCATTCAAAGTGATAGATGCTATTTTTTTCAAGGTAAAATGTTTTGTTGAGAATCCAAAATTGTATTTCGTGTTTCAGATCGGTTTAAGAGTCGGCGTGAAACAACGAGGATGTAATGGCCTGAGTTATACTCTTGATTATGCCAAAGAAAAATCTAAACTTGATGAAGAAGTTAATCAGGACGGCGTTCGCATTATGATTGACAAAAAGGCACAGTTATCTCTCTTAGGCACCGAAATGGACTACGTGGAATCTAAATTAAGTTCTGAATTTGTTTTCAATAATCCAAACATTAAAGGAACTTGCGGATGTGGAGAAAGCTTCTCCGTTTGATTATTGTGAATATTTATAAAAATTGTAGTCAAAATGAGTAAGTTAGGTACAATCAGTACGAATGGCTTGTAATTTAACTAAACTATGAGTTTAATAAGTGACATACCTTTTATTGTTGTCTATGACAAGGAATCTCTTGTTGTTGGCATTCTTAATTTGGAAGAAAGAACTATTAAATAAAAACTGTCATTTGAATAAATAATTAACTAATATTTACAATAAATTTGTATAAAAGTTGTATATTGTTGATTATTCAAGTATTTGTCATTGTATTTATTTATTTCATAAATAAGAAAGTTGTACATAATATTTAACCCAACTGATTATACATGTATAATATAATAATGAATAAATTAGTAGTTTATTTAATGTACATGAACATGTATTTTTACTTTGATTTTGTCTCCCGTTACGAACCTGATGTAATTACTTCGATGTGCATGTTATAAATCCAGTGGGTGACGTTCTTTATAATTTATAGTCTACACGCAGTTTAAAGCTTGTATTTAAGGGGTCATTCCGGTTAGACGGGTTGAAAGTACATATCCTTAACAATGTACTGTTCAATTTTCATGAAAAAATTCCGATTATTTTAGCTTCTACCAGGGATCCGAACCCTAACCCGTACCCGGTTCGGTACGTCGTATCGTTGACTAATCCGCCTAACCGGATTAACTGGGTTAATGCGTGTTGGAAATAATTTGGACACCTTACGTGGTAACGGCACTGGGTGACGTCACAAAAGGCATGAGTGGGGGAGTGACCAGTATGCGTGCGAAGTTAGTTCGTAAGAATACACTGTACTGAAAGCAACGTGAACAGAATAAAACCACAGTTATTGTTGTTATTGTTAAATACAATTTACTTTCGAATTCCGAACATAAAGTCAACAATGCGGTTACACTAATACAATGAAAACCATAGTTGAGGCAGTGAGAGGGACAAGGGACGAACTCACATTTTTTCGAAATTGAGTTAGTAATGTGACATCCCACTATTTTTCGCGTGGTTGGCCCTTCTGGCCCTTTCCGTGCTTGCTGTCTGCGCGTCGCTTTATTCCGCAGACGGCGATTCCGCAGCGGAATCGCCTCGCGCGTGGCAGTCACGTTACGCTGAGCTGCGTAGCGACAGCCGTAGGGACAACGCGACCTTCTGCGGCCCGGGCCCGGAAACTTGCGACGTGTGCAGCGAGCGACAACTGCCGGCGGGGCAGTTTCCCCCATTCGCGAGGATTGATCGAGGCACGGCCCATAACCGGGATTGATGAAGAGGTATTGAGGATGGCGATTCGAGAGCTCGACCTAGGAAGTAACGACGGACTAGAGGACCGTCCAGATACCGCGACCACGTCTCCGGGTAGATTCCGCGAAGTACGCTCGGCTGATAGTAATTCGTAAGAAGGGTAACTCCGTCCAACACACCGAGAACGGCATAGCCGGGAGAGTCCTTCGCGTTAATCGAGACCGACGTAGGACCGCGTAGTTATCCGGTCACGACCTACGCTCGGGCCAGAGCCCCCATAGCGAGCGGAACTTTAGACGGCAAACGTGCCGTGTGCTACCAGAGATCACAGCGAGCGACAGCTGGGCGGAGGGCCGTCCCAAGGGTATGTAAGCAGATTCTATCTTTCCAAGAATATATTTTACTCTTTCGTTTTCACCTTTAATTCCGAGTCAACCATTGATTGAACCCCTTTTCTCCCTATCCTTCCTTGGTAAGTATAGTCAAGGTGGGCTTCAGCCCTTTGATAGAGTAAGAACCCGGTAAATCATTCCAACCGCTCGGGGTCATTTACAGGAAGTCCCTTCAGGACGTAACATGGTCTTAATTAGAATCATCCCATACATCACTCCATAACTCCGTCAAAATCCCTAAAATTCAACTCTTATCCCCTTCCCCCTGGACCATCTAGACGATATACCTTAGCGGTCCCCATCTCGTGATAGGCAACTTTAATATCCCCTTCCTCACTTCGCCCTACCAGGCACGATCTCCTTTCTCATATTGAAGTTTAAACAAGACCCTCGTCCCAAAAACCCTCTTAACTCGAGCCCACGTCTCACCCCCTCTATACGACCCACCAAATCAAACTCACTCTCACCCCTTTCCAACCAAAATACGCAAAATCCATCCAATGGGTTGAGTACCCCCTTTTTGGAAGCCCCAAATAAGAACCCCTGATGTCCAATAGCGACGCATAGTTCACGCATGGGTCATCAACATATTTCAATTATATAACGCATGTTTTGCACACGAGTTATGGTGCATACCCCACATATCCCTCATACCTGACATTCCGACGAATCACATAAATACAAGGACCCAGTGTGCTGTTGTAACTAGGCCAACGACCAAACGTTACAACCGCCGCGCATTCCGATATCACGCGCGAGCGCCAAAGCGCGGGCAATAACCCGCGAGCACCATCAGCGTTTCCCCCAAAATCGCCGAAGAACGAGCCAAAGGCGGTGACCCCTCTGGTCCCCGCTTCGTCCCGATTTAGATATAAGAACTCCTACAAGCTAGGGGACGACGTCTTTTGTAATTAGCGCTTAACCGCTACAGTACGCGCATAGCCTGTCACCCAGATCGGGACAGAATAAACTTGTTTAACCTTACGGTGAGTTCCAACTCTTTAACCCGCAACGATCCCCTACCTTCGGTTTCAAACCGAATCCTTCCGTCCCGGCACACTCTCCCGAACCTTCGGGGCCCGTTGGACGACGAACGTGAAGGACGACCCGGAGCAACCCGAGATTATAGGCCAGAATCTCGCCCCCAGGCGTCCAGACACAACAATTGGTGGCAGCGGTGGGATCTTGCCAACGTAAGGAACAAGCCTGCCCGACGAGGACAACAGGACTTAGCGGAGACAAGGACCCATTCAACAGCAGAGAAATTTATCACGCAGTATTGACGGACGGCCCCAGAGGACGCCGCCAGGACAACCTGCGATCAACACCAAGCGCGCGATGCATCACCTGTTCTACGTTCTGTAAGTGCGAAATACCACACTCAGCGAGTTCAGGCGGCACGCCGTTACTCTCATGCGTCGAGCGAATTCGTTAGATAAGGATATCGAACGCGACATAGAATTAACCGAGCGAAGGGAAACTCTTTCGCCTAAAACACTTCGCCGAGGTGCTCCACGTAGATACTGTAGAGTCCGTACACCACGAACCACCCACGGCTCTATCTTGGACGAGACAATTGAAACGTTTCGTGCTCTTGGCGAACGTACGCGACTCGCTCTAGAAGCAGAGCCTAGCGAAGAACGCAGCGACACGAACGCGTTACCCATTACGTCGAGTCACGCCGGACGCTTAACCGCTAGGAGATTATACCCGTTCAACGAGTTAGATTATAGTTTACTCCCGAGCGACGGAATAACGACCATGTCATCCCCTAACGCAGCATCTGCGGGCGGAGACGTAGTACCAAGCCTCGCCGATCGACTAGCGAACCTAGAGAACCTACTCACGGGAGTAACCACTACACTGGCCCAAGTAACGGACGGAATGTTAGGAATAAACGACATGTTAGGAGCACTAGAGACAAGGGAAGGTCCACTACAGGACTCGATAGATAGGGAAATAAGTAGACTAAGGGAAACGATGAACTCGACACACGCAACGCCCGGCCCCTTAGGCAGGACCACGGTCCATTTCGACGGATTTCGTAGTACAGAGGAAGAACCGAGGCGTTCTAGTCGATTCGTCCCCACCAACCTCGAGATAAACGATCTGAATCACGCACCGAACGTAGCAGGCACTCGAGAGATATTCCACACCATAAAAACCTTACCCCTGTTCAACGGGAAGGACCCCAAGGAATTACCTGGGTTCTTGACCGCCTGCAAATATGTCTACTACACATATCAGACGGCGGAAGAAAAGGCCCAGATTCTACGGGGGATAATCGCATTACGGATCGGAGGCGACGCGCTAGACGAAGTACAGACACGCCACATATTATCCATGCAGGACTTGGAAGACGTACTAACTTCAGTTTACAAACCTCCCCGTACAGCTTCAACTGTACAGAGGGAATTGTTATATAGTAGGCAGGGCCCCAATGAAACCGCGCATCAATACGGAAATCGTGTATCAAAACTATTAAGGGAACTAATAGCGACCGGAATCGATGATAAAGACAGTCTAATAGAAAAAAACGCAACCGTGAAAGTATTCAAAAAACAGACACTGACTATATTCGAGGACGGACTCCGCGATGATCTAAAGATCTTGGTAAAATCACAAAGACCCGCCAACCTACAGGAAGCAATCACGATAGCCATAGATGAAGAACGGTCAATCACGAAACAACCAGCAACGCGCGGTACAAACCCTTCTACGCAGAATAAAAACAAGACAGCATCGCGTTACTGTAACCATTGTAAACGATCAGGGCACGACACTAAGGATTGTTGGAAAATCAAAGATAAAGATAGGCAAACTGGGAAAATTTTTTTTTCGGAAAACAACCGGCGAGTACAAACTGTAAAAGCCAAAAATGATAAATCAGCAGGACGTAAGACAGAAGAGCATCGACCGGCCTCCGAAGAAAAACGACGATCCCGAAGCAAAAGTGCTGATCGCGAGCATTCCGCGAAACACAACCGCGATAGGTCGCCGACAAGGTCGCCGAAACGCGACTCACCATCCCGAGAAACCGCGAAATCCTTCCGTATGATTAAAATAGGATCCCTCTCCAAGGATGGACACACATCGGATAGGATAGAGGTAGAAATAGAGGACAGCAAAAATAAACAAGCCATAATGTTGATAGATAACGGGGCAGAAGTATCTCTAATTGCTAAAAGAGCGCTCCCGAACAACGTGGAAATGGAAAAAACCAACGTCAGCCTTATGTCATTTTCAGGGGAAAAGCCAGAAACGCTAGGAAAAATAGATGCCACGTTTAGTATAAATGGGAAAAAAGTAATACATCCGTTATACGTAGTAGACGGAAATACGTTGACAAACGCAGACGGGATACTAGGGGTAGATTTTCTTAAAAATAACGGAATAACAATAAATTACCCCAAGCAAAGCTTATTGGTAGACGAAAAACCATGGAAGGAATTAATCAGAAGCATGGAAATAACCATACCCGCGCGCACTCAACAGTTAATAATGATTCCTACGGATAGTATTAAAGATGGCATAATAGAAAAACAGCAATTAGCGGAAGGCATATATTTAGGAGAAGGATTAACAAGACCCGAAAAGGGAAAATGTGTGGCCTGTATTATGAATACAACCACAGAAGAAAAAACAATAATTATGCCGCGGACTCACTTAAGCGAAATACCGGATAGCGAAATAATTAGCTGCAGCGACAGCGCCGCAGCTGTTCGGGGCTTGACCGCGAGGGAATCGCTGACAACGCGCATTGCTCGAGTTAAGGAGGAGATAAACCGTGGGCACATGAATAAGGAGGAAAAGGAAGCAATGAATGAAATATGCGAGGAGTACCACGATACGTTTCATTTACCGGGAGACCGACTAACATTGGCCACCGTAACCGGCCACCGAGTCCCCGTAAAAAGCGACACAGCACCCTGCAATGTCAAACCGTATAGATTACCCGAAGTCCACAAGCGGGAAGTACAGAAGCAGGTGGAGCAGATGCTGAAAGACGGCATCATCCGACACAGCTCCAGTCCATGGAACGCACCCTTATTAGTGGTACCCAAAAAACCCGATTCGGAGGGAAAAATCAAATACCGCGTAGTAGTCGATTATAGGAAACTCAATGAAGTCACCATAGGAGACTCATTCCCACTACCAAATATCACGGACATACTAGATCAATTGGGGAAGCACAGTACTTTACCACTCTTGATTTAGCGTCCGGATACCATCAGATTCCAATGGACGAACGCGACAAGTGCAAAACAGCATTTTCGACTCCACAAGGCCATTACGAATTTAATCGCATGCCTTTCGGACTAAGAAACGCGCCCGCGACGTTCCAGCGAGCCATGAACGCCGCACTTATCGGATTACAGGGAATAGACTGTTTCGTTTACCTCGACGATATTGTCGTCTACGGAGCAAGTTTAAAAGAACATAACCAACGACTACGGGAAGTTCTAAAAACTCTACGCAAATATAACTTAAAACTACAACCAGAAAAATGCGCATTTATGCGAAAGGAAGTAGGCTTTTTAGGGCACATAATTACTCCCGAAGGGATCAGACCAAACCCAGAGAAAACGAAAGCGGTAAAAGAATTTCCTGTCCCAAAGAAATTGAAAGAATTACAAGCTTTTCTAGGGTTAGCGGGATATTACCGTAGATTCATTCCAGAGTATTCAAAAATAGCTAAACCCCTATCTAAAATCACAAGCAATAAAGTCGAATTCACATGGACAGCCGAACAGCAAAATGCTTTCGACACATTAAAAGAGGCACTGACCACGGCACCCCTGCTAATCTACCCAGATTTCACAAAAGAATTTATAGTAACTACCGACGCATCTGGCGTAGCGATAGGTGCAATACTATCACAAGGAAAAATAGGCGAAGATAAACCAATAGCGTACGCGAGCCGGGTATTAAATAAAGCAGAAAGAAATTACAGTACAACGGAAAAGAAACTGTTAGCCATCGTGTGGGCAGTCAAACACTTCCGACCGTATGTCTATGGTACCTCATTCAAAGTAGTGACAGACCATAAGGCATTGGTATGGCTATTTAGGGTACAAGACCCAGGATCCAGACTAATAAGATGGAAAATTCTATTAGCCGAATACGACTACGAAATAATTCATAAGTCGGGAAAAAATAATACCAACGCGGACGCGCTAAGCAGGAATGTGCATACAGTGCAGAACAAGGAAGTAGAAAAAGAGAAGCCAATCGAAGTCCACGACGACGAAACCAAGCAGCAAATTCTCTACGAATACCATTGCACGCCCACAGGAGGACACCAAGGTATACAGCGTACTACGAAGCGAATAAAACAAAAATATAAATGGCCAGGCATGAATAAAGATATTGAGGAATACATACGAAAATGCAGCCTCTGTCAAAAAAATAAACTAGGTCAAAAAACTAAGGCTCCAATGGAAATCACGGATACACCTAGAGAACCCTTGGAAAAAGTAGCGCTAGATATAGTAGGACCCCTGCCGGAAAGCGAACAAGGAAATACATGCATACTGACATTTCAGGACCTTCTCACAAAATTCAGTAAGGCAATCCCCCTGCCTAATCAAGAAGCAGCAACAGTAGCCGAAGCAGTCGTCGAAAAAATTATCTGCGAATACGGAATACCCGAAAAAATCCTGACAGATCAGGGAACAAACTTCCTGAGCGAAATGTTTAAAAATATATGCAAACTACTTCGGATAAGTAAACTACAAACAACCGCGTATCACCCAGAGTCGAAAGGGTCGTTAGAAAGATCGCACAAAACCCTAATAGAATACCTACGACATTACATAAATAACGATCAAACGGACTGGGATAGATGGTTACCCTACGCGATGTTCACCTACAATACAACCCCGCACACCGCGACAGGATTTACCCCCTACGAATTAATCTACGGAAGGGTGGCATCAATACCCTCCGCAATTAAAAACCCGCCTAAGCAAACTTATAATTATGACGACTACGCGCAGCAAACCAGAGAACGAATGAGGAAAGCTAACGAAATAGCCCGAGAACGACTCCGGCAAGCAAAAGAAAAATCAAAGGAAGACTACGATAAGAAAACGCGCGAAAGAGAATTTAAGGTAGGCGATAAAGTATGGCTTTACGATGAGTCGGTGCGACGCGGTAGATCAAAGAAGCTAGATAACAAATGGATAGGGCCGTATGAAATAATAGAAAAAAACTCGAAAGTTAATCTAACAATAAAGAAGGGGCGTAAAATCCTACTCACTCACACAAATAGATTAAAGCATTTCATTGAATAATGAAGAAGGAAAAAACAACGCCTCGGAAAACAATGAAACATAACGACGAGACTATTACGTACACAGATTGAAACGACCGTACTTCAACAAACGCGAAGAGCTGACGTAGTAGATCACTTTATTACGTTAAATGCCCTACTGACCGACCTGACTCAGGATGTAGACGACGTGTTGCAATATTACACCGGTCTCAAAGGAGGCATCATCAGTACAAACGTACTGGCTAGCGCGCAAATCACTAAATTATTACAAACCGCAGTACAGCATCTCCCGAATGGACTCACATTTCCGATAGCACCTAACTTAGAAAATACTAATGTAATCGAGAAATTATCATCGGTCACCGCGTATTTCGATAGGACCACGTTGATAGCAGTAATAACCGTTCCCCTCATTTCCTCACAAACATTCACAGTGATCGAGGCAACCTCCGCCCCAATTCACGTGTATGGAAATTCATACGCGGTATTAGTAATAAGAACGCCGATACTCGTCATTGACGCAAGCAGCAACCAATATGTGCTCACCGATCAAGACGAGTTAAAGGGTTGTAAACGAGTAGTCACTCAATATTACTGCGATCAACCAATGTTAGCGCATAACGTTAATAACGACCTCGAGTGCGAAGCAAGCCTATGGCTGCAACCCGCGGATGAGTCCCCTAAAAATTGCGAGATAAAACAAATTGCAGCGAATCATACAATGTGGATAAGAACCTCAAACGCGGACACGTGGATTTTTGCGACGCACCAGCCCGAAACACTAACTGTACAGTGTAACGAACGACAGCCTGAGCACGTCAATATAGATAAAACAGGAATCCTCAGGATTACGGGAAATTGTAACATCCGAAGTAAAGACGTAGTATTAAAAAAGCGACAAACATCGTACAGCCAAGATTTCGAATTACCAACGGCGCCACGTTACGACATAACAGTAGCGCTAAACGCGACGCGAACAGACAAACCAGCGCACCCTCTCTCGCGTTTCCAATTAGATAAACTCCTGAAAAACCCATCTGAATTTTCAGCACTGTATAGCCAGCTTAACCAAATAGAAAACGAGTTAACCACTAACAGCTGCAAAACAGAACTGGCGACTTGGCAAATTGTACATCCGACCACGTCAACCGGCGTACTAGTAATACTTATCATACTCGTCATGTATTTGTTAACACGCGACTACCAATTGCGCCGAAAACTACAAATTCCCAGACCGGCGAAACGAGGGAAGACCAGGAAGTCAACGAGCTCACCCGACACAGCACAAACCGAAGACAACGCCGCGGACCCACTGTACGCCGCGGCCAATTCAATTTATGGCGCAGGGGAAATTGCCAAAATTGTAAAATTTCCCCTAAGCACCCTTCCCTTAAGGGGGGGGGGGGGGGGATGTTGTAACTAGGCCAACGACCAAACGTTACAACCGCCGTGCATTCCGATATCACGCGCGAGCGCCAAAGCGCGGGCAATAACCCGCGAGCACCATCAGCGTTTCCCCCAAAATCGCCGAAGAACGAGCCAAAGGCGGTGACCCCTCTGGTCCCCGCTTCGTCCCGATTTAGATATAAGAACTCCTACAAGCTAGGGGACGACGTCTTTTGTAATTAGCGCTTAACCGCTTCCAACTCTTTAACCCGCAACGATCCCCTACCTTCGGTTTCAAACCGAATCCTTCCGTCCCGGCACACTCTCCCGAACCTTCGGGGCCCGTTGGACGACGAACGTGAAGGACGACCCGGAGCAACCCGAGATTCTAGGCCAGAATCTCGCCCCCAGGCGTCCAGACACAACAGTGCGTACGCTCTCTTCTACGGAAACACTCCCACGCAGTACATTGTTATTCAGCATTCTAAAACCTTACTGTGCTATATTTAAATAAAGGCAGTGTCTACGAGTGACCAATATATAGCAACTACTGTAAGCGATTATTACTAATTATTGTTCAACGACTGTTTGTGCACGAACGTGAAGCTTCGAGCGTTCGCTAATTAGAATTAGTTTAGTTTATTTAATGTAAGATAGTCTATAAGAATAGTCGTTAAGGTAGGCGTTAAGTTTAAACTAAAGGTCACGGACACTGTATATTTACAAGACGCTGCACAATATATTACAAGGTTCTCACTTTAACTAAACAAACTGTAAAAGACTTAATTAACTATAGCTACGCTTTAAACAACGTTGACGCGCAAGCACGCGAAAGTTGTTGGAACTGAGCGGTTCTATTACGATTAGCACGAGTAAGCGAGAGTGATCTGAGCGACACGACGGTTCGACAGTGAGAGAGCTATCGCGGTGATGGATCGGATCGTTTCGCCGAATTCTGTGATGTCAGCACCCCACCCGACAGCTGATCGCCCTAAGCAGGACGAGGACCGCAGCGGCGGAACAAAGCTGTCTACGCGCTGAAGCGAGAGCGCTGCCCAATTAGCTGAGGTGCGCGTCAACAGATGGCCCGACCGATCTCATCACCGCGATCGCGCGTAACGCGATCTGGTCGCGTTAGCCTACTTTGAATCGCGCGCGACATCGGCAGCTAATCAGCGCCAACTTGGCCTGTGGCCGTTTGGGCCAATCCCAAACAACGACATATCACCACCATTCATATTATTTCGTATTGATAACGTTTATTGCATTATATTATTATGTTTTGTCTGGACTTTCATTTCCGGTGCGGTAGAGGCGAAAAGTGTGAGTGAATGGAGTAAAAGGAAAAAGGTGGGGAAAAGTGAGAGTTGAAAAAGAAGAGAGTCGAGCAGTGGAAAGGTGGAGAGACGGAAGGGAAGAGAGAGGAAGTGTGAGGAAAAAGAGAATAAAACAGGTGGTAGAGAAGAAGAGTGAGGTTAGAACAAGGCGGGAAAGAAGTTGGAGAATGCTTTCTCCAAGCGCGTGGCT
The DNA here is from genome assembly GCA_963971345.1 of Andrena flavipes. Taxonomy (NCBI): domain Eukaryota; kingdom Metazoa; phylum Arthropoda; class Insecta; order Hymenoptera; family Andrenidae; genus Andrena; species Andrena flavipes. The sequence continues at coordinate 26,662,448 of OZ020482.1, read as the reverse complement.
GGCGCGATGGCGGCCATTAAGGTCGCCGATCTCGGCATTACCGCCATGCGGCCGAGACGCGCCGTTACCGGGGGTCTTGTGCTCGAGATCCCGGGAGCGCAGGGCTGGGCCAGAGCTGCCGCCCTCAAGTTGAGGCTTGCGGAGCAGCTCGAGGGCAGTGGCATCAAGGTTCACTGCCCTCAGAAAATGGCCGAGTTCCGGGTGTGCGGCCTGACCGAGCTGGCGTCGGCGGTTCGCCGGGCTATTGACGCTCAGGGCGCTTGTTCGGCCGAGGATATCTCGGTCGCCGAAAGGCGCCATGATGCCACCGGACTTTTTCGGCCTGGGTACGAGCTAGTGGTGGACTCCCTGGCGGCCCGCGTCGTGCCCCTAGTGCAGCGGAGATTGTAATGCTTCCGCTGCCTAGAATTTGGGCACGTACAGGCCAAGTGCAGCGGCCCCACGGACAGGAGCCACGCCTGCTACCGGTGCGGCGAGGAGGGGCACATCGCGCGGCGATGTACGTCCGCCTCAAAGTGCCCGCTCTGCACCGATGCAGGCCTGCCCGGTGGCCATCGTATGGGTGGCCCGGCGTGTCCCCCCCCCCCCAGCGGAAGAAGGTGCTGCCCAAGAAGAAGGGAAAGGAGACAGCGGCGGCGACCGATAAGTCGGCGCCCGCCCCCGCGCCCGACACTGCGCCGGTGGCCATGGAGACCGGGAGTGTGGCCTCCGCATCGGCGGCCAAGTCTGGCCCCGGCAAGCGCAAGGAGCGCGGGGAGTCGGGGTCCGTCACCGGCGGAGAGTCCTCGTCGGCGTCGGGGCCGGAGGCAGCTCCGAAGGGGCCCAAGAAGAAGAAAGAGAAGGTGGGGGGCGATTTAGTGCCCCCCTTCTGGGCCCCAAGTGGAGGGGAGGTAGGCCTTCCTCAAAGCGAGGAAGAATATGCCCCCTCCCTTCGAGGTGATCGAGGAGGCGGGTGCGACGCGCGAAGAGGCGAGTGGGCTGGCGCGATCGGTCGCCGCCGCATACGGGGAGGGTCCTTCCTCTCAGAGGATGATGACCCAGGCTCCTGCCCCGCAACGAGGGAGACGGCCCGACCCAGGCAGGAGCCGGAGGAGGCCGGCACCGCGATGCCTAGCGGCCCTCCGCTCCTGCTGACCAATACCAACCACTCCATGCGAGCGCACGATCTGCTTGAGCAGGCCCGTATGGAATTGGGGGTCGGGCTAGCCGTCATGGCCGAGCCGTATCCGCTGGTGGAACGGTGTTTTCGGTCCACCAACCCGGATCGGCAAGTGGCGATGACGTGGGCAGTCGAAAGATTAGCCCCGCCGTGCTCGGTCGCCCGGCACGGACGGGATGGATGGCGGTGCGCTGGGGGGGGGGGGGGGTCCTCGTGGTGGGCTGCTATTTCGCGCCTAGGTTCGCGGTCCCGGAGTTCGAGGACCGGCTGAACGAGGTGGGGGCTTTTATCGCCCCCCATGCATCTCAGCCGGTCATTTTTCTGGGGGATTTTAACGCCCACGCTGTTGAGTGGGGCGCCCCCAGAACGGACTCCCGGGGCGAAGAGCTCCTTGAGTGGGCGGAGGCGAGGGGGTTCACGCTGAAGAACCCCCATGCAGTGACGATGTACCGCGGCCCGCGGCCCGCGGGGAGAGTGAGTAATTGACTTGATTTGGGTCAACCCCGCGACCGCCGCTAAAATGTCGCGCTGCTTGGTGGCGGAGGATACCGAGTCCTTATTGGATCACATGTATGTCCTGTTGGACACCTCCGTTGCCCCGCCTCCTCGAACCCCTCGAGATCGCGCGCAGCCCCACGGTGGGCGCTCGGACGCTTAGACGTCGACGCGGCCCAGTTAGCCTCCTCCGTCGTCGCCTGGCCGCCTTTGCCGGGCGACGTGCTGGACAACCCCGTTCGTATCGCCCTTTGGTTCTACGGCGCGTTGCAGAAGATCTGCGACGCAACCATGACGCGGGTTGGGGCGCCGTATAGGGGTCGGAAGGCGGTGTATTGGTGGACGGCCGAAATCGCCACGCTTCGCTTGGCGAATCAAGTGGCCCGTCGCCGATACACCAACACCCGTCGCAAAGATCCGCAACGGGTGCCGGAGGGGCTACTCCAGGAGCTACGCGCCGCGTATGCGACGGCGCGCAAAGAGCTCCGTGGAGAAATTGCCCGGGCCAAAGCCCGTTCGGCGGACGAATTCGTCGCGACCCTCAACCAAGACCCTTGGGGGCGCCCATACAGGACCGTCTCTATCAAACTCGGTCCCTGGGCGCCCCCTGCCACCGAGGGTCTGGATCCCCAATTCCTCACAAAGGTACTGTCGACGCTTTTCTCCCCTCCCCCAGTTCCTGGGGAGGGTGGCGTCGACGAGTCTGGGGATCCATGGTTGACCCGGGGCGCCGATACATCCGACGCCCCAGGGGTCAGCGACAAGGAGCTCGCTCGCGGGAGAGGAATGCGGCTCCAGGTCCGGACGGAGTGCCCGGGCGTGTCTGGGCCTGCGCCATGGGCGCCCTTGGAGGCGGACTCAGGCGGTTGTTCACAGCCGTCCTGAGATCCGGGAGATTCCCCCCGGCGTGGAAGGAGGCGCGTTTGGTCTTGCTGCGTAAGCCCGGCAAACCCGCAGAGTCGCCCTCGTCGTTCCGGCCGATATGCCTATTGGACGAGGCGGGCAAGCTCCTCGAGCGTATCATTGCTGCCCGCCTCTGCGACCACCTAGGTACCGTGGCCCCGGATGTATCCGACCGCCAGTTCGGCTTTAGACGGCAGCGTTCGACCATCGACGCTATTCGATTGGTTCGGACGGGGTGAGCGTGGCTATCTCGCTCGGTGTAGCGAATGCATTTAACACCGTCTCCTGGGCGGCGATCGAGCGGGCGCTGTTGTATCACAGCGTCCTGCTCTACCTTCGCCGTCTGATCCGGGACTATCTCCGCGGATGGGTGGTCGCGTACATCGGCCGGGGCGGTAGGGGGGTGACCGAGGTGCACCGCGGCGTTCCACAGCGGTCCGTGCTGGGACCCCTATTGTGGAATTTAGCGTCCGACGCGGTGCTGCGGGTGGAAATGCCATCGCCGGGGGTGTCCCTCGTCTGCTACGCGGACGATACCCTGGTGGTGGCATCCGGACGGCGGTGGCAGGGTGCGATCAGCCTCGCGGAAGAGGCACTGCGACGTGTCATTGCCTCGGTCGGGACGCTCGGTCTGCGAGTCGCCGTGGAGAAAACACAGGCGATGTGGCTCGCGGACAGGGTTGGAAGTGGTGTCCCCAACAGGGGGGGGGGGGGGCGGCGGGCGATCGCCGCCCTCACCTCCCTACCGGGCGAAGTTCAACTTCGCGGGGCGTGAGTGACGGCCGTGGGGAGGTTCGGTGGGCCCGGGGGTTTCTCCCTAGGCCCCGGATCCTCCCGTACAGCGCGCGCCAAGGCAGCTGGCGGCGTCGGAGGGCTTTGGGCCCTGCGGGCGGGGGCTCGCCGGGCCTATCAGAAGCAGCCAGAAACGGGCGGCGACACTGGCGCATGACCCGCAGTGTCGCCTCGGTGTTAGTCGGACGATGAACTTCCGGGGAGCTTCTCTCCCCCTTGGAAATGTGCCAACTTTGGCAGTCGAGCGGAGATACCGGGGTCTTGGAGGGTGGCCTAGTGAACGTATCGCTAGTTTGATCTCACGCAAGAACGGCCACTCTCCTTGCCTGCTCTCTCCGCTCTAGGCAGGTCATCTTGGTGGTTTTAGTGGGTTCGAGTCCCACATAACCCTCTGCCCGTCCCCACGGGCCGGGGGTATCCGTGGGGATTTCCTCCTAGTAAAAAAAAAAAAAAAAAAAAAAAAAAAAAAAAAAATGGTGTCCCCAACAGAGCGTCCCTGAGGATCGGGGAGGCCTGCACAAGGGTCGGCCGAACAATGAACTATCTCGGCCTGACCCTTGACACCTTACGAGTCACTTCAGGACCCTCGGCCCCCGACTGGAACGGCAAGTCTTCGCCTTTAGGCGAATCATGCCGAATCTCGGGGGCCCTCACGAGGGTATTCGGCGACTATACGTCACGGTCATCCGGTCCATGGCGCTGTACGGCGCGTCTATATGGGCCGGTGATCGGGAGGAGTGTCGCGTGGGGCAGGAGCTCCTCGCGAAGGTTCACCGCCGAGCGCTCCTCCAAGCCGTGCGAGCGTATCGTACGGTGTCATACGCCGAATTGTCCACTCTGGCCGCGTCCCCCCCATTCCATCTTCTCGCGGAGATGTAGGCAGAGATTTACTCCGCCGTTCGCGATCTCCGTGACGCGGGGGACCCAGCGGTCGACGGACACGAAGTGGCTCGGGGCCAGGCCCGGCAACGCATGGAGGCTAAGTGGCTCCAGTGGTTATCCCTCCCTGAGCATCGGGAGGGACGCGTTGTCGGGGCGCTTCTGCCCATTCACCGAGATGGGCAGGGCGTGGGTATGGCAGGCCCACCTTCCGCCTGACGCAGGTGATCACCGGAGTAGGTTGTTTCGGGGATTACCTGTGTCGTATCGGGCAGGAGGCCACGTCGCAGTGCCACAGCTGCGGCTCCGGCGACGAGGACTCGGCCGATCACACTCTGGCCAGATGCCAGGAGTGGTTAGATGAGCGCCGAGTCCTCGAGGCGCAGCTGGGCCCCGACCTCGACCTTCCGACTGTCGTGCGTCGGATGGCGAGAGATCGGGACTGCTGGGAGGCCATATCCCTCTTCGCCGAGCAAATTATGCTCGAGAAAGAAGAGGCGGAGAGGGACAGAGAGCGGGAACAACATACGTCCCGCCTCGCGGCCCCCAGGAGGCGACGAGCGCGACGCAGATGACCCGGAGCCGGGGGAGGCAGAGTGGCAACATAGTTCATTACGTCGCCCCACTCCCCCGCATAGGCTCCCCCGAAGCGCGGGGGACGGGTAGACAGGCCGAGGGCGTACACCAGTCCTCGGCCGCCGCCCCCCAGTGAGAGTGGGAGGCGTGCTAGTGGGAGGGAGCAGGGTGCCCCCCCCCCTTGTATGTGGGCCACCCCACCGTCCATTTTGAACCACCGCGGCCGCGCGGTGGCGGTGATGGGGCGCAAATGGGAGGGCCCCGAAGTATTTACAGCGGGCCCTCCCTGTAGGAGCGGCGTGTATTGCCGCTCCCTGTTGCGATCGAGGCTTGGGGGACGAATAGGCGGCCCGTCATGGTTGGGCCGCCCCCTCGCTTTGGAGCGCCCCCCTGGGCCCGCCTGTGCTCACGCCCGGCCCCTTAATCATCATAAAGGGGGGTCGGGTTCAGCCTCGATCGTGGGGCCGTGGGATGGGGGAGCCAGGGGACACCACCCACCTTAGCAGCAGCGGCCCCAGTGGCGACGCGGGCTGAGGGTATCCGTGGGAATTTCCTCCTAGTCAAAAAAAAAAAAGGCGGGACAGAAGCGAGCGTTAGAGGGAAAGACGCGAGAGGGAAGGAAGAGAAGAGAAGGAGGAGGTGGTGACATCGGGCGGTAGGGGGAGGTAATGAGGTGATAGCGGAGCAATAGGTAAAGAAGGGAATAAAGGAAAGGAAAAAAGGCAGAAGGGAAAGTGGAAGAGAGGAATAAAATATGGAAGGAAAAGAGGGGGAAAAGGGAGCGGTACAGGGGAGCAGAACGATAGCAGTGGAGAGGGTGGGGGAGGAAAAGGAAGAGGAGGTCAAAAGAAAGGGTATGAAGAGGAATGCTCAGAGGCTGACAAGGGAAAGGGCCTCAAGTGGAGGAAACTTATATGAAATAACAGAGATGTGGAAGCGGAAGAGGTAGAAAGAAGAAGAAAGGCATGAGGAAGGGGGAGGGGAAGAAAAGACATTTCAGAAGAGTAGAAAGGTGTAAAGATCGCCGGAGGAGAAAAGAGAAGGGGAAGTGGAAGGAGTAGAGACACTGATAAGGGAAATAAGGGAAGAGCTAAGAAAAGACTTAAAGGAAGTAAAACAGCAAGGAAAGGAGGCAAAGGAGGACATGGCAAAACTAAGAGGGAAGATGGAAGAGTGGGAGGAGAAATGGAAAAGAGAGAAGGAGGAAATGGAAAATAGAATGGTAAGGATGGGAAAAAGGCTAGAGGAAGTGGAGAGGGAGGAAGAAAAGATAAAGGAAATGGAGGAGAGGTTAAGGAATATGGAACAGAGGAGGGAAAAGAACAAGGGAAAAGGAGATGAAGAAAGGAGAGGAGACCGGATGTATTGGAAAGCAGGAGACGAGGGATGGGAAACAAGGGTAAAAGAGATGGAAAGAAAGATGGAAATGAAAGAGAGAAAAGAGAAAAGGAAAAACATAATAATAAAAGGGGTAGGAAGGGAGGGAACAGCGATGATGAGGGCAAAGGAGGTTCTGGAGGTGATACGAGTGCAGAGGAGAATAGAGGGAGTGAAAGAGCTGGGAGGGAGGGGAAGCACATAGGAGATGTGATGCTCGAGGTGAGGATGGAGAGTGAGGAGGCTAAAAGAGAAATAATGAGGAACAAAGGAAAGCTAAGGGGGAGAAAGGAGAAGATAGGAGAGGAGGAGGGAAGGAAAGGAAAAAGAGTAAGAGTGAGCTATGGGAAGATAGAGATAGATGGGAAAATGTGGTTCTGGGATGAGCTAGCGCAGGTATTAAAAGCTTGGTGAGGGGAAGAGTGGGGAAGGGCAGAAGGGGAAACAGGGGAGGGGAAGGACGAAGAGAGGAGGGAGGTGGGAGAGGAAGAAAGGAGGCAGGGAAGGGAAGGGACAAAAAACTAAGAGGGGAGAGGGAGGAAGAGGAAAGGAAAGAAAGGAAGAAAGAAAAGAAAAGCTGGAGGATAGGATTCTGGAATGCAGCAGAAATGACAAATAAGGATGAAGAATTTTGGAAGGCGATAGGGGTCTAGGAGTGTTGATGGACACGGATAGAGGAAAAAGGATGGAGAAGGATCAGGCATAGGCTGCCGACGGGGTACAATTTAGGACACAGTGGGCAAGTAGAAAGAACAGGAAAGGGGCAGCGATGGGAAGCATAGGGTGTCCCTTATAATACCAATTTTTTTAAATTTGATGACACCCCTTGCGAAGTTTTTTCTTTTTTCCCTTTTAATAATGCAAGTTTGTTCGCATACATTTAGCTAGATCAGATGATATTTCACCCTGTCACAAGTGGTTTGAATTATAAAAACTGCATTTTTTTATATATTCGTTATTTTTGTTTTATTGTACTTGTCCGAGGTTTATATAACATAGTTCTTATACAATAGGGTTTTTGAAGGATTTTCTTATGTTTTATTATATGATATACAAAATACCGTGTATGAAACATTAAGAAAACTAAACAAAATCTACGTAAACTTAAGATATGCTTTTGAATAGAGCTTCTTTAGTACATGTTGAAGTCTCTCGACGTGAGGCCTGCGTTACAATTAATAAATCCTGTAGATTTGCTTCAGACTTGACTTGTTCCAAATACTCTTGTGTCAATGCCACACCCTTCTCTGCCACGTCATTTGTTAGATTCATTTCCGAAAAAAACATACAAGCAACTTTGTAATCTTGCAGCGAATGCCAGGTTGCAGGATCATGACGTATGAATTTGTATTCCAATCCAAACCTTTCAAAGAGTTTAATAGTATTTGGGGTTACAAAATCACTCAAATCTTTTTTAAGCCAACCGATAACATCTTTCGGTCTTAATACTAGGCGTTGTAATCCGGAACGCTTAAGAGCACATGATAAGGTACAGCTGCTACTGGTAAAATCTTTTGGAAAAATCTTTTCCACCATTTTCCTTTTTACTGAAAGGCATACATCTCTGTCAAGAAGTGATAACCCTACCAATTCATCAGTCATGTACCACAAATGTCCAGTGAATTTCTTTAAGGCCACATCAGATACGGACTTGTCAGTCTTTTCATAAAGTTTAAGTTCTTTCAAAAACTGGAAATCGTTCCGGGGCGCGTTTATCGCATTGCATGCAGTAAACCAATATTTTAAATACACTAACACCACGAAGACACTCATTGTTATTAATCCTCTCTTTTCTCTGTCCGTCATTTTCACTTGATCTTTGAACAGGACCATTTTAATCGAATAAATCGCTCTTGACATGAAACGTGCGTTATGGATCGCGCCCGGTTTGTAAAATTTGATTCCATGTGGCGGAGTCCCTCCCAAGAAAATGCACGCGAGCTCCAGCAACTCTCTATAGTCGTCACGATAATGGTTTTCAGTTAACTTTTGCTCCACAAATTGAAGTAATTCATCTAATTTTCCTCTTAGGATTGGGGCAATCTCATCGTTTTCTGTTCCAGTTAAAAATTTCTTCTGGTCAATATTGGGCCACTGAGTTTGTAACCTTTTAAAAATATAAATGTCTGGTCCCAACGAAACAGAGATGGTAGCTTCAAACACACTCTTCAGAACTATCTCTGCCATGTGGTGTTTGCACGCAAGATATAGAAGTGTCTTCCCAAGTTGTTGCTCAATTAAAACGCATGCCCTTTTTTTCCGTCCAGTATTTGAACTTGTTGTATCTGTGCAAACAGCTTGCACCATGTCACAAAGTCCCCATTCTTTTAGTAGAAACACTACTGCATTCGCCTGCTCAGCGCCTGTTCCATCGAGCAGTGCCGGGGAGCCAAGTAGTTGATGATGCATGCCAGGACTGGTAATCAGCACGGGTAATCGTTCCACTATACTACCACCGTTTAGTGTCATTCTTTTGCCGTCAATATGTACAACTAACTGCGATTTGTTATCTAGTTTTTTTAGAAAATCGGATTTGATTTGTTTAGCATTCTGATTTCTATAATTTGTCCTCGCACGGTGCATAGAGCTCTTATTCACATTTATTTCAGATGGATTGACGTTGAAATTTTCAGCAGTGTAAAATACAATTTTTGTCGCTGATCTAATGCTAACTTTACCAGCATCAAGTGTGGCTGCTATTTTTGCTGAGATAGCATTTTTGCGGCCTCTTTTCTTCCTTGCAGGTTCTGTTTCCAGTGTGTTCTTAGTACTCGGCGTTGGTGACAGGAGCATCTCAATTTTAGCAGAATGCGACTGGTCATCTACGACATCGACATCGGTACTATCTGAGCCAAAAGAGCTAATGGCCACTGTACGCCATTCATTGAATTTTGTACGGGCACCAGGATAATAGATATCATAATGAAATAACTATGCATTTGTTTATATAGAAATTAAATTAATTCCACTTACACATTTTCATTTCTTCTTGACAACGCTTCTTCCTTTTCAATAACTTTTTCTCCCTCTCTGCTGTTCTTTTCTCTTTTTTATGAAAGTTCATATCAAGGGAACCTATACAACTAACACGTCCTTTCTCTCGTTGTAACATTAAAAACTGTCTGTCCTCTTGATTCTTGATTCGAGTCATTGCGTCCACAGGAGCAATGTCAAACAAATCATCAAACGTGTTTTGGAATGCAGTTTCTCTTGTTATTTGAGTAGAATCACGCCGCTTCGCAGTGGGCGATTTTGGCAATCTAGCTTTACTAAATTAATAACTTTTTACTAGCTTAAGTTATTTGCCTAAAGTTTTTTTTAATATCTGTTTAATGTCTTCAGAGCATGTTATAAGTATAATATTGTAGTCATACTCACATTTTTAATGAAGAAAAAATGGTCAAATGTCACCTTCGTCAGACGAATCATGTGAATCGCTGGAAGCTGATGATGGATTCTGATCTTCATTTTTTAATAATCGGCTGACATCAGGGCTTTTATTGTGTTTGTTTGAGATTCCATTAGTTCCCTGCTCTGCCGCACGCCTGCTCACCGCAGCACCTACCGGGCCGCAGAATACGCCGCTGATCGACGATCGATGCGGCGATCGATTGTCGCTATCGTTTGCTCAGCCAATCACCGGGCGCCACGTGAAACGAGCGGCCCAATCACAATGCGTACTTTCTTGATCGATTCTCGAGGATTGTTCGAGAAGACGCTCAACGGTTTTCGGCGTCCCCTTTGTTCACTCTTGCTTCATACCGCTTGTCGCGTTAACGTGTTTTTTGACTCGTGCACTGCGCAACGTATAAAGTCCTTTTCAATCAGCACTTTTCAGTGCTCTGTTCACTTCTCGCGCCTAATTCTTTGTGCTAGATTCACTTGTTCTGTTCACGCGAGTGCGTTATTTCACCTTCGCCTGTTCTGTTCAACTTTGTGCGCAACACGTGTGCTCATCGCGCGTTGCGTGACCGCGTGTTGGTGTTCAATAGAACAAACAAGTGCTCAGAGCAACCGTTCTGCTCATTATAGACGCAATTTCAGTTGAATAAAGTGACGTGGTCAACTTTGACTTAAACACCAGTGCTTTACTTTCTCACCGTCGATCCCATAACCTCAATCCAGCGTGCTCACCCAACTAACTTTCAGACATTTTGGTCCTTCGAGCCGGATCGACGGTGAAAGTGAGTGTAGTGTAGTTCGTGTCACCTGCACAAGTGCTCAGCTCAACGATGGCGGACAAGGAGACCAGCAAGGTCAGCAAGGAAGAAAAGCCTTCCACAGCTTCCACGCTCAATGTTCCCACGGAACCGCAGGCTACCACCGCTGCTCAAAAGGAGGGAAGAACCAGAGCAACGTCCCCCTCGGTGCTTCCATCGCAGCTCATCGTCAAGGCGAAAACTCAGGTGGGTCGTTTCAAATCTTTGACCACCTTAAAGACACAGCTGCCGTCTCATGCGCATTCCACCTCTCTCGATGAGGTGCAACTGCTCACTGCACAGGTCGAGGAGATACATCAAGCTTTCTGCAGAGAACACGAGCATTTCGAGTCTGTGTGGCCGGCGAAGTTCCTTGACCACGAATATTTCGCCACCGACGTGGCAGTGCAAGAGCGGCAGCTGGTGTGGGAGATGAAGCTCCACCTGAGCCGCCTGAAGGGAGACGTGCAGGTAATCACGGACCTGCGAGCTGCTCAAGCTAAGCCTGCGCCTGCACGAGCATCGAAGCTGCCAGAGATTGAATTGCCAAAATTCTCTTGCAGCTACGCTGAGTGGCCGACCTTCAGTGAGCTCTTCACATCTTTGATTATTAAAGACCAGCAGCTCATGGAAATTGACCGCCTCCATTATCTCCGCTCAAGCCTGAGTGGAGAACCAGCGAGACGCGTCAACGCCTTCCCGCTCAGGGGCTCATCGTTCCAGGCATGCTGGGACATGTTGACGAAGCGGTTCGCCAACAAGCGTCTGCTCATCCAGGAGCAACTGGACAAGCTGCTCACGCTGCCTCCGATCACCACGCGCTGCTCAACGTCACTCAAGGATTTGGCAGCTACGGCCAATCAAGTGGACGAATCCTTGGTGGCATTGAAGGCTCACGAGGAGATGCACAATTGCATCCTTGTGCACACAGTCACCAGGGCACTTGACAAGGTGACTAGAGAGGCTTGGGAGACCTCGCTGGCGAACTCATCAGAGTTCCCAAAGTATGAACAGCTCCTGGCCTTCATCGAGTCCAAAACCTCAGCGCTGGAGCAGACGGAGGCCTCCGTAAAAAAGGCAGCGACTACATCTACGCCAGCCCACTCAGCTCAGAAGAAGGCGACAAGTCACGCCTCGACGAGCTCAACCAAAGAAGCGCAGCCTGCTCAACGGTCGAGGGCCACCGCGTATCCGTGCGACCACTGCAGAGGAGACCATTTTTTGGTGATGTGTCCGAAGTTCCGGGGCCTGACTGTGGAAGCCCGGCGCAAGGTGATAACCTCCAACAACTTGTGCCGGAACTGCTGCGGCCGGCACCAGACTGATGTGTGCAAGTCTGCAATCAGATGCAAGACGTGTGGCGCTCCGCACCACACTATGTTGCATCTGCACCAGTCATCTGCTCAAGCCGCTGCAAAACCGTCTGCGCAACCACGAGGTGCTCAAGAATCAACGCAGTGAAGCTTCGGTGCAGTCGTCGCATCAACCAACTGCTCAACAGGTCTCCCTCAGCTCAGCTCAACCTGCTCACCAGAATTTGTGCATTCAGCAGCCAAGATCACCTCAAGCGCTTCCACCACCCTGTTGGCAACCGCCAACGCTCAACTCATCGCACCGGTGACGTCTCTACCCGTTAGGATGCTCGTCGATGCAGGCTCCGAAATCACCTTCATCAAGGAGGAGCTTATTACTCAGCTCAAGCTCCAACGCATCCATTCAACAATTTCCATCTTCGGCATTGGAGGCAACAAAGCTACTCAGACTCGAGGAGTCGTGCTAATTTCGCTTCGCTCCAATTACTGCCCAACAACTGTGCACATTCAAGCACACATACTCAGGGCACTGACGTCAAATTTGCCATCGGTGGAATCACCTCAGCAAGAGTGGCCACATATCAAGGGCCTTCAATTGGCCGATCCAGACTTCCTGACGTCAAGACCCATCGACATTGTCATCGGCGCAGATACTTATGGGCAGATCATCAAGCCCAATATTAGGAAGGGCGATCCTTCAATGCCAATTGCTCAACTGTCAATATTTGGGTGGCTCGTTCTTGGACCAATCAACGTTGATTCCAATCAACTCAGCTCCTTGCATCACTCTGCCACAGTGCAGCACAAGGACAACGCTCTTCAAGATCTACTGACCAAGTTTTGGATTCAAGAGGAACTCCCAATGGACACACCGACTCTACTCACCCCTGAAGAACAGGAATGTGAGGATCACTTTCGAGCGACACACACTCGTGATTCTACAGGACGTTACATCGTACGCATCCCTCTAAAATCTTCTCCAAATTTACTTGGTAATTCCTATCAGACTGCACATGCTTGCTTGAAGCGCACGCTCAACAAGCTCAACAAGAACAGCGAGTACTGCAATCTGTACCAAGGATTCATGAAGGAATACGTGGAGCTTCAACATATGGTAAGAGCACCATCCATATCACCTAACACATATTCTGTTTTCTATCTGCCACACCATGGAGTGATCAAGCTCGACAGCGAGACGACAAAGTTGAGGGTCGTCTTCAATGGATCAAGCCCGACGACATCTGGGCACTCAATCAATGACCTCATGCACACCGGCGCAAATCTTCTTCTCAACAGCACGGATGTGCTATTGTGGATCCGTCAGCACAAGTTCATTTTTGCCACGGATGTGACAAAGATGTATCGTCAAGTCAAGGTGCATGAAGAAGATCAAGACCTCCAGAGGGTGCTGTGGATAGATGAGAATTACAAGGAGGTGCCTTACAAGCTCATTACAGTCACTTATGGTACAAAGGCTGCTCCATTTCTGGTTGTGAGAGCTCTCCTGCAACTGGTGGAAGACGAGGGTCATCGCTTTCCACTCGCAGTGCCATGCATCACCCATGCCAGATACGTCGACGATATCTTTGGCGGCGCTGACACAGGTGAGACTCTCATTACAATTGCTCAACAATTAAGAGACCTGTGCAACGCGGGCGGTTTTCCACTTGCCAAATGGCATTCGACATACCCTCCGTTGCTGGAATTAATTTCACAGACCACACGAGCCCATGGCTCAATCATTTCACTAGACGACTGCAGTACCAAAATACTCGGATTGTATTGGAATGTTCTCAATGACAACTTTTCATTCTCCTCAAAAGCAAGTTCAACCTCAACGCTCTCTAAACGCCTCATCCTCTCAGAAGTAGCAAAAATATTTGATCCACTCGGATTTCTGTCACCAGTCATCATTCGAGCAAAGACACTTTTGCAAGAGTTGTGGCTGCCCAAAATCAGCTGGGATGATCCACTGCCATCCCAAGTCACATCCAATTGGCTCATCATCAGAGAAGATATTACAAGCCTGGCCAGGCTCTCAATTCCAAGGTGGTTTCACACCCTCAGCAATTCAACAGTGGGACTTCATGGATTCTCTGACGCTTCTCAGCTCGCCATGGCAGCGGTAATTTATCTTACCGTAACATCACCGTCCACTAATCACAAAGTGTCGACACTAGTGTGCTCCAAGACAAAGGTAGCACCCCTCAAGAAGCTCACAATCCCGAGGTTCGAGCTTACTGCAGTATTGATGCTTGCGAAGCTCATGAAGTATGTTCAAGCAACCCTGCAGCTCAACATTGCTACTACACATCTGTGGACGGATTCTCAAGTGACATTAATATGGATCAAAGCTCACGCTTCACGCTGGAAGGACTACGTACGGAATCGTGTCTCCCAAATTCAGGAGCTCACCCAAGATGCACAATGGAGACATGTTCCAGGGAAGTCAAACTCAGCTGATTGCGCCTCAAGAGGCTTAACAACAGCTCAGCTTGAACAGCATGAGCTGTGGTGGACGGGACCATCATGGCTCACTCAACCCAGTGAATCATGGCCACCCCAACCAAATTTGAAGGACGACTCGAGTGCACTAGAGGCTCGTCCAGGAATTTCAAATCTACTCAACGTACAACAGATTCAATAACAACAGATTCGACAATGCTCACATGGTGTATGAGAGTAAGCATCCAGCAATTTTACCTCGCCATTCACGTCTGTCTACTTTGATTATAGACCATGCACATCGCCAAACCATGCATGGAGGGACCCAGCTCACCCTCGCTCACATCAGATACAACTATTGGATCATCGGAGGGCGAGTGCCAGTCAAGACTCATGTGCTCCGGTGTGTTGTGTGTGCTCGACAAAGGGGGATCCGTGCCCATCAACTGATGGACCAACTACCTCTTTCGAGAGTTGCACCCTCACGACCGTTCACCTACACTGGCATTGATTATGCGGGTCCCATCACGCTCAAGACGTGGAAAGGGCGAGGCGCAAAAACTCAGAAAGGCTAGATTTGTGTTTTTGTCTGTCTTACGACCTCAGCTGTTCACTTGGACATTGTCACAGACTACTCGACAGAAGGATTCATCGCTGCCTACAGGAGATTTACCTCAAGACGAGGAATCCCAACCACGCTCTACTCCGACTGTGGAACGAACTTCATCGGAGCAGACACCATTATCAAGAGGATGTTCATCCAGGGCTCACAGGATCATCAGCAACTCAGTCAGCTGTTTGTCAATGACAACACTGGCTGGTGCTACAACCCACCTGCAGCTCCTCACATGGGAGGCAAATGGGAAGCCGTCGTGAAGTCGATCAAACACCATCTTCGGCGAACCGTCAGTGAGACGCTGCTCACCTACGAAGAATTCTGCACGCTTCTCACCCAGATAGAAGCCACGCTCAATTCACGACCGCTCGAGCCTCTCAGTGATGACCCTGAAGACATCTCCACCCTCACACCTGCGCACTTCCTGATCGGGCAGCCTCTTACAACTCTACCAGAACCATCTGTCGAGCATACAAGCATCCCACCATCAGCCAGGTGGCGGCTCATTCAACAACGGACTCAACGTTTCTGGACTCAATGGTCATCACATTATCTCCAACGCCAACTCTCCATCTCGAAGTGGCACCACCCATCTAATGATATCAAGATCGGATCCTTAGTGCTCATCACGGATGAACGGTTTCCACCGAGCAAGTGGCCACTTGCTAGAGTCGTCACCCTTCACCCTGGAAAGGATGGGCTCACCAGAGTGGTGACACTCAGGACTGCCACGACAACATTAATCAGGCCAATTGCAAAATTGGCAGTTTTGCCTGTTTCAGACTGATTCTACATCAACATCATCCAACAGCTGTTGATGGTGGGAGAATGTTTGAGATTCCATTAGTTCCCTGCTCTGCCGCACGCCTGCTCACCGCAGCACCTACCAGGCCGCAGAATACGCCGCTGATCGACGATCGATGCGGCGATCGATTGTCGCTATCGTTTGCTCAGCCAATCACCGGGCGCCACGTGAAACGAGCGGCCCAATCACAATGCGTACTTTCTTGATCGATTCTCGAGGATTGTTCGAGAAGACGATCAACGGTTTTCGGCGTCCCCTTTGTTCACTCTTGCTTCATACCGCTTGTCGCGTTAACGTGTTTTTTGACTCGTGCACTGCGCAACGTATAAAGTCCTTTTCAATCAGCACTTTTCAGTGCTCTGTTCACTTCTCGCGCCTAATTCTTTGTGCTAGATTCACTTGTTCTGTTCACGCGAGTGCGTTATTTCACCTTCGCCTGTTCTGTTCAACTTTGTGCGCAACACGTGTGCTCATCGCGCGTTGCGTGACCGCGTGTTGGTGTTCAATAGAACAAACAAGTGCTCAGAGCAACCGTTCTGCTCATTATAGACGCAATTTCAGTTGAATAAAGTGACGTGGTCAACTTTGACTTAAACACCAGTGCTTTACTTTCTCACCGTCGATCCCATAACCTCAATCCAGCGTGCTCACCCAACTAACTTTCAGACAGTGTTCTTTGGATGATTTGAATGAAAAGGCGTTGTTGCTCGATATTTTTGGATCGGATGAAAACAGACATCTATTTAATATGTCTCTGGTACATATTCGTGAATTCTTTCGTGTAAATATTTCTCGGTAATGTCTATAATCCTTATGTCTACTCTCCTGGGCTTCTTCTGATAATTGTCCTAATGGTAAAATGCAGTTGTCTAATATGTCTTTTCCATGGACAAGAATCTTGTGGACAGTTGACGGCATATAGTACCAGGGATATAATTTTAAATATAATTTTCTTGTTTCTTCAGTATACGCAACAAATTTAGTGGAATCTATTTCTGAAGTGGTGCATGTCACGTCCCGGGTGGAGGTCTTTGGGGGACAATGACACTGTGGGGGTTTTTAAACACAGGCGAGGATCTGAAATCCTGCACACTGACAGTTGAGGGAGGTTAGGCGAGGATCTGGAATCCTGCACACTGGGGTAGAGGGAATTTAGGCGAGGATCTTGAATCCTACACACTGGAGTAGAAGGAATTTAGGCGAGGATCTTAAATCCTGCACACTGGGGTCGAAGGAGGTTAGGCGAGGATCTTGAATCCTGCACACTGGGGTAAAAGGAGGCTAGGCGAGGATCTTGAATCCAGCACACTGGGGTAAAAGGAGGTTAGGCGAGGGTCTTGAATCCTGCACACTGGGGTAAAAGGAGGCTAGGCGAGGATCTTGAATCTTGCACACTGGGGTAAAAGGAGGTTAGGCGAGGATCTGGAATCCTACACACTGAGGTCGAGGGAATCTAGGCGAGGATCTTGAATCCTACACACTGAGGTCGAGGGAATCTAGGCGAGGATCTTGAATCCTACACGCTGAGCGACCAAGGAGGGTTTAAAGAATGAAATTGTACCCAATGAACACCCGTTAGACCCTTGTGGGTTTTTATACCGGTTCGATAATAGGATTTACCGCTGCATATACATAAGAAGTCACTCGTAATGGTTCCGCGAAATCCGTCTAGGCATACGTCGGTACGCGGCCCGTGCAGAAGAACGTTTGTAAACACTGTAAGAACACTCGCTCGCGAACCGAGATCAGCTGTTGCAGCGGTTCGTTACGTTTGGGATCTTCGTTGCCGAAGGATTAACACAGTAACTTCACGATTGATTTAAATGGTTGTTTATTCAGGTTAAACATGAACGTTATCATGCACTGCGTTAATGGTGCAGTAGCGATGATCGTTCGCGTATGACATTTATAAATGTATATAAAATAAAACGTTTATGGATGGACATGCGATACAATAAAAGATGATAATACAGTATGAAATAAGCAACAAGAATAATAATATGAAATGTCATTAAATGAGGATGATATGCCTTTAAACAATATGATAATTGAAATAGCTTACAAGAGTCGTTGTAGAAAGAGTTGTTATTCACTTTCACTATATATATATATATATATACGTTCTTCACTAGGTTTCCGTAGAGGAGTTTCCGTATAAGAGTTTCCGTATAAGAGAGAGATTCGCCTTATGGGTCCTTATATTTATACATTTTAAAAGATTGTTAGGGGTGAAGGGCGGTTGCGGTATGCAACCTTGACCTATTTCGGCATGTGTCGCAGTACAGGTTATTAATAGATTTGGTCTTCCGGGGTTTTTATATGGCCTTGTAATGAATATTTGTCGCTAACTCTTCCGGGGTTCTTTTGCATAGAGTTTTGAAAGGGGATACTCAACCCATTGGATGGACTGTGGGTGGTTTGATTAGAAAGAGGGAAAAGGGGTAATGACTTCTTTGGTCATGGAGAGGTTGTGAGACGTGGTCTCGATTTAAGAGGGTTTTTTTTTGGGACGAGGGACTTGTATTTATTAGATTTGGAGTGATGTGGTCGTGCCACGTAAGGTTAAGAGGGGATTTGGGGGTCGTCGTTGACCATCTTGGGGATGGGGACCGCTAAGGTACATCGCCAAGGTGATCAGTGGTTTGGGGAAAGGGTAAGACTTGATTTAGGAAGACTTTGGTGAAGTGAGTTTATGAAAGACTTGTACTGTTACCGCGCGAAAAATAGTGGGACGTCACACCTCCCCCCTCATGCGAAGAAATGCATGCATTTCTTAACATTAGGGTGTGGGGTGGATTTGATTATCCATTGGAGGGGTCTATACGGGGCGAAGATGTTGTGGCATCTTGGAGCTGCTCTTAGTTGACTGATGGTGAAAGGAAGGGAGTCATCGATGGTGATGACCGTCTGCAAAGGCGCCTCCCTGATGATGACGTATGAGATGACTTTAGGGTGGAGGGATGCGATGTTCCTCCCTTGTCTCTGGACGGCATAGCCGCGTATTTAATGGTGGTTGCAATGAATGTTGCAGTAGCAACTATCTATGATAGAAAAGTGGTTAAAGTTTGTGTTGACTTGGGGTCAACCGGGACTCTCGCACACTTGGGCAGGACGATCATAATGTCTTTTATTCCGCAGTCCCCTACTCAGTTTTGAAAGGCAACCGTGGTATGTTTCATTTTCATTGACTTCCAGAACCGGGGTCCGGCTGGGTATTGCAAATTTCGCGAAAAATAGTTCATGTTTTGTGTATTCAGTGCCCTCGTGGACACCAGTATTATAAGAGAACGCGGACAAGTTAATCCATTCGTCCCAGTCACTGTATCTACCGATTAACAATTTTAAGCATTCGGTCACAACGAGATGCAATCTCTCTAAAGCGCCGTTAGTCTGTGGGTGAAAGTCTCTGGTTCGGAATTGTTGCATTTTGCATTCCCGTGGAACTGCTTTCGTGAAATTTCGAGTAAAATGTGCTGCTTGGTCGGTGAGAACGGCTCTAAGAGCTCCGAAATGATAAATGAAATTTTTAATGAATATGTCAGCGGTCTTAATTAATGTTAATAGGCTGAGTAGCATGCACACAAAATATTTTATGAATAAACTCTGTTTGGGTAATTTATACGTGTTGTCTGCTTTTGTCATAGGTAGTTGTTCACATATGTTTTTGATGGGGAACCGTAGTGGAATTTCTACTGGTGATGTTTTCCGGCGCATTTTTCTGTGCAATTGAATCCTTTTACATTTTCTTCTAAGGTGGGTGCTGGATGTGAGCATTGTAGGGTCGACGGAGTTGCTCCCACTCGTTGCTACATGGATAGGTGAACTGGAGAACCGAGGCCTCTTGGGGCTGCTTGGCTTATGTTTGGGCCTGTCTTCCAAGTCGTCGACAGATTCTTCGTGTGGTCGTTTGGAGCATTTTCCGCTTGCAGGGGGTTTACGAGATAAAACATCAGCGACTTTATCGTTTTTCCCGGGATTCAAGTGGTCTTCTGAGATTGATCGTTGTAAAATTTTTGCGTTATTTTGGATGCAGGGGGTGTAAGTGATTGGCAGGTTTTTTCCAACAACTGTCTGGCTTAATATCCCTCCTATAGCATATTCAGAGGCGTCTTTAGTGACACCAAATTCCAGCTCAAAGTTCGGATATTGCAGGATTGGTTCCTTCTGCAATGCCGACTTTAAGTGGTTAAAAGCGGTTTGTTGGGACGATCCCCAGTCAAATGGAGTGCACTTCTTCCGTATTGAGGTCAAAGGCCGAGCCGTGTTAGGCAATTCTGGGATAAACGTTATGTAATATCCGGTCAGTCCGAGGTAATTTGTAATTCCTTTGTGTGTGCAAGGTGCTGGGTAGTTCAGGACGACGTGGATTTTCTGTTGGTCCGGTTTCAGCGTAACCGCGAGAGACTTATGGGAGGTTAGAGGAAGGGTTGATTTGGCGCAATGCGTAGGGGGTGAGAGTGAGTGCACCTTCGCGGGTGCCTCGAGATATCGGATCGACGGATCCGGGGCTAAAAGGGATTGGGTTTTTATTAGGTCGGGGATGGGAATGACGCATTTAGACGTCTTAGTCTCCTTTGGCAGTACCCTTATTGTTCCAAGGGTGGAAACTGGGTCCAGAGAGGTGCCCCTTAATAGCACTTGCTGTGTCGAATTGATGTCCTGAAATTTTGGCACATTTACCTCAGTACTGGTGTTGATTATGAACTCGGATGTTTTCCTAACGTCTGGTGTGTGAATTCTCAGAGACGGGGCCTGACCAACTGTGTTTATTGGAATGATACCTGTTTTTACGGTATTGCTTGTGTTTTCGGCTGATTCATAAGTGGGTGCGCTCCTGTTTGGCCTACTCCACGGTTCACATCTGTCGGTCCCCGACGGGGTACTTCCTGATTCCATTTCCCACAATTTTCTAGAGTCCCTGTGGACGGGCATGATGCGTTTTCTGCATTCTGAGATCGCGTGTCCGAGCTTCTTGCAATAATCGCAGATACGCAATTCTGTAGGTCTTGAGGGTGGAGGTCGCGTCTTGTCCCAGTGGGGGAGCAGTGGGTTCGGTGCTTGGTTCCTATATCCAGCTGCAGGATTTGGGGATTGCCCCTCGTATGATTGGGTTATCGGACCTTGACTGCTGCGATATGTCCGTGCGTCGTGACCGGGTTTGTTGCAGAGTTGGCATGTTAATTTAGGAGCCTTTTGTTCGGAGAATCGGAGACGATCTCTGTCAATCTCCTTGTCCACGAGATCTGCCTGATCGAACGCTTCGTCGAGCGTTCCGAAGTTGCAGTGTAGTAATCTCATCCTTATGTAGGGTGGAAGACCATCGACAAATGAATCTAGAGCTAGGCGATCCAGATTCTGAGGGTGATTTCGCGCGAAGTCGCGGTAATATTCCCTATCTTCTTCTAGAATGGCGGACCGGAGATCCTTGACGCGCGAAATGTACTCTAATATGTGCTCGTTGGATCCTTTGGTAATGTTTGCGAGTTCTCCTCGATAGTGATCTGATGTTTTCGCGGGGGAGAAAGTGCGTTTTAGTTGTTTAATTAAGTCATTTACAGAGTCAAAGACCCTATCCTCAACGGCCAAGCAGGCGTGGTCTTGCAGTTTATTTGTCAACAACCTCGCTAGCTGGGGTTCGGCTTGCGAGGGAATCAGAGCCTTAGCACTATTGCAGGCTCTCGCGAATTGCAAAACGGATATATTGTAACCGTTAAAGTTAGGGACAGTTTCTATGGCGTCCTTTAACATGATCTGGGGTGTTGGACCCTGGTCCGGAATATTATTATAATTTATTACGGGTTGCCTATCGAAACTGGAGGAACCCGTTGTGGCAAAATTATTCGCCGTTGGCAGGGTTTTAAGAAGTTTTTCCATCATTCCGCGAATGGTTTGAATCCGCCCGGAGAGACCTTCCAATACGGGGTCTTCTGAACCGGACACTATGCCTGAACGCGTATTGAATTTACAGTTTACGACAAATTCCACGTACGAGCTTTCAATTTCGGCTAGTTTTTGCCGTAATAATTGTATCAGCTCCATTTTTTCGGCTGTTGCTTTATCTACTGCGTTAGGGAAAGGACCCGCATTTTGGGCCATTATGCGAGAATCCTCGGTATCGCCGTACAAGGACATGTTTATTTTAAGATTTTAATAATTACGGAGCCCGGAAGCCGTTATTTAAAAGTCAAGGGTGTTCTATCTTTATCGTTGATAATTATCAAACCGTCTGTAGCTATTATTCGAGAGGAGGTAACTTTCAAAGCATTCGATGCGGTCCCTTATGGGGCGTTCCGGAATTAATAACTTTTTGGTAATAATGGGTCCAAAATATTTCTACGTTATCTGCAGGCGCTAGGCTAGAGCACTTTAGGCAAATCTCGCTGCCGTCAATGGTTGTAGCTATCCCTCCGGAAATGCAGGTCAGCGCATTCAAATATGCCGTCAAACTTTGTAATCTGCGGCTCCGGTAAGATGGTTCACACCGATTAGGGTGTTCAATACACATTTTAATGTTGGGACCTTGTGGGTACCGCGTCAGAGAACCTATTTCCTAACAACGGTAGACGAAGATCCCACCGCTGTCACCAATTTTATGTCACGTCCCGGGTGGAGGTCTTTGGGGGACAATGACACTGTGGGGGTTTTTGAACACAGGCGAGGATCTGAAATCCTGCACACTGAGAGTTGAGGGAGGTTAGGCGAGGATCTGGAATCCTGCACACTGGGGTAGAGGGAATTTAGGCGAGGATCTTGAATCCTACACACTGGGGTAGAAGGAATTTAGGCGAGGATCTTAAATCCTGCACACTGGGGTCGAAGGAGGTTAGGCGAGGATCTTGAATCCTGCACACTGGGGTAAAAGGAGGCTAGGCGAGGATCTTGAATCCTGCACACTGGGGTAAAAGGAGGTTAGGCGAGGGTCTTGAATCCTGCACACTGGGGTAAAAGGAGGCTAGGCGAGGATCTTGAATCCTGCACACTGGGGTAAAAGGAGGTTAGGCGAGGATCTGGAATCCTACACACTGAGGTCGAGGGAATCTAGGCGAGGATCTTGAATCCTACACACTGAGGTCGAGGGAATCTAGGCGAGGATCTTGAATCCTACACACTGAGCGACCAAGGAGGGTTTAAATAATGAAATTGTATCCGATGAACACCCGTTAGACCCTTGTGGGTTTTTATACCGGTTCGATAATAGGATTTACCGCTGCATATACATAAGAAGTCACTCGTAATGGTTCCGCGAAATCCGTCTAGGCATACGTCGGTACGCGGCCCGTGCAGAAGAACGTTTGTAAACACTGTAAGAACACTCGCTCGCGAACCGACATCAGCTGTTGCAGCGGTTCGTTACGTTTGGGATCTTCGTTGCCGAAGGATTAACACAATAACTTCACGATTGATTTAAATGGTTGTTTATTCAGGTTAAACAAGTACGTTATCATGCACTGCGTTAATGGTGCAGTAGCGATGATCGTTCGCGTATGACATTTATAAATGTATATAAAATAAAATGTTTAAGGTTTATGTATGGACGTGAAATACAATAAAAGATAGTAAAATAGTATGTAATAAGCTTTTAGCGTTGACAAGACAAATGAAGTGATCGCAGTATGCGTTAATAAGACAAATAGAATGGTTGCAATAAGCGTTAACAAGCAAATAGTATGATCGCAATGAGCGTTAATAAGATGATTAATACGAAAAGCAAATAAGAATAGTAATATGGGATGTGGGTGATATACAATGTTATTAATAATAATGATAATAGCTTACAGTAGCTGCCGTAGATAATCGTTTCGTAGAACACTGATTTGAACGTTAGAAATACTTGTTGCTCCACAGGAGATTTTCCGTTGAAGAGTGTGTCGAAAAGTTTCCGTAGAAGAGAGTTAATATAAGAGCTTCCGTATAAGAGTTTCCGTATAAGAGGACGAGGACCTCTTGGGTCCTCGTATTTATGTAAAATCAAAAGATTGTTAGGGGCGAAGGGCGGTTGCGGTATGCAACCTTGACCTATTTCGGCACGTGTCGCAGTACAGGTTATTAATAGATTTGGTCTTCCGGGGTTTTTATATGGCCTTGTAATGAATATTTGTCGTTAAGACTTCCGGGGTTCTTTTGCATAGAGTTTTGAAAGGGGATACTCAACCCATTGGATGGACTGTGGGTGGTTTGATTAGAAAGAGGGAAAAGGGGTAATGACTTCTTTGGTCATGGGAAGGTTGTGAGACGTGGTCTCGATTTAAGAGGGGTTTTTAGGGACGAGGGACTTGTATTTATTAGATTTGGAGTGATGTGGTCGTGCCACGTAAGGTTAAGAGGGGATTTGGGGGTCGTCGTTGACCATCTTGAGATGGGGACCGCTAAGGTACATCGCCAAGGTGATCAGGGGTTTGGGGAAAGGGTAAGACTTGATTCTGGAAGACTTTGGTGGAGTGAGTTTATGGAGGACTTGTACTGTTACCGCGCGAAAAATAGTGGGACGTCACAGACTCATAAATAAATATAAAAATAACTCTGGGTTATTTTTATTTGATGACAAATAAAGATAAAGTCTCTTTTATTCGAAACGTTATTTAAATAATGCCCATCTCTGATTGTACAGCGTGATTTTCGCGCTAGACCTTTCAAAGACAATGCCGTCAATAAGCCGCGTCTCGCTAAGTTTCGTGGAAGTGACGAATTCCACGTTCTGCATTTCCCAACAGATTTTTGCGACAATGGCGTCAATCGATGTTGTGCCGATGAAAATATCCCCACGCTAACTTCGTTAAAAATACATAGTCCGATTTGCATCGGGAGAACGTCAGGAATTCATTGGTATCACTGCTATATCGATGCGATGAAGAATAAAGAATTTCTTCATATGGCGTAGTGAATCTCGTCGCGAGCGTCGAAATCCACGAAACTCAGCGAGGTGTGGCTTATTGGCGGCATCGCCTTTGAATATTCTAACTAGAGAGTCACTCTGTATAATAGTATACAATATAATACTTACATTTTCCAGATTCTGCATTCTCGTCCGGTCGCTTGCAACGGATTGACTGCCAGGGATCGACGGGCTTCAGCTATCGCTGATGGAGGGGGAAACATCTACAGGAGCGGTGGTTGTGTGTGCATGAACTGCGCCTGCATCAGTCACGCACACATAACCACCGCTCCTGTAGGTGTTTCCCTCTCCATCACCGGTAGGTGGAGCCCCGCCGATTCCTGATTCTTTAGGAGCCCGCGACTATCCCCACAATTTCTTGGAATTCTTTGGTCGAAAGTGAGAGAATCCGAGAACGAGCAAGAGCGGATAAAAAAGTCACACGTAGTTGCCGTTGACTGCGGATGAGAGAACCCGAGTCAATTTTTAATCGAAGCGCCCATGATTGAAGTAGTTCAATCATGGGGATTCAACTATGATTATCAACGATGTTACACATAAAATTTATTTGCAGAATTGAAAGCCCCGTTTCGTAAAAAGTAATCCGATTTAAATTATTTTCTGTCCCTTTAATCAGGAGAACGCCAGGAATCCATTGGTGTCACTGTTTTATTGATACGATGAAAAATAAAGAAATTCACTTTCCGTATAATCGATGACACATCGCCGAGCAATTCCAAGCGCCAGTTTAGGCGATTGAACGATATGTACATGCCCGATTTCTTCACCTCCGACTAAAGTCTCGGTCAGTGAACGATCAATTGGATGCTATCATGTGGTACTCGTCGACCAGGTGGATGCTATCATGTGCCAGATATTTGCCACATAACTCTAACTGGAAGATATCTGGAGGTGAAGAAATCGGCCGACAATGTCGCTCGGCTCGGGCCTCGCGCGACATCGATCAAAATAAATGGATATACTACGGTATGACCCAACCAACGGAATGAACTGAAATTTTGAGGGGTTGGGCGGGAGGGGGAGAGAACCTCTAATATAAAATTTCAGCTGCGGGTATTTGTTAGTTTCTAAGATATTATTAAAATACTTTCGGCATAATACATTGAAATCTACCTATGCAGACGTTACTAAAACAATCATCATCTTTGTTTCACAGTCGACGATACAATGTACGATATTGACCTCATCGCGCGATGCTTGTAACTGCATCAGTTTTTATTCACAATACGAGGTATAGTGTAGTAATACTAGAGTATTCCCAACGTCACATCGGTTCGGTACACTATGCTTTACGCGCCCGCAAGCGGGCACCCCCCCCCCCCCCCCGACCTCCTATCTAACCCAAACCAATACTAATACCCAAGTAAAATTGGAAATTCGAATGCGTTGTCTTGGAATAAGTCAACAGCAATAATGTACGAGTTCGTACGCAAAACCTATCTGAAAAGTAAATCTGATAGATTTTGGAAATGATCGACACATTTTAATTAACATACATTTATTTATATATTTGGCTTGCGTCCAGTTTCTGTTACCGTATCTCTATACATTACAATATCGTCGACTGCGAAACAATCGACGGCGACAAGAAGATGATTGTGTTAGTAACATCTGTATAGGTAAATTTCAATGTATTTTGAGAAAGTTGTTTATTAATATCTCAGGAAGTAACAAATACCCGCAGCTGAAATTTTATATTAGAGGTTCTCTCCCCCTCCCGCCCAACCCCTCAAAATTTCAGTTCATTCCGTTGGTTGGGTCATACTGTAGTACAGCCAAATAAATGCTCTCGCGAGTCTCAAGACTCGCCAAGGTTAGTCGAGCTTCAATCGACTAAAATACGATTGAATACGAGAACACTGTTCATTCAAACATGGAAGTATTCAATCGTAAGTGTTCGCGACCATCGCGCACGCCCGTCGCGCACGCAAAGGACGAAGTGACACGGCGTCCGAAAGACGGAGTGAGACAAAACATCGTCTGCCTCGTAGAGCGTCATTTATTTTGGAACGCGCTACAGACGAATCTTCGGATTCACGGTTCGCGTTTACGCTTATTTGTAACGGGTAGAAGGATTTTTAGTTGTGTTGCGTTGTGTTGTATGGTGTTTGTGTTGTGTTTGTTGGTTTAGTCTAAAATGAGTGACACTCTAAATGTGAATATGCACGATGTGGAAAAAGATATGGACAATAATTCTCCGTTTCGTCCGCGAAAATTACGTCCGTCCGCAAGGAGATTTTCGAAACGGAAAGTACATCGCCAAAAGAGAAGGTCTTCAGCCCTTCAGAAGGAAGAAGAAAACGTAAAAACGGCAGACGACACTGACGTAGGACAACGTCCAGAAGAAGTGGCCGAGGAGCGTATAGTAGAGGAACCATCAACATCCGATGGACGAAATCATCCACATCAAGCGATAATGTACTTGCCATCTGATGAAAATACTGATACGGCCAGTTCGGGAGAAACTGAAGAAGCGTTTGAAGACTTTGATATAGAAAGTAACGAAGAAGAAAACTTCGTTATAGAAAAAGTTGCGAAGAACGAGCCGCAAGAGCAATCGGCTCTCCTAAATAGCAACGACATAATGAAGTTCACAAATGTGCTTGCTCAATTACAAAAAATAGGTAAGCATGCGAAAGATAGGGAAGACTGTGGCATTGAATACCTAAGAATAACTGGTGTGAAACGGCGTGGCTTCAAGAGCATCTTCAGTGTAATGTGCACTTTATGCCATTACAAAGCTGAAATCTGCAATCAATCGGACGAAGCTGAAGAAGTGGATGGGAATCAGGGCGCCGTTAATGCAACAATTTTATGTGGAGGTAGCTATGCTCAATCGGAACACACTTTTGCAGGAGTGAACATACGTTGCATGTCGAAGAGAGACTTCGTGAAGAAGCAAGAGGAATTCGTCAAGTCCGCAATTGCCGCTGCAGAAGAAGAGATGCTAGCAGCGGCTGAAGAAGAAAAACGTTTGGCGATTGAAAGAGGCGACGTTCTTTCCGGATCAGGGACCCCTCACATCTCCGTTGTGGCCGACGGAAGCTGGATGAAGAGATCCTACCGCAGTGGATGTTACGATTCTGCGTCTGGAGTCGGCGTGATAGTTGGCTATCACACGAAAAAAGTTTTATTTTACGGGGTTCGAAATAAAGTTTGCAGAATTTGTCGGATTGCTGCGAAAAAGGATAAAGAACCCCGAAAGCACACATGTTTCAAAAACTGGAACACATCTCGAGCATGGACTGCTATGGAAAGCGATGCTATAGTAGAAGGCTTCAATACTAGCGTAGAAAAACGTGGGCTCGTTTATTCTATTTTGATTGGTGATGGGGACAGCAGCGTGTATAAGAAGATTATTGATGCTGACCCATATAAGAGACAGATTCGCATAAAAAAAATTGAATGCACAAATCATTTGTTGCGAAACTTCTGCAACAAAATGAAAACGATTGTGAAGAAGACTACACCTGGACCATTGAGGCAAACTGTGGAAAGCAGCATTCGCCGGATACGGACGGACGTCGTAAAAGCCGCAAAGTTTCGATACAATCAAAATGTGTCAATCGAGGAGAAAACGAAGAATTTGTATGACGACATACAGAATGTTCCGAGCCCCGTGTTTGGTGAACACAAAGAGTGTGCACGACTCAAATACTTCTGCGATGGAAAGAATAAAGAGAATCAAAGAAACATCGTTCCAGAATTGATGAATATTGGTGCGTACCAGGACGTACAAGAAATACTTCGTACACTGTTAGCTCATGCGGAGAGTTTACTCTACAACAACAATAATAACGGTGTCGAAAGTTTGAATGCAATAATTGCCAAGTACATTGGCGGAAAAAGATTAAATTTCGCCGAAAGAGGATCCTATACAGGAAGATGTGCTGCTGCTGTAGTGGAGTACAACAGTAATCAAGTGCACTCGCGATTGAACGCGGTAATGAATAAGAAAACGCCTGAGCTTGTTTGCCAAATGGAAGAAAAGAAGAAAAAAGAAAAGGAAAAGAGATCTGTAAAACAGAAGGAAACGAAGGTTGCGCGATATGTACACAAGCAATTGCCCTCGCGGAAAGATTCCGATTATGGAGAAAATGCACAGAAGCCAGACATGCCATCCGAAATGTATGAACTGGAGCGGGAAAAGCATATGCAAATGCTCAGTGACTGGCAAGAGAAAAGACACGCTATTGAAGATGAAACCATCAGACAAGCAAAGAACCGCAAATGGTTGCAGTACAAGTCCAAATTGTTGAATGCATCCAATTTTGGACAAGTGTGCCGCCGCCGACCTGACACGCTTTGCGCAAATGCAGTAAAGTCATTTCTGTATCCGAGGATAATTAGTGCACCCGCGGTGGAATACGGGAAAGAATGCGAGAGAATTGCTCGCGAAGAATTGAAGAAGCAATATACAGATATTGCAGAATGTGGCATTTTCATCGACAGCTGCATCCCCTTCTTAGGAGCTTCACCGGATGAAATCATCGGTGAAGAGGGTATTGTGGAAATCAAATGCCCCAAATCAGCGGAGAACTTTTCGCCGGAAGAAGCTATTGACAGAGTACCCGCTGTCCGGCGCATGTTCATACGGAAAACAGGTATTTCAATGAACAAAACGCATCACTATTTTTATCAAGTACAGGGTCAATTACATATTACTGACAGAAAGTACTGTATATTTTGCCTTTGGATCCCGAAGGGGCTGAAATCTATAAAAGTAGAAAGAGATGATGCGTTTTGGAAAACAGAAATGGAGCCAAAACTGATTCAATTTTATTTAGAATGCATGCTACCCGAATTAATAGATAGTCGGCACAATAGGTGCATGCCTATTCGGTTATACTGGCCACAGTTTATACTAGCAGAGAGAGCGAAAGAAAAACCAAAAAGCTTGAAAAAGCGAAAGAGATTTCCCCCCGAAAATAATGAAACTAATGTATCGGTCCGGCGTCGCACCGCGCTATAAAGCGCGGTACCACTGATTTTGTCAGTGGTCACAAAGTGCCAGCAATGGCACTTTTACCCGCGGATCCTACGATTCACCCTTTAATTTTTTCAGACACATTTCTAAGTTCACAGGAGCAGACAGACGGAATCCGGTTCGGTCAAAATGCGCCAGGCTGATACATACGGGCGTCGCAGGTATGCACGATTTTCAACTAATTATTGAAACAAACTTTTACTTTCATACCAAACTTACCGAAATGTCTGCGATTATTTGTTACAGGCGGACATTTTACCACATTACTGCAAACATGGTGTATGGGACAGTAATGCCAGGACAAATGGAATAATAAGTACCATATTTCAGGTAAAGTTTAACAGTTCATAAATCTACAGTAAAATTTTGTACGCTTATGAAACAACAATTTAGTATTTCCTAATGTATTTCATAATGTGTTACAGATCCACACTGCCTACGTGGAGCGACCTGGCAAAATTCTAGGAAGACAGTAAATGGAGAAGAGGAATTACACAGAATGAGAGGAGATAATATTACAGTATTGTCTCGTTAGCGGATCGCTATGTTCGTTTCCCGCTTCTTTCTGGCCGAAGGGGGAAGCGAGATGGAATGCTTTGCCTGCGTGACAGGCGTCTGAAAGACGGAGCGAGACAAAACATCATTCGCCGGACAAGAGTGAGACAGAAATGGTGGGGATAGCGAAAATTCCACATCGTGTACTCTAAACCGAGCCGCTAACGAGACAATACTGTATTCTTCGAAAAATATACACTTTTTTATCTGTAATTGTCCATTTCAAGGGGGCGAAAGCTAGAATGTCGAATTTCAATTCTCCAATGAAGTTGGATTGATTTATTGTGATGACTGCAACTTGACCAGGGACAAAAAGAATATATAAAAAAATGTTCTGTTAAACGATTTTGTCAAAAAGGCACTAACAACTAAAAAATACTTCTATTCTTGTACTACAATTTTGATGGTGGTTTTTAACTTTAAATAAAAACGTGGAGCAGGATATTTCATATCAGAATATGAATCAATTTAGTACAGCATTAAGTGTCGAAATGAATTTATTACGAGATATCCTGCTCCACGATTTTATTTAAAGTGAAAATAAACCATCGAAATTGTAGTATAAGAAAATAATTATTTTTTAGTATGTAATGCATTTTTAATAAAATCGTTTATTAGAATTTTTTATTTTCCAGTTTTTAGTGTTCGTGGATTTATATTTCATAATTCAAACATCTGTACAAATATCTTTTATTGCTGTATGCAGTTTAACAGTTTGCTTGAATCATACAGTGCTAAAAGTTTGTAAAGAACGCGAGTGGTTGATTTTAAGTTGATTGGATTTGTGGTTATGTGTTATTATTTATTGGTGATTGGGTAATTTTTTCACCCCCTTGGATTTTTTTTTCATAATTTTGTATTGTCATCGAAACTACGCACCCCTGCAAAATTTCAAGACAATTGGATGGTTGGAAGTTGATTAAAATTGAGTTTCCAGATTTGGATCAAACATACAAACAAACAGGGGATATTTTTAGTACTGATCTCTAGTTTATATTGATAAATTTTTACAACCGTGGAATAACAATTCCGAAGAAAAGCATGTACAAAAGTATTAAATTGAAATATACTTTTGTCCAAATTGATGTTTTAAAAAAATGATTACGTTATTAAATTTGTATTTATATAACAGACAATTCTTGTTTTTTGTTGACAAAAAAGATAATTTGATGTGTCACGTCCCACGATTTTTCGCGCGGTTCTATTCCAAATTCCATTCGTAAACCTCAGTATCACTCCATCAAACTCTAGCAAACTCAACTCTTACCCCATCTCCTCAATCGTCGATCACCTTGATGTTATACCTTAGCGGTCACCAACACAAGATGATCGATACAAACTCCACCTCGCTGATGTATCTTAGAGATCCCCATCGCGAGATAATCGTTACAAAACCCTCTTCGCCTATTCGTCCTACAAGGCACGAATCATTCCCTCTAAAACGAATTCAAACAAATCTTTCGTTACAAATCCCTCTTAAATCGAGACCAAGTCTCAATCCCCTCTTTACGACTCATGAAGTCC
Organism: Andrena flavipes; assembly: GCA_963971345.1. Taxonomy (NCBI): domain Eukaryota; kingdom Metazoa; phylum Arthropoda; class Insecta; order Hymenoptera; family Andrenidae; genus Andrena; species Andrena flavipes. The sequence goes on along the minus strand of OZ020482.1, from coordinate 26,630,930 downwards.
AAGCCACTCTAACCCCTTTCCTATTAAACACCCAAAAATTCATTCGATGAGTTGAGTATCTCCTTTCACAGTCATAAAACCCCAAAAATCTAACTGCGACACATATTTGGCGTACGTGACATAAATATGTCTATTAATAGCCATACCGTTCATAAAAAACCCGGAAGTCCTACTGCGTCTTATTCCGAAATGTGTCAAGGCCACTACCGCGCGTACCCCCGCAACGTCCTTATAAATACGAGGGGACCGAGACAGAAGTCCTCTTTCGATGAAAACAATTGAGAGGAGTAACATTGTTAAACCACGGAAGTTTATTAAATATTGTGACAAAATCATCTCACAACTCATTGTAAGCATTTAAACCATACCATTTTCACTGTATATCATCCTCATCATATAATCTTGTATTATTATTATTATTTTCGTGTCTAAGCTTATTGCTATTCATTATTATATAGATTTCATATTATATACTTTATTTACTACTTATTGCATTGTCTTCTCTACGCTTATAGCGATTTCATATTATTTCTTTCAATAACAATTGCTTATTACTTATTCATATGTAACTCATATTCATACTCATACGTTTCAATAACCATTGTATATAATAAATGTCATGTACTAATGCTAAATCCCTAGCGCATAATTATAACGTAAAAATCATACCAACAGTGCATCAAATTGAATAAACAATTTCTATTCAAATCACGTTACGAGTTATTGTGTCTAGTCATCTGTTTGCGAAAATTCCCAAACGGAATCAAGCTGTCACAACAGCTGATTCCCGTTCGTGAACGCGAGAACGGTTCTAGTGTTTACAAACATATTATTGCATGAGCCGTGCAATCCACGAAAATACTAAACGTGGTTTCTTATATATAACTGCAACGGTAAATCCTATTACCGAAACCAAAACAAATACAAAGTAATATAACGGGTACTCTCCAAGTGTATCTACATTTACCTTCCTTTAACGATTAGAGTGACGGATTCAATATTCGCGCCTGATTGCCTCCAGAAATTCTAAGTGTGACGGATTTGACATTCACGCCTGATTCCCCTTTAACGATTAGAGTTCCCGCAACGCTGCTACCGTCACTATAAAGCATGATAAGGAAGTTGGAAAAGTACATGGAAAAGAAGAGGTTACAGGTAAACGTAGGGAAAACGAAGGTAATAAGATTCAGGAAAGGGAGAGGAGAGAAAAAATGGTGGAATGGAGGTAGAAGGGAAGGAGAATAGAAGAAGTTAAGGAATTTAAATATCTGGGATATGTGTTGAAGAAAAATGGAGGATAAGAGGCGCACATCAGGGACAGAGTGAAGAAAACGGGGGTGATGATGAGGTAGGCCTGGGGAATTGGAAAGAGGAAATTTGGGAAGAACTGTGGCGTTTTGACACACACTAGTGTGGACGGTGTTGGGGTATGAGGCAGAGATCTGGGGGTGGAAAGAAAGAGGGGAAGTGGAAAGGGTACAGGAGAGGTATATAAGGTGGACGCTAGGGGTGGAGTGGCGATCTCCGGGGTATATGGTAAGGGAGGAGGCGAAAAGGAGAAAACTAAGGACGTGGGCGGGAAAAAGAGCATGGAAGTATGAGGAGAAGCTGAGCAGGGGGAAGGGAGAACTGGCGAGGTTATGCTGGGAAGAGGTAAGGGAAAAGGAGAAGTAAGAAATGTCCGCATGAGAAAAAGAGAGGAAAGAGTTTAAGATAGGAAGAGGGTGGTGGGAGGGAGGAGAAGGGGAAGGGGGTGGGAGGGATTTGAGGATATGGAAAAGGAAAATGGTAGGAAACAGGAAGAAGAGAGAAGGGAGAAAATAAGAGAGTCGAAATACAATAGCTGGTACCAGGAAATAAGAACGAGGGGGGTGCCGAAATATTTGAATGTAGGATGGAGCGAGGAGAGGTACGGAAAACTTAGGAGAGGTACGGAGGTTTAGGTTGGGGAACGAAATGAGTGGAGCGAAGTGCTGGGAGAAGCAGGATGAGAGGAGTTGCAGGATTTGTGGAGGGGAAGAGACTTGGGAGCACGTGGTGGAGAGGTGTCCAAGGGAAGAGGACAATAAGAAGGGAATAGGGGAAAAGATAAAGGAAATACTAGATGAAGGAATACTAAAGGAATGGATGAAGAGGTTAGAGGGAAAGCGGAGGGAAAAAGGAGGGACGGGCGTGGGAGCAGGAGGGAGGGAGCGATAAAGGAGAGAAAGAAGGAATGGAGTGAAAGAAAGGAAATGAAAGTCGGAGGTGGTGGGAATATGCGATAAGAAGGAGGAGAAAAGAGAATTGTAAGAGGAGAAAACGTAGGATAGGTGTAGGTTAAGTGAGGGGAAGGCGGCGAGGGTGAGAAAACGGTACGAGAGAGCGAGAACGGTGAGAGAGCGAAAAAAGATTAAATTAAGAGTAAAATAAGTTAACTTAAGAATTAGAGTAAGGATAGAGAATAAGGATAGATTAAGAAAACTGTAAAGAGACGAGAGAGAAAGGAGAAGAGAAAATGTAAAGGAGAATGTAACCCTCAGGGGAATCATTAAATCATACACATACATACATTATCTTTTGCCTATTGCATTATATTATTATCTTTTGCTTATTGCATTATATTATTAACTTTTGCTTATTGCATTACATTGTTATTATCGCTAATTGCATAACGCATTTCACATTATTTTCTATTATTATTGCTCACGTGTCTCATATTCATACATATATTGTTATTGATCACCATTTATATAAATGTTCATGTGCTAATGCTTAATGTCCAACGCATTGTTATGTTAACCAACCGTTATCGCATTAACGGTGCATGGCATATTTTCGCGCTTTAAAATAAATAAACGCTATTATTCTAAATAACGTTTCGAATTATTGTGTCTATCCTTCAGTTACGAAGATTCCAAATCATAACAGGCTACTGCAACAGCTGATTTCGGTTTGTGCACGCCAGGAGTTCTTATAGCGTTTACAAGGCTTACTTTCGCATAAGTCTTGCACGACCACACGGATAGACGTATTTCACGGAATATTACGGGCGGTTTCTTATATTAATGCAATGGTAAATTCAATTATCAAGCCTAAATAAACACAACAAGTGCTCTAACGGGTGTCATCCAGGTTCGCGATTACTCGTTAAATCTTCACTGATCGCTCAGAGCTACGAAGCTGGCCTTCGCGCCTGAAATTCCATTCACCCCCAGTGCCACGAAGCTGGACTTCGCGCCGAATTCCCTTTAACCTTTGGTGCAACGAAGCCGGACTTCGCGCTTGAATTCCCTCTAACCCTCAGTGTAACGAAGATGGACTTCGTGCCTGAATTTCCTAACTCCACATTATCATTGTCCTGAAGACTAAGAGGAAACCCCCACGGATACGGATTATGTGGGACTCGAACCCAGTAAAACCTCCTAGGTGGTCGTTCTCTGGTGCGGAGTTGCACGCCTGACGGGGAGGACTTGGCGCGGGAGCAAACTAGCGATACATCCGCTTGCCCTCCCCCTCCCACACATGATGCAACTCCGCACACAACGACCCCAGTTCGGGGCCTTCCCTGGGGCAGAGATGGGCATTATCTAGATAAAAAATTATTAAAATACATTTTAGATAAAACTTACTGTATCTTTGGTTCGTTATTCGAAGACAGATGTAGCGCGAGATTTTATCGGTAACTTTTATCCGTCATCGCTTGGTTTAGAGAGTTTATTCGTTATGTCTATCCGAGAGGTTTCTTGTTATCTCCAACTGTTATTCGACAGTCGAATACAGTGTTACGTCCTGAAGGGACTTTTCAATAAATCATTCCGAGCGGCTGGAACGATTTATCGGGTCCTTGCTCTTTCAAGGTGCTAATGCACGCCTTGACTATACTTACCCTGGAGGGATAAGGAGGAAAAGGGATTAAATCAATGGTGACACGGAATTAACGGGAAAATAACGTAATGAAATATATTCTGGGTAAAAGATTAAAGTAATATAAGAACATACCCTAGGGACGGCGCTCCGTCCCTGCTATCGCAGTGGTCTCGGATTTCGGCACGCTTGCCGGTTATCGCTTCGTTCGCTCCGTAGGTCGCTCAACCTTGCGCTGGTCGTGGTCGCGTGCTGTGCTCTCGGATAGCACTCGGAGGTCGGTCACCTGAAGATCGTCGAATCGCACTGTCTCTAATCGTCGCTTACTCTACGCGTTCCTACGCCGGACACGAGTGACGCACAAGGGCTGTCCCGGCTAGGCCGTTCGCGGTTTGTCGGATGGAGTTACCCTTGCACGGTTTATTGACGGCCGATCGTACTTCGCGGACTAGACGCTAAGACGCGTTCGCGGCTTCTTGACGGCTCTCTGGCTTGTCCTCACTTCCTAAGTCGAACTCCCGAATCAGAATCCTCAATCCTACTTCGTCGATCCCGATTCTCGGCCGCGCCTCGATCAATCCGCGCGATTGGGGGAAACTGCCCCGTCGGCAGTTGTCGCTCGCCGCACGCATTGGAAATATCCGGGCCCGGGCCGCCGAGGGTCACGTTGTCCCTACTGTCGCTACGCGGCTCAGCGCAACGTGACTGACACGCGCGAGGCGATTCCGCTGAATCGCCGTTTACCGAATAAAGCGACGCGCGGACAGCAAGCACGGGAAAAGGGCCTGAAGGGCCCATGTAACACCTCCCTACCCAGACATGAAATGGTCTCGAGAGGCCATTTCATGAACGCGCGCGAAGCTGTCATCGCGTACGCTTTATTTCA